>CAKNXH010000203.1:0-165056 GCA_932178445.1 Andricus quercusramuli | reverse complement strand
GAATTGATTATTGAAGAAGTTTTTGTTAACATAGTAGAAATAATATAGCAATTAATTTTTTTAAACGTCAAGTTAAGTATTCTACTTTTTGTTAAAAAATTGTCATTTTTAGTTGAAAGGTAAAATATTTGGTTGAAAATGTATGTATTTTGTTACAAATTCGTCTTTTTTGGTAGAAAGTTATTCCTCTTGGTTAAAAATTTAACTATTTGGTCAAAAGTTCAAATACTTGGATAAAAATTCAATTTTCTCGCGGAATATTCAACATTTTGTTTACATATTTATTTCTTTGGTTCAAAAAACTAGGGAAATTGGAAAAGGTGATAAATAGGCCGTTCCGAAAATTCGGGACTACTTTCTCAAAAAAATTTTTCATGATAATTCATAATTTCCGTAAAAAAATCATCTCTTCCGTTGGAAATTAAACTACAAACTTTGTTGCAATTTTCGTTTCCAAGTTAAAAATGATTTCTTTCATCTGAAAATTTGACTATTTGGTTGAAAATGAACTTTTTTGTTCAAAATTCGCATTTCTGGGGTTTGTAGAACTGTAGAACTTTTCTGTAGAAAAAAAAGTCTTTTTTGTAGTAGAACTTTTGTAACTGTTTTATAGAAAATTTAACAATATAATAGAAAATTCAACGACTTTCTGGAAAATTGAACTATTTGGTCGAAAGTTGAATTATTTGGTTAAAAATTACATTTTTTAGTTGAAAATTCTTCATTTTAGTTGAAAATTCATCTCTTCGTTCGAAAATTCAATTATTTTGTTGGCAATGTGTTTTTGTTTGGTTGAAAATTAATTTTTCTCCTCCTAAAAATGTTACTTTTTGGTTGATGATTAAACCGCATTCTAGAAAATTTGTATTTTCAGCTCGGAAATTTAACCATATTGCGGAAATTCAACAATTTGGTAAAAAAAAAATAAAAAATGTGTATAAAATATTATGTATTTTGTTGAAAATTGGTCTTTTTGTCTAGAAAACTTAAAATTTGGGTAGAAAGTTCAACTATATTTGATAAAAGATTCAACTGTTTAGAAGAAAAAAATTTTTGATAGAAGATTAATTTTTCAAATAAAAATTTTACTATTCCATTTTTTGTTGAAAATTTATCTACTCATTTCGAAAATCCAACTATTCGTTCAAGAATTTATGTTATTTTTTAAAAATTTGTCTATGTTGGTAGAAAATTGTCACCTTGGTTGAAAATTCAACTATTTGGTTAGAATATTATTTATTTTGTTGAAAATTAATCTTTTTTGGTAGAAAGTAAATCTTCTTGTTTGCAAATTCAATTATTTGATTGAACATGGATGTATTCCTAAGAAAATACTCAACAATTTTCAATAAAAATTAATTAAAGGATAAGTTTTTGTTAACATTCAGAGACCAAGTCTAATTCTAGATAGCCGTCAGTAAATTCTCATACAAATTAACTTTTTTGTTAAGACATCTTATTTTTAGGTTGTAAATTCAAGTTTTCTGTAGAAAACACGTCTTTCAGCTTCAAAAACTCAACAGCTTGGTAGAAAATTCAACTGGTTGGAAGAAAAAAAAATTTTGATTGAAAATGAATTTTTTGGAATAAAAATTGTTTTATTTCATTTTTGGTTAAAAAATCAGCTTTTTAGTTCAAAAATTTAACTATATGGTTGTAAATTCACGCAATTTGTTAAAAATTCATCTTTTTTGATAGAAAATTATTGTTTTTGGTTAAAAACTCAACTATTTGGTTAGAAGATTATATATTTTGTCGAAAATTCGTCTTTTTTTTGTAGAAAATCATTTTTCTCGTTTGAAAATTCAACTATTTGGTTAAAATTCATGTAATAAAAAAAACTAAAAAGTGTTCAATACGAATTAATTATTAAAGAAGTTTTTGTCCACGTTTCACAGACCTAAAACGTAGAAATAATATCGCAAGTCCAATTCTAAATAGCCCTCGGTAAATTCTCGTACATACCGACTAAATAACTCAATTATTCAGGTGCGTTCAAGCTTTTCGAGAGATCTACTCGAAAGCTGCTTAATATATGGAAATTAAGAAAATGGCCATTCATAAACTCTCCTGTTTCGCTTCTCGATTCTTTCACACTCGTTAGACTTTGATATAATTAGACAATCATCATTAGAACTTTGATTAGGTGTTATTAACTAAATCATAAAGGTAATAGCTTGTGAAGAAACTTATATGGCGCCCTTAATCATTTTTACTGTGAAAATGAACGATGTGCATTTGTGATAAAAAATCAAATTAAAGTAGAGTCTATTTTCTACTTTTAATGGTAACGTAACAATTATTATTGTATCCTTAAATTTTGGTTTAATTTTATTGGAAATATTATCAACCGAAAATCATTATCTGGAATAATCATGTATTTTAGACCTTTTATGGATTAATGGCGCAAAAAGACATACATTTTCCAACTAACAAGGTGATTTTCGTACCAAGAGGAATAATTTTCTTCCGAAAGACGAATTTTCAACAAAATACATGAATTTTTAAACAAATAGTTCAATTTTCAACTAGAAATGATAAATCTCAACAACAAATGGAATATTTGACTTTTCGGTTGAAGACATTAATCATCAACAAAATAAAATATTGTTTTAAAAAAGTAGTTAAATTTTCAACCAAAGAAATGAAGTTACAACTGAAATGATGGATGTCTACCTGAAAAATTTATGTTTGAACCAAGTGGTTCAAGTTTCGACCAAACAGTTCAATTTTTCTATGAAGTTGTTGAATTTTCTACCAAATAGTCGAATTTTCTAATAACTTGTTAAATTTTCGAAAAAAGACATATTTTCTACAAACCATTCAAATTTCCAATAAAAAAATATGAAGTTTGAACAAAGAAGTTCATTTTGAAACAAATATTAAAATTTTTGTGTTTGCAAAAGAAAATGCGATAGTTTCAATTGAAAGTAATTCAAAATTTAACCAAAAAAGACGAATTTTCAACAAAAGAAATAAATTGTCAACCAAGAGGAATAATTTTCTGCCAAAAAAGATGAATTTTTAACTAAACACATACATTTTTTTATCAAATAGTTGAATTTTCAACTGAAAATAATAAATTTATAACAACCAATAGAATAGTTGACTTTTGAGTTAATAAACCTAACTTCAACGAAACAAAAACACATTTTCAACAAATTAGTTAAATTTTCAAACAAAAAAAAAAGGAATTTATAACGAAAATGATCAATCTTTAATAAAAAGTTAAATTATTTATCAAGTAGTTCAAATTTTGAACAAATAGTAAGATTTTCTACCAAAATGTTAAATTCTCTACCAAATTGTTGAATTTTCTACCCTATTGATAGATTTTCAACCAGGAAATGTGAATTTTTAACAAAAGAGTTAATGTTCAATCAAATAGTTAAAATTTTCAGGTGAAGGAATTAATTTTTGCCAACAAGGAAATCAATTTTCAACGAAGTAATGTAGTTCAACTTTCTACTAAAGAGATGAATTTTCTGCTAAAATTATGGACCTTCAGAAAAAAAAGAACATAAATTTCCAACAAAATATGTAATAGTGGATATTTCACCAAAAAAGATTTTAATTTTCAATTTAAAATAGTTGAATATAACTGAAAAAGGCAAATTTCTGACAAAATACTTAAATGCTCAACAAAAAATATGAATTTATAACAAAAGAAATAAATTTCCAACTAAAAAGTAACATTTTCAATAAAGAGGAATAATTTTCTATTTGAAAAAACGATTTCTTCAAACTTAATGAATTTTCAACGAAGTAATCGAATTTTTACTGAAAATGATGAATTTTTGCCAAATTATTTAATCTTCTACTGTATTGTTGAATTTTCGAGCCGAAAATACGAATTATCTACAAAATAGTTAAATTTTAAATAGGGAAATATGAGTTTTTTGAAAAAAAAGGTAATTATCAATTAAAGATTTAAATTTTCAGGCAGAGGAATTAATTTTTAACATGAAAAATAAATTTTCAACAAAATAGTTCAATTTTCTACCAAAAATATGAATTTTCTGCTAAAATTATGAATCTTCAATGAAATATAAATTTTTAAGATAATATTACAACTTTCAATCGAGGAATTGAATTTTCTACTCACAAAGATAAATTTTCAAAACAAAAAATAAATTTTTAACAAAATGTGTATAAGTTGATCTTTTAAAATGAAATATTTCAATGTTCAATTAAAAGCAGTTGCATTCAATCAAACAAGACGAACTCTAAACAAAAGGTTTGAATCCTTAACGAAGAAGATAAATTTTCAACAAAAGGAATAAATTTTGAACTATAAAGTAAAATCTTCAACGAAAAGGAATAACTTTTTCACCAAAAAAGATGAATTAGAAATTTTTTAAATGAAATTTTAACCAAGTAGTCGAATTTTCAACTACAAATGATGAATTTTCTACAAAATCATTGAATTTTCGACCATATTGTAAAACTTTTTATTCAAAAATACGAATCATCTGAAAGAAAAAATAAATTTTCAACTGAAACGTGAATTTTTAACAAAAAAATTAATTTTCAACGAAAATAGACTAATTTTTAACTAGACAGTTCCATTCTCATTCAAAGAAGGTGAAATTGAAACAAAATAAAAATAAATTTTCAAACCAAGAATGAAAAAAAGTCTTAATCAAATTGTTTAAATTTCAAGCCAAGAAGGCAGTTTAGGCTCTGAAGAGATTAAAAAGTTATACATTAGATGAAAAGTTAATGTAAGTTAAAAGTCAAGTGAAACTAACTTAAAAGTTAACATTTAACGATAATCAAAATAATAACGTACAAACTTTCAACTATGAAAAAATCTTAGCACGACCTTTCTCAAAAGAACTTTTGAGATTCTATTAGAATAGTTTTAATAACCAAAATCGTACGAATTTCCAAAAATCCATGAAATAATTATCAAATGGTCTCACTTGATGTAAACTCACTATTCACCAATATTCCGAATTATTTAGTTATTAAATATATCGAATTATATTGGCATAAAATGGGAAATAATACAGAATTGCCATTAAATGAATTTGTAACATTAGTTGAATTCTGCATCGATAATTCATACTGTATATTTTTCAAACGGAGTGTTTTAAAAAAATTTAATTTATCTTTTAGTTCTTATCATCCTAAGTTACAGCAGTTTACCATGGAAATAGAAAATCAAAATAAACTTAATTTTTTAGATATTACTTTCATAAAAGAAAATAGCAAATTTATTACTAATTGGTATATTAAGGCCATGTGAGGAGTGGGTCACGTGACCGGATTCCTACCTTACTGACATTTTTTTTATTTGTAAACTTATGTTCACACGAATCGCCACATCGAGTTGAAAATTTGGGATAATAAATAAGAAGCACTAAGAAATGCGGCTCTGGTCCTAAATTTTAATAATGATGAAAAAAGCAAATAAAAATTATTTTAAAAAAACTATATGTGTTATAAACTATATATGTGTATCGAAGATGAAATTTCAATAATTTATAGTCTTGTTGATAGATCAGTAAAATTGTCTGATACAAAATTCAGGAAAGAAAATCTAAATGAAGTCACTGAAATTTTAAAACAAAACGGTTATCGACCCAACTAGATTCATGAATAAATATATCAATGAAAAAGTTGACTTCATAACAAATATTAATAATAATCAAAATAATAACGTACACACTTTTAACTATGAAAGAATCTGAGCACTACCTTTCTCAAAAGAACTTTCAAGATTCTACATAAGAATAGTTTCAATACTTTCAATATAAAAGTGGTATTTACATACGAAAGGGATCCGTTTAAACGTTTTTCTAAAAACACATGTTATTTATATAGTATACCATGCGAATGTAAACAAATTTATGTAGGACAAACGAAAAGACACATTATGTTTGGAATTAAAAAACATACAAACGATTGTAAAATTTGACAATCGTTTGTATGTTTTTTATGAATGATGAAAGTACAGCGCTAGTTACACATTCACATAAATATGATCATTACTTTGATTTTTCAAAAACTGAGATTCTTAGCTATGGGACTAATAATAAAAAGAGAAATTTCAAAGAAATTTTCCATATTTTGAAACGCATTCACCCAGTTAACAACAGATCTGATATAAAATACATTAAAATGTATCATAGTCTTATTCTATTAATTAACAAATTTTTAACAATATCTTAGTAATATACACATATGATGACATTTCGACAAATGTATTGAATTCAATTATTCGCACCTAAGGCCATTTAGGTTATATTCCGTATTCTCCGGAATGAAACATGAAATTAAGCGGTTAAGTAAAGAGAATCGTTTCAAGCATATTTTAATAAAAAATTATAATTAGGAATGTAAATACATTCATAACCTTCATATCGACAATCTTTATATTTGTAGGTTATAATCACTTATTTCAGGTGATAGTCTGTTTAGAGGTAATTAAACGTGAACTTGGTACTCACCGTATTATTATTAAATATAACTTCAAATCACGTTTTGATTTTTATTATCTATATAACTTCATTAGTAACAACCTAAACTTTCATTAAACAGGACAGACATAAATAAACTTCGGAGATTTTCTACATTATCAATCAAATTACCGACCTGTTATCAAACACCGTTACCATTTCCACAAAATTTTGCAGACACCATGCCCCGTATGTCATGTTTCAAGATTTTATGAATTTTAGTACATTAAGAAAGTTTATAAAAACCATTTGATACCAGAAGTTTAAAGAAATACTTAACCTATCAGAATCTAATATTTTCATGCTTTAATTATTGTAAAATATGCTGTTAGTACTTAATTTCTGCCAAAGACTTTTCCATCTGCTTCCGTCAGAACTGTTTTTTTTTTATAATAACTCTTCTGTGACGTATTTTAATACGGAAACTTCATTACATCACTATTTTTCCAAACAACGAAAGTCATTTTATGCAAAAAAATAATATGGAAATCAACAAACGTGGACATATTTTGTAATTGACACTATGCCCCACACGGACACCATACCCCATTTCCCCCTACTACCCATTATTATCCTTTCTTTACACCAGTTACATATTCCACGTTTGACTCCATTTTGAAAAACTGTCACTTCTCCCTCGACGTTCAGAGAAGAACCAAAAAATAGAGTACATCATTTCTATTTTTCATAATGTAATCTATTTTAAAAAATCCGGAAGAGGATAAACTCTAAATAAAATATGGTTCTTTTCAATTATCTCTACGAAATGTTTTTACATTGTATTATAAGTACTCCATACTTCAAATTCTAACATCAAAATGTGGTAAGCTCTTTTAGGTTAGTAAATAATCATGCAATAATTTACATAATTTTGAAACTTAGGCATTTTAAAAACATAATGTAGCTTATTCTAAAGTAGAAGAAATGTAATTTATTCTGAGGAGACTCCATGTCATGGAGCTAAAGCTTGAGAGTTAATGAACTATATGATCAGTCAATCAACAAAATTAACATCATCTCAAATAAATAGTTATACGTTTGTGAAATTGAATACTTATTGTTATTAACACATTTCATTTTCCAAAACTAATTTCAAGGGTGAGGCTGCTGGTGTAGAAAGTATTAACGCTGAAATACCTATTCCTATAACTCACAGGTTGTGCCAATTGATAAATTTATATATATGTCGAGATGGGAGAAGTTCAAGATGACTGGAAAAAAGCGATTACCGTACTAATATACAAAGTAAAGAAAAATAAAAGCGACTGCCATAATAATATATTGAAAAATAATTATTTGTAGGGTATAATGAAAATAACAGAAGAAAAGATATGGGTAGTCCAAAATGGATTTATGTCAGAGAGATCATGTAAAGATCAAACATTTAGCTTAAGACAGATCGCAGGAAAAAGTTTGAGAGTAAGGAAAATAGCGTTTGACAAGGTGGAGTCAATGAATGGTTCCTACAAGCAATAAAAACAATATATGTTGGTAGCAAAGCGAGTGTGAAGGTTATTGAGAAACTGAGTGACTGGTTCGAGATTATGCAAGGTGTTAGACTTTGATGCGTCATGTCTGCATGGCTATTTATTATATTCACGGAGAAGTGCCTAAGAATGGCCATCTTTTACAAGGAAGGTGTGGATCTTGGAACAGTGAGGGTACGTGGGTTAGCGTTCGCAGATGATAAGGTTGTTATGGCAGAGTCAATCAAAGACTTGGCAAGAATGTTTAATAAACTTCATATAAGCATGAAGAACATGGATAAAAAATTGAAGTGAATAAAACAAAAATTATGGTGTTTGAAGGAAAGAGTGAGAAAAAAATATGCAACTTTTTCCTAAATGATGAGAGAGTAGAACAAGTTGATAAGTATACGTATATCTTGGTAGCGTATAAACGAGGGTAAGAAGGTTATCAGTAGAGCAGTGCCCTTTATCAGAAGTAAAAATGTATCAACTATAGCAAAAAGGGCAATACTTAATTCTATATTTATACACGAATGTGCTGTACGGTATCGAGACCTGGATCTCTCAAGAAAATCCTAAGAGTAAAATTAACGCGATTAACATGAAATTCCTGCGCATGACTGATACACAAAGTGATCAATAAGATAATCCTCAAAGAATGTGATGTAGAGGAGACACTAGTTGACATATTTGAAAGAAATTCGTTAAGATGATTTTGGCATGTTGAGAGAATGAAATATGAACGACTGACGAAACAAGTGTATCAAGGTAAAGTAAATGGTAGTGTGCCCAGAGGCAGACCACAAAAGGTATGGTTACAATGTGTAAGTGAGACAATAATTCGTGAAGGAAGCCAGAGAGGTATGCCCGGACAAAAAAGTGTAGCGGAAAATGGTTTATAAAAAATGCATGAAGAAGAGTGTCAGTGAACCTGTGTGAACAAACGTCTTATATTGAATGGTATAAATTAAATGAAAATTTCATAAGGATATTTTTGTCCCCTAAGTTTATAAAATTTCAATTAAATTTGGGGGTGGTTGTCGGACCAAATATCACTGTGTCTTACGTCGATTGGGGGGGGGGGATACATTTATCACTGTTTCGTAAACTTGTGATTATGACATTAGATTTCGATAGTTATATTATTACTAGGTACTACTAATATTATTAGCTAAATCACATAAAAATCGTTGACCCTCACCGCCCCTCTTCCCAATAAGAAAAACTTCACTTAATTTATGCAAGGTCCCCAAATACCCATGAAATGAAAGAAGAAAGTCTCTCACTTTATCTCTCGAAAAATTGCAAAGGGAAATTAATAAACATGATTAATCACTGGATTCCGGTTGGGAAGAGAGAATTAACCACAAGTATTTTTTTTTATTTCCCTGGTAATAAAAAGTGTCCAGATGCCATTGACTGAATAATATATGCGTTCAGAAATGATTTCCTGTAATATTAATAAATGCCAGAAGCTGAAAGTGTGCACGCATGAAGTCGTTGGTTTGGAGATTTGCAGATTTGAAGAGATATGTATATATTTGCGAAGGAAACGGCTCGCATGATAGTGTATTCCTGGTGGCTGGTGCAGTACGCTCTCATAATATGTAACGCACTTTAGAGTAATGCTACGTCAAAGCCAGTGCCACCGAAAATATGAGCCGACTGCCGAGCGCCTCGCTAATGCTCCCTCATTTATTATGCTTACATTATTTCGGGATTATTAGTCTTCTCCACCTCTTCCAAAAACTTTATGTAATGTTTTGACTCTGACAAGTGGCGAGCTACTGTTTCTGGGAATAAACATTGATTTGTTTTCAAATGGCAATTCATTCAACGACCATTATGAATATCGTTCGTTACACTATCCAGATTCCAGTGGTGTAATGAACGATACGATGTTGTGACAAGACCTGGATTAACCATACGACCAGTGTCGAATTTATTACCTGAATTTGCCACGCAGATACTAAAGTAACTGAAATTTATGAAATTAGGTTGCTAAAAACGAAAGTCAGTAACTTTTATAGTAAATTTACTAAATTCTTATATCAACATTCAGAAACGGTATATGAAAATTACAAATTGTTTCCCGAAACTCCTGAATGATAACATAAATATAAATTATCGTGACCGAAAGAAGTGCGCGGTTAGCAACAGCGCACTCCTCGCTTCTCAATCGCGTTCGAAGGGGACAAATGGTGGTTGTTGTCATGGGCGGCAATGCACTGCAAAATGTTGTGTTGAATTATAGTGATGCAGTTAACCTATTTTTTCCGATATTGAATGATTTTCAGCATGAAAAGGATGAGAAATTTGCACGAGAAAAAAAACTGAAAAAAGTGTCGAAATCTCAACCAAAAAAGATTACTTTTCTACCCTAAGATGAATTTTCTACTCAAAACGACGAATTTTCAACAAAACAATTGAATTTTCGAACGAAAAAGATCACTAACAAAATAGTTGAATTTTCAACAGAATAATCAAATTTTCAACAAACTGTTGAATTTTTTAACAATTAATTGAATTTTCAAGCTACGGAGATGAATTTTCAACCCAGATAATTAATTTTCTACCAACAGACGAATTTTCCGCAGAATACATGATTTTTCAACCAAATGGTTGATTTCTCCACTTGAAATTTAACCAAAAAATGGAACAGTTAAATTTTAAGTTAAAAACAAATTTTCCACAAAAAAAGAATGATCGTCTTATTGAATTTATCGAAAAAAGACGAGTTTTTTACAAAATACTCGATTCCTCAACCAGATGAATTTTCAACAAAAGCGATTTATTTTCTACCCAAATAGACGAACTTTCAACAAAAAAGGTAAACTTCGAAGCTAGAAAGTAGAATTTTGTAGAAAGTTCACTTTTGACCAAGAAAAGAAGAATTTTCCACAAAAAATTTAATTTTTATTGAGAAAAAATGAATTTTCAACGAAATAGTTGAATTTTCAACTAAAGAAGATCAATTTTCAACCCAAAATGGAAGTTTAATTTTTAGTTTAAAAAACCAATTTTCAATAAAGAAGGGAAATATCAATCCGTTTAGTTCAACGAGGCAAGACGAATTTTTAACAAAATGGTTGAATCTTCAACCAAATAGATGAATTTCCAACCAAAAAGATTAATTTTCTACCGAAATGGACGAATTTTCCACAAAATACATGAATTTTTCACTAAATCGTGGAATTGTAGAGATAAAGAAGAAATATCAACCAAAAATAAAATATCTAGATTTTCAAATAAATAAGTCAATTTGAAAAAAAAACTAATTTCCAAGAGTAGAATCAAATTTTCGAATGAATAGTTCAATTTTTAACCCACTAGTTTATTTTTCCAACGAAGTAGTTTAATTTTGAACCAAGAATATGAATTTTTAACTGAAAAAATTAATCGTCAACCAAAAATTTGAATTTTGAACTAATACCGATCAATTTTCAACAAAAAAATTCATTTTTTACAAAGTAGTTTCACATTAAAAGAAGTCATTATTTTTTAACAAAAAAAAGTTAATTCTTTACGAAGCATGTAATAGCTATAATATTAAATAATTGTATGAAATTGCATATATATTCTCAATCAAAAACAGTTAAATTCAACCAAAAAAGATTGAATTTGCAATCAAATAGTTATATCCTCAACGAAAACAAATTCATTTTCAACCAAGCAGTTGCATTTTCAACGAAAAAAGATGAATTTTCAACCAAAGTGTTGGATTTGCAACAAAAGAAGATCAGTTTTCAAGCAAAAATGGAATACTTAAACCTTCACTTGAAAAAAATAATTTTCAATAAGAAGAAAATTAGTTTTTAAGAAGAGAGTTCAGTTTTCAACCAAAGACATGAATTTCTAACTAAAATGATGAATCTTCAATAAAAAAACGGAATTTTCAACAAAGCAGTTCAACTTTCAACCAAGTAGAAAAATTTTCAATGAAGAAAATGAATTTTGCGCCAGGAAGATTGATTTTTCACCATGGGAAGCGAATTTTTAACCAGAAAATATCAATTTCAAACGAAAAATGAAATTGTTACATTGCCAAGAAATAAAATAAATTCGCAAGAAAAACTTTAACAAAATAGTTACATTTTCAACCGAAGAGATGGATTTTCAACTAAAAAGTTGAGTTTTTAACCAAGAAGATTAATTTTCTACCAAAAGAATGAATTATGAACAAATTATATGATATTTCAACCATATAGTTGAATCTTAAACTCAAAAAAGATACGTTTCTATCCATAAATGGAAAAGTCAAATTTGCAGTTAAAAAATTAATTTTCAAACCAAAATGAAACGAATTTTCAACAAACTAGTTAAATTTTCAACCAAAGAGATGAGTCCTTAACCAAAAAAATGGTTTTAATTTCTAGAAATTCAGTTCAGAATTGAGCGTTAAAGCGAGAAAAAGGTGATCTGCAAAGTTAAGCTACCGTCTAACTTATTCTTTAAATTATACCAATGTATGAAAAAGATTTCCAAAGAATTCAATTAGAAGTATTCTTATACTAGTATCAAATAGTTTTAACTCATTATTTATTGTTGGATTGAAAATTATAGAAAATTACATTTAGATTCTGTATTTAAAAATAGAAGGGGACTAGCTTTAGTGTCACATGATATTTTAAGAGGAGGCATAAAACATTCAAATTGCACAATTTGGAAATTTGTTTTTTGTTTTTTGTTTCTGAAGCTTTTTTTGAACACAAATATTTTCGGCGAGCCTAGACATAATTTTATTTTAAAAGATTGCTAAGAATATCAGGAGATTTAATATTGCCTCAAAAATTTGTTGGTGCTTTCAATATTCAAAAGAACTTTCCTTGAACAATCAGAATGTTGGTTTGAGTTGAATTAATAATATTTGTGTTAGTTCCACAAAAAAAATGATGGAAGATCTCTAATTTTTTCGCGAAAACAACAAAATTTTGTTTGTTAGTAATTTCTCCATAATAATAATTATGATAACCGTTGTTATTATTATTGATAGAATTTGTCCCTTGAACAGATATATCTATCTCATTGAAAGAATTTCTAAGTTCTAAATAATGGAAAATATCTTTTAAATGTTCATTTTGTCTCATATTGTAGGAATAATGAAAAGAATTGATTAGCCGGATTCAATATAATCAAAGAATATTTAAAATTATATAAAGGGTTAAAAGAAATGACATCACGATTTGACAACATTCAAAATTCTGTTGGAAACATAAATATGAACAACATTTTTTATAAATTTTCCATATACACTGTCTTTCTCTCCCCCTATCTATGCTACTCCTTTATTTTACATTGGCTTTTATTAATTTTCAATTTTTATTTTCACAAATCACCAATTAATATTTGATTATGCAGTCCCTAGAAATCCTGAAATGATTTTATCGCTATAAAATGAACTGGTACATACGTGACATAAATGTCAAGTACTTAAGAATCGATTTCACGACTCTTTGTACGCAGATCAAATATTTTTTCGAGGGGATATTAATCGCGACTAAAGGGTATAGGATTTCAATTCGTCACGGTTGGCCAAACAAAGAAGGTTCGGAAAAAGGGAGTTTTTAACTGGGTACCACCTTCTTGATTCTTGGCAATGCCATTCCTTATTCCTCTCGCATCGAATTCTCTCGTTTCCGTCTCGCCATTATTTCATTCATTCTTCGACCAACCCTCGCCTTTTGAGTCTTTCTCTCTTCACAGACCCCTAATCCCATTCGGCAATTGATCTTATCACCACTCGTTATTGTTTGTTATCGGCACCCTACATTTTAGAGACCCAGAGACCCTGAGGAATGTCCATTTGATCGAAACCGATATTTATTTATGGCGAATTCTCAAGAGGTGCCTCGTCGATTACAAAAATTCCAATGGTGGATTTTTCTTCTTCGGATTCTTCCACTAAATATGGATTTAAATAAAAAATTAGTTAAAATAGGTGTCATGTGCCTACTAATAAAATTTTCGTAGCTTCTTAAGACGTTTAATTAGTTTTTCAAGTCTCTCCCCTCCACCATCTCCTCTCCTCCCAACTCCTCCCCCTCCTCTTATCTCCTCTCCTCTCCTCTCCTCTCCTCTCCTCTCCTCTCCTCTCCTCTCCTATCCCCTCCCCTCCCCTATCCTCTCCTCTCCTCTGCTCTCATATCCTCTCCTCTTCTCTCCTCTCCTCTCCTCTCCTCTCCTCTTCTAACACCACTTCAACTCCCACTCTCGACAACTCCATCTCCAACTCCTTCATCTCTTCCCACCATTTTTAGATGAAAAATTAACTTGTACCAAAAGAAGAACGAGTTATCTATAAAGCAGTTGAATTTTCAACCCGAAAATATGATTTCTCAAGAAAAATTAATTTTTCGACAAATAGTTAAATTTTATCATAAATCGTTTAAGTTTCAGCATAATAGTTGAATTTCAAACCCACGAGAATAATTTTTTGCCTGAAAGGACGAATTTTTAACAAAATAAATTAATTGTATACCACATAGTTGTATTTTACTCTTATAACGAATAAATTTGCTTCAAAAAATATATTGTTAAATTTTCAGATAAAAAATTAATTTTTAGTAGAAAAAAAAACAAATTATCCACAAATTATTTGAACTTTTAACCAAATAGTTGCATTTTTTTACGAAAGTATTTGAAATTTCAACCCAAAGAGACTATTTTTTTCAATTAATTTTTCATCAAACAGTTGCATTAACAACCGAATAGTTAAACTTGAAGCAAAGAAAAAAAAATTTCAAAAAAAAAAAATATTTGAACCTTTAACCAAACAGTTACCTTTTCAAGTTTAAAAGACATATTTTTAAGAAGACGGTTGTATTTTCAATGAGAAATTTACTTTTTAAGCAAGAAAGATGACTTTTCCACCAAAGAAAAAGTATTTTCCGTCCGAAAAAATAAATTTCCAACAAAACAGTTAACTTTTTGACCAAAACAGATAACTTCAACAAAATAGTTGAATTTAAAAAAAAATAATTAAATGTTTAACACAATGTTTTATATTCTTAACCAAATGGTTGAATTTCCAACCAAATACGTAAATTACATACCAAATAATTGAACTCTCAGCATATAAAGGATAAATTCGCAATCGTAAAAAAATAGTTGAATTTTCAGATGAAAATTAATTCATAACAAAAAGAACTAATTATCTACAAAATAGTTGAATTCTTGACTCAAATATTTTTTTTCAACAAAAAAGTTAATTTTCTAACAAATAGTTGAAGTTTCAATTAAATAGTTGAATTTGCAACCACATAGTTGAATTTTGTATCAAAAATATTCGAATTTTTACTCAAAAATGTGGATTTAAAAAAAGAATGTGAATTTTTAACCCAATAGTTTGATCTTCTACAAAATAGTTTTATTTTGAACCAAAAACATAATAGAAGACTATTGAGCTGAAAAAATGGACTGTTATCCAAAAAATTTTGGATTCTTCAATTGGGTTCTATTAATTTAGATCGCATTTAACTGCAAAGAAAAGAAAAACGGAAAAAATTCTCAAA
This sequence comes from Andricus quercusramuli, assembly GCA_932178445.1. NCBI lineage: Eukaryota > Metazoa > Arthropoda > Insecta > Hymenoptera > Cynipidae > Andricus > Andricus quercusramuli. The sequence goes on along the minus strand of CAKNXH010000203.1, from coordinate 149,612 downwards.
CTTTGTTTAAATTGATCATCAGTTATTGTACTAAATTATCTAATTGTGAGTTCGTAACGTTACTTTTATTGACCCATCCCCTCTATCCTTTTTTACACAACATATGTTTGACGCGACCCCCCCCCCCCCCTCAACTTGGCCGCTTCAAGTTTACATGACCTCCGTTCCTTTACATCCTTGTTATATAATTGTTACATAGCCTATTACCTCATTCTCTCTCTAAGTAATCTGTCTTATTCTCTAATCGTGTTGGAGAGGGTGTGTGGGGATGTGAGTGAGTGAGTGAAAGAGGGGGGTGGGAGGGGGGCGGAAATGCGCAGTCACATCTTATTCTACCTAATTTTACTTACAATAATCTTGCGTTACAATTTTAGCTTCCCTTATGCTTCTATGTAACTTCCGTTTCCTTTTCCGTCCTTACTTTCCTACTCACACTTTCCATTCCCTCTCGCCCACACTCCCTCATTCTTTTTTATCTCCTCTAACTTTTTTTATCTCTTCTATCAATTCTCTCCCCAGCAGTCCCTCCACTCCTAATATTTCCTCAACATTCTCTTGTCTCCTCTCTTGTCTCCTCTACTAATACACATACTCTCCATTTTCTCTTCTCATCCTTCTTCCAGTACGTTTAGTGTTTTGCTTTATTTCCCATTCTCCATCCAGCCATTTTTGTGCATCTCTTTTCTCCCCATCATCTTACAAAATATTTTGACAATCCTTTTCTTCTTGTCATCTCATAGCATTTATTGCATTTTGATTCCCCTATAGCCTATACTCTCCCATCTATCACCTGCTTTTGATAAGAGGATGAATCTGGTAGCCTTAATCATGCTCTATTAAGCTAGAAGGGAAAATTTATTTTCCATAGATAATTCCTAAGTCTCTGGGAGTATCATTGAATCAAATAAGTAGAAAAGAAAGGAAGTGAATAGGCATTCAAGAAAGAAGACATAAAGCGTTTTAATGAATTTGAGGGTTGGACGATTTTCATTGAGTTTGTGGTACTCGTTATCCCATTCCCATCTAGATAATCATCGCCATGATAAGTGATAAGAGAACGATGGTTGGGGAAGAATGGAAGGGGAAAAGGCGGGTAGGCATGAAAAAGGATGAGGAAGGATGAGGAAGAGACATGGAATAAGAAGAGAGTAAGGTTTAGGTAGCTACTCCCGGTTTAGTTGGAACGGGGAGAGCCTCTGTGTTTGTGCTCTCACCGGGGAGCAAAAAGAGAAATGGCGTGGTATTTATCAGTGCATTTTCCTTCTCACTTTCCCTGTTCTCCTTCTCTCTCTTACTTTCCTACCCCTGCCCCTTTCTTCCATTCCACTTCCAAATCCATTCGCTGCCAGCCAACCAACCCCCTCTGCAAGCTCTCCGATGCCCTTTTGCGCACCACACATATGGGTACTATATATTCGCTCTCCGGACTTTGACAGCTGTCTGACTCGTGTTTCTACCCCCTCACTCGAATTCATACATCCTTGTGAAATCCTCAGCAGTTCACTTATTTCCAATTATGATATTTGCTCAAAGGTTTTAATATGTTTGTTTTCCCTTCCTTCTCTTTATAACCTTCCATTTTGACATAGTAACAAAAGTTTGACATAGTTCACAGTAGCAAAACTTTGACAAAAATGAAGCATTGTTACTGTTTTTCTGAAAACAAAATTTTTTCTACGAGAGTGGCAGAAAAACTTTAATTTCAAAATTCTCTGACTTTTCCTTGATTTTCCTCTCACAAATTTTCCATTTTTCCTGACCATTCATATTCGGAGAATAACATTTTAGTCTTGTAACCTTTTAGACGGAATTTTTTATAATCGGAATGAAGAAATTAAATTTCAGATTAACACTTTCAAATTAAAAATGTATTCATTAATTTTGATAAAGAAAAATTACTTTTTAATCCAAAAGGACAAATTTTCAACAAAACAGTTGAATTTACGACAAGAAAAGTGACTTTGGAATATTTTAGTTAAATTTTCAGCAAAATAATTGAATTATTAACTAAATAGTTGGATTTTCAACATACAAACATGAATTTTCAACCAAATGATTGAATTTTCCTACAAACAATATTACACTTTAATAAAAAACAGTTGCCTTTGAAACAAACAGTTGAAGTTTTTAGAATAAAGTTAAGCTTTTATAGCAGAAGATGAATTTTTCTTCCCGAAGGACGAATTTTCTGTCCAAATAGACCAACTTTCACCACAACAGTTGAATTTTCGACCAAAAAAAGATAACCTTTTAATCAAATACTCGAATTTTTGACAGAATAATTTTAATTTCAATTAAATATAGTTAAATTTTCAACCAAATACTCGAATTTTTGCCTATAGGGTTAAATGAAAGAAAAGATATTAAACTTCAACAAAAAACAGTTGAATTTCCCACAACATTGTTGAAATTTCAATTTACAAAAATGAATTCTCAACAATAAATGAAATAGTTGATACTTCATTTGGAAAAGATTAAATTGCTTTTAAGAGAGATGAATTTTATAACCAAAAAGTGAAAATTTCAACTAAAGAAGATAACTTTGAACCAAACGAAAAAAGAACGAATTTTCAAAAAAAGAGTTATATTTTCAGTCCAAGAGATAAAACTTACATCGAAAGATGAAGTGTTAAAAAAGTAGTTCAACTTTTACCCGAGTAGTTGATTTTTGAATTTAAAAAAAAATTCATTTTCAACAAAATAGTAAAATCAAATAATAAATTTTAGAATAAGTAGTACTACTGTTAAGCAAGTATTAGTTTAATTTTCCAGCAAAAAGTGAATTTTGAACCAAGAAGATTAGTTTTCTAATTAAAAAAATGAGATAAATAAACAATTTTCAAACAAAAAGATGAATTTTCTGCTGAAATGATGAATCTTCAACAAAAAATTATTATTTTCTGAGCAAAGTGGTCCAATCTTTAGCGATGTTCAATTTTCAACCAAAAAAGACAAATTTTTAACCAAAAAAGACAAATTTCCAACCAAGAAAGATTTAAGTTGAACTTCCAACAACAAAATATGAATTTTCGATAAAAGATGAATTTTGAAAAAAATGTTAATTTTCTGCGATGTTTAACTGAAAATATAGTCTTCAGAAGGAAGCACCTGCAAACCAAGATATAAATAGAAATGGAAAGTCTTCAAAAGATTCAGGGATTTTAAGAGATTTGAAAAGATATCTACAGATTTTAACTATTTCAATGTATTTTGAAAGGATTTCAAAGAATCTTCCTATAACCACCCTCAGTTCTCCTACTTCCCCTCTCCAACCCTACTTCACCCCCCAAGTCACTCTTGGCTTCTTCCCTACTTCAACTTCTTCATGCTCTACTTCCCCTCTCCTCACTTCCCTAACTAATATTCCTCTTTGTCTACTACCCTTTCCCAGCCCTAATTTCTCCTCACCTACTCACCCGCACTACTTTCTTTTGTACTTTCCACTTCCACTCACTTCGGCTCATCCTCCTTCATTTTTCCTCACCTTCCTACTGCCCCTCCCTACATGACCCATCATTTCTCCCACTCCATCACACCGCATTTCCCATTATTTCCAAAACCATCACTTCCCTACTTACCCTCCTCTAATTTCCCTTAATTCTCCTCACTTGCATACACTTGTCTTCCGTTCACTCCCTCATTTTCCCTTACTCCTCCAACCCTTCCGTCCTATTATTTCCCCTACTTCGCAACACCGCATTTCCCATCATTTCCGCACATTACCCATCCCTCAATCCCCCTACTTGCCTACCATCACTTCCCTACATATCCTTTCCTCATTTTCCTCTCCCCTAATACTTCCACATCCTCTCATTTCCCCTCACTTCCTCGAATTCCTCTCCACATACCTCCTCCCAACATAATTCACCTTCTCTCATTTCTCCTACTTTTTTCTCATCACTTTCCCTACCTTCTCTCTCCGTACTTTTCTTTGCCTCTCCTCTTGGGAAAAAAGTACAACGGATGGACAGTCGATCGAAACTATAAGGGTTTCTGCCTGGGACTACGAAGCTCTGAAAAGACAAAAAAACGAATAATTACACAGCCACACAAAAAAAATCGCTTTTTGAGCCTGGAGGTCAGACCATGATGACTATATGTTTTTTGGATCGCTGAATCCGAATCCGAGGTCCAAAAAAACCCCAACACGTCAGGGTTCTGACATAACCTCATAAAAACAAAATTTCCAAGTCCGGGGGCCAAACCATGTTTATTATATGTTTCTGGTGTCGCTAAATCCGAATCCGAGGTCCAAAAAACCTCAGCACGCCAGGGTTCTTACATAACCTCATAAGACCTGATAATTTTTTTTTTCCAAGTCTGGGGGTCAGACCATGTTTATTTTATGTTTTTGGGCTCGCTGAATCCGAATCTGACCTGCTAAGGTTTTTTTGGACCTCGGATTCAGATTCAGCGACCCCAAAAACATATAATAAACATGGTCTGAACCCCGGACTTGAAAAAATAAAATGTTCTGAGGTTTTATGATGTTATGTTAGAACCCTGACGTGCTGGGGGTTTTCAGACCTCGGATTCGGATTCAGCGACCTGAAAAAAACATATAGTCATCATGGTCTAATCTCCAGGCCCGAAAAACGATTTGTTTGTGTGGCTGTGTTATGTAATGTGTATGATGGTATGAAAATGAATTTCAACAGTCGAAACAGGTTTAAATTGGCATATTGAAAATAAAAGAAACAGCAAACATACATAAGGATTCGTTACATTTTCTAGACTTCTTCCCTCTCGAAAAAGCCTTACCTAATTAATGGAAGCTCCCTTTTCTAATTATTAAAATAATTGTAAACAAAGAAATGTACTGATCCAACTTCAAACTTACGACCTCATCATGACGAAATTACGGAAGCCAATCAAGAATAAGGCGGGAATCTACAAACTATTCCCCCACAAAAAAGTTCGTTAATGCCCTACCCAATTAATCACCGCTACCCTTTTCTCAAAATATTTCCTATCAAGTGCGGCTGCTGTGGATTTTGAATCACGCGAGTGATTGGCATACCTAATGCTTGAGGTCGCGTGTATTCGAAACACTATACCCACTCCGAGTGTATATAGCTCTGGAAGATCGAGCTGGTAGGTAATTAAGGTAGCTTATTAGGGATTTACTTTTTAGCGGTCTGGTGGTAGTCGAGACTAAAGGTACAAATGGCGCTCGATGCCCGGTTTCTCCTTGGATTGGTTTTAAAATTAATGCTTTTCTCCGTTTCGGCTCCTAATGGATTCTGGGAGGGGCCCCGCGAGAACCAATCGCCTCAGGAGCTGCTTGGGCACAGTGAAAGTCTAACACCTACGAACCAATGTCGGCACGTCGAAAAACCTCGCATTCACTCCTTCTTTTACTCATTAGTGGCTCTTTAACTCGTCCTGGAAGAGCTCTCGTAATTGCCCCTATCTTTCCTGGTATCACTCGATCTGGGACCAAAGTCGCCCGCCTAGTTGCAAGGGGCCGATTGTTTATGCAAATGATCCAACGACTGGTCGCTAAAAAAAGGGTGAAAAATCGCAGGCAGGGTGTGTTCTGGAAAAGAAATTGAAACCCATTTCGAGATGTCCTCTCGAATCGTATATCATGCTATATTTCATCAATACCAGTAGCATGATCATTACGTATAATTACTCGAGCCAGTCGCTTGGAAGATACGAATGCGATGCATTTTGTGGACGTTGGTAATTACTGAGGAGAATGACTTGTCGCGGCTTAACTTAATTGAAGGTATTTGTTTCCTGAGTGCAGGCAAGAAGTGCTTATAAGATTATGTGTATATAAATGCAATTTGATAGAATTTTACACTCAAATTTGAATTTTGAGACAGTCAAGAGTGACTGATTCAATGCCAATTTTCACTGATTCAAATAATGCGGATTCGACGATTGATTAATCAGTCAAAAGTGACTTTTCATATCAGTTGAGTTGACTTACTGATTGAAACAGATATTTAAAATGATCCCATCTTTCGGAATTTGCAACTAAGAAAATCTTGTTTCAAACCAAAAATGGTGCAGTTCAATTTTCAACTAACAAAACTAATTTTTAACAAGGAGAATGTATTTTCAGCTGAATGGTTCAATCTTCAACCTAGTAGTTGAATTTTCAACCAAAGAAAGATGTAGTTGCTACCAAAAAAGACGAATTCTAAACGAAATACTCAAATTTTCAACTGAGAAAGATAATTTTTTAACTGAAATAATGAATCTTGATGCAAAAAAGGAATTTTGGGCAAAGTAGTTCAAATTTCAACCAATTAGACCAATTTTCAATAAAAGAAATTACTTTTGCACCGAGAAGATTCATTTCTCTATCATAAAAGATAAATTTTTGAATGAAATACATGATATTGCAACCAAATAGTTGAATTTTCCATTTTTTTAAATCTGTTTTCAACCAACAAGATTAATTCTTGAAAATCTATTTTAAAACAACACGAATAATTTTCAATAAAAAACGCGAATTTTTCAAGAAAATAGTTGAATTTTCACCTGAAAAACGATCACTTTTCTACCAAGGAGATTAATTTTAACTGAAATGATGAATCTTCAAGAAAAAGAAATTAAAAAATCAGTCCAACTTGCAACTAAGTAGTTGGATTTAGAAAAAAAGAATGAATTTCGCTCTAAAAAGATTAATTTTTCACCAAAATGTACAAACTCTCAACAAAATAAATTATGTTTCAGGGAAATAATTGAATTCGCAACAAAAAAAGATTGATTTTCAACAGAAAATGGAATAGTTGAACTTTCAGTTAAGAAGATTAATTTTCAACCAGAAAAAAACAACTAATTTTCAACTAAAAAAGGAAATTTGAACATATAGTAGTTCACCTTTCAACCGAATGGTAAAATTTTCAATGAAAGAAATTACTATAGCGCCAAGAAGATTCATTTTTCTATCATAAAAAATGAATTTTTCAATAAAATACATGATATTTCAACCAAATAGTTGAATTTTCAATTCTTTTGAAATCTATTTTAAACCAACAAGATTAATTCTTGAAAATCTATTTTAATACAACAAGAATAATTTTCATTGAAAAACGCGAATTTTCCAACAAAATAGTTCAATTTTCACCTGAAAAATATCACTTTTCTACCAAGGAGATGAATTTCCAACTGAAATGATGAATATTGAACAACAAAAAAAAAATATTTTAACAAAGCAGTTCAACTTGCAACCAAGGAGATGAATTTTAAATGAATGAATTTTGCCCGAAGAAGATTCATTTTTTACAAAAAGATACGAAACTTTCAACAAAATAAATATTTCAAAGGAATAGTTAGATTGGCAACGAAAAAAGATCAACTTTCAACCAAAAATGTAATAGTTCAACTTTCAGTTAAAAAGATGTATTTCCAACCAGAAAAACAACTGATTTTCAAGTGAAAAAAGGAATTTTAAACAGAGTAGTTCAACTTTCAACTAAGAGGTAAAATTTTCAATCTAAGAAATTATTTTTGCGTCATTAAAATTAATCTTCTGCCAAAAAAGATGCATTTTCCGACGAAATACATGATATTTCAACCAAATAGTTGAATTTTTAATTTTGGAGAATCTATTTTCAACCAACAAGATTAATTTTCAATAGCAAAAACGTTAATTTTCCAAGAAAATAGTTCAATTTTCACCTAAAAAAGATCACTTTCCTACCAAGGTGATGAATTTTCAACTAAAATGATAAATCTTGAACAAGAAAAAAAAAGTAACAAAGCGATTCAATTTTCAATCAAATAGTTCAATTAAAAAAAAATGAATTTGCTCTAAGAAGATTAATTTTTCACCAAAAAATACCAACTTTCAACATAATAAATTATATTTCAAAGAAAAAGTTGAATTTGCAACGAAAAAATATCAATTTTCAACTAAAAACGGAATAGTTAAACTTTCAGTTGAATTAATTAATTCTCAACTAGAGAAGAACAACTAATTTTCAACAAAATAGTTTAATTTTCAAACAAAGAGATGAATTTTTACTGAAAAAAGGAATTTTGAACAGTATAGTTCAACTTTCAACTAAGTAATAAAATTTTAAATGAAAGAAATTATTTTTAAGCCAAGAAGATTCATTTTCTATAAAAAAAGATGAATTTTTCAATAAAATAGATGATGTTTCAACAAAATAGTTGAATTTCCCATTTAAAAAAATCTATGTTCAACCAACGAAATCATTTCTTAATAAAAAAAGGCGAATTTTTCAACAAAATAGTTGAATTTTCACATGAAAAAAATCAATTTTCTACCAAGGAAACGCATTTTCAAAAAAAAAAAAAAAAAAATATCTTGAATAAAAAAAAAAATAACAGAGCAGTTAATTAATTTTTCTCTGAGAAGAATAATTTTTCACCAAAAAATACGAACTCTTAACAAAATAAATTATATTGTAAAGAAATAGTTGTATTTGCAACGAAAAATATCAATTTTCAACCAAAAATAGAATAGTTAAAGCTTCAGTTAAAAAAATTAATTTTCAACCAGAAAAACAAAAACTGATTTTCAACAAAATAGTTTATTTTTCAAACAAAGAGATGATTTTTCAACTAAGATAATGACTTTTGAACCAGATAAGAAGAAAAAATTTAACACAGCGTTTCAACTTTCAAACCAGTAGTTGAATTAAAAAAAAAAGAATTATGCTCTACGAAAATCAATTTTTTACCAACAAATATGAACTTTCAGCAAAATAAATTATATTTTAAAGGAATAGTTGTATTTGCAACCAAAAATTATGAATTTTCAACCGAAAATGGAATGGTTAAACTTTCAGTTGAAAATATTAATTTTCAACTAGAAAAAAACAACTATTTTTCAACTAAAAAGTTTAATTTGAAACGAAGAGATGAATTTTCAACTGGAATGATCAATCTTGAACCAAAAAAAAAAAAATAATAAAAAAGCAGTTCAACTTTCAACCACGTAGTTCAATTTGAAAAAAATGAATTTTGCTCTAAGAAGACTAATTTTTTACCAAGAAATACGAACTTTCAACAAAATCAATTATATTTCAAAGAAATAGTTGTATCAGCAACCAAAAAAGGCCAATTCTCAACCAAAAATGGAATAGTTAAACTTTCAGTTGAAAAAAATTAATTTTACACCAGTTGCAAATATTAAAAAACTGCAGGAAAATTTTTTCGATGAGCAACTTCTGTACATTAATTTTTTTCATTGCTTGTGTCGTTTGTCCAAAAATTTAATTCTTTTTTTTAATGTTATTTTTCACCGTTAAAACAAAAAATATGCATCCTACCAAGAAATGATGAGTAACACATTTGTCGCTCTTTTTTGGATTCACAATTTTCGTCACACTGCTTTTTCCTTAGCTTGTGTTGTTTATCCAAAAATGTAATATTTTCTCATTTTTAATGTTGTTTTTCAAAAATAAAACAAAAACTACGCGTCCTCTCTAGAAGTAATTACTAACAAATTTCTAGATCTTTCTTGAGTGCAAAATTTTGTCCCTCTATCTTTTTTTGTATCTTCCATGGTTTGACCAAAAAATGTAAATTTTGATTTTCATTATTTTTTGTACAATCAAAATTAGAATTTTTGATTTTTCGAAAAATTTTTTAATGCTGTTATAATAATCTAGTATGGCTTTCAAAAAGCAACGTTTTTCTTTCCTTTGCTTTTTGTTATATCGTGTGTTGTTTGTCTGAAAATGTTCATTTTCGTTTTTTTTTTAATTTTAAAAACACTATAACTTTGATCATTTTTTTATCGAGAAAAGTCGTAGAGATAAATTGTTCGTCTTTTCGAGTACTACAAATAATTGTTCATAGAATTTCCAAATCTTGAAAAAAAACTTTTCAAAAATTGGGAAAATGCTCTGACTTTTTGAATTTTCATCTAAAATAGCTGTCTAACGATATTGTCCTTTCTTTTCATGTCTTAAAAACGTGTGCCAAAGCTCAATCCAAGACGATTAGTCTTTCGAAAGTTATCGTGCCTACAGGATCAGACAGACAGACAGACATACAGGCAGGCAGACAGACACCTTCGTAAAAATCGTTTTTTTGTGGACAAATTTTACATAAAACTAATACCTTTTATTAGGATGAGAATGTAAAAAAGAATATTTGACAAACTAATTTAACTTTCAACCAAGTATTAAACTTTTAATTAAAATAAATAATTTTGCGCTAAAATGATTAATTTTCTACCAAAAAAGATATTTAAATTTTCAACTTTCAAAGATTTTTAGGCAAAAATGGAATACTTCAACTTTCAGCTAAAGAAACCAATTTAAAAAACAATGGATTTTCAACAAAATAGTTCAATTTTCAACAAGAGATTAATTTTCACAAAAAATTATGAATCTTCAACAAAAAAAGGATTTTCAGCAAACTAGTTTAACTTTCAACCAAGTAATAAAATATCCAATTTTTAAATTTCCAACACGAAAATTTGTCTTCGTTCAAAATTATAATTTTTGAACCAAAACAGATTTCAATCTTTAACTTGAAACATTACATATTCTAAAAAAAATATTATGAATTTATATGGAAAACGGTTGGACTCAACCAAAAAAGATGATTTATTAAATGTCTTTAGAATAATTTTCTACAAATAAAGACACATTTTGGTAGAAATACATAGAATTCGACCAAATATTTGCATTTTCAAATAAAAAAGATAAATTTTTATAAAAAAAATTTAATTTTGAAAGAGAAAGTTCTGACATTTCCCCCAAAAAACATTTCAATTCAAAATTTTTTTTAAATAATTGGAATTAAGAAAAAATAAATTTTCAACGAAATAATTCAATTTCTAACCAAATAATAAAACTTGTAACTAAAAAGATGAATTTTTAATCAAACCATATGACTTCAACCTCGCCTTTGACAGAATAGTTCAATTTTGAAATAAACATGATATACTTTTAACCAAAAAATGAATAAGTCAAGTTTCAGCTTAAAAAAGTACTTTTCGACGAAAAAATAAATAAATATGCAACGAAAAACGACGAACTTTCAACATAATAGTTCAATCTTTAATCAAATAGATGAATTTATAACACAGAAGATTGATTTTCTGTTGAAGTAGACGAATTTTCAAAAAAATAATTGAGCTTCGAAGCTTCAGGAAAAATATTTTAGGTAACAGTTGACTTTAAGCCGGAACAGAAGATTTTTCAACGTAAGTTAATTTTCGATCAAGGAAGAGATCAATTTTCAAGGAAATAATTTAATTTTAAACTAAAGAAGATACATTTACAAAAAAATTGAATCCTTAAATGTTCAGTTTTCAAAAACTAATTTTCAACACAAAAAAAAGGAATTTTCAACTAGATAAATTTAACGAAAAAAAATATGAATTTTTAATAGAATCTATAATTTTGTTAAAAAATAGTTATTTTCAAATTATTGCTCTTATTTCCTTGAAAAATAGTTCAATTTCCAACTAAAAATATGAATTTTTAACCAAAAAGTTGATTTCGAACCAAATTGTTTGATTTTTCACCATATTTAAAAATTTTTCAGACAAAGTAGTTCAACTATCTGAACCAAGTAGTACGTTTTCTAACAAAAAAATGAATTCTTAAATAAAGATGCGATAGATAATATTTTAGCCAAAAAAATATTTTTATTCAAAATAAAAACTGTTGAATGCAAGCAAAGAAAAAAGATTTTTTGTAGAGAATATGTGAATTCTTAACAAAAACAGATCAATTTTCAACCAAGCCGTTGCATTTTTGACCAAAAGGGATGAATTTTCAGCCAATAAGAATAATTTTCCATTAAAAAAGACGAATTTTTAACAAAATATATAAATGGAATGTTATTTCAGTCAAAAAAATGAATTCTTCGCCAAAATAAACGATTTTTCAAAAAAATAGTTCAATTTTCAACAAAAGATAGGAATTTTTAACTAAAATCATGGATCTTCAAAAAAAAAAGAATTTTCAAGAAAATAGTCTAGCATTCAAAAAATAGTTGAATTTTCAAGCAAAAAGTTGATTTTTCAACCAAAAAGATTAATTTTATACCAAAAAAGACAATTTATCAACAAACTGCATGAATTTTTAAACGATTGCTTCAATATCCAACTGAAGAAGATGAATTTTCAATCAAATTGTCGAATTTTTAGTCAAACAATATGAATTCCAAATCAAAGAAAAAAATTAATTTTTACCCAGATGGTTGGAGCTCATTATTGGTTTTGGTTTTTTTCGGAGGGATAAAATAAGAATCTTTGAAAAAAAGGGAAAAGAGGAGAATAGAGGAGAAAGTATGAAGCCTGAAATATGAAAGTGATTTTCAAACTTATTAAGTTATTATTTCATAGCACTCTGGCAGGGCCATCTTTTGCAGAATTTGTACAATTTTTTTAAATTTGTCGTCAGGAAACTTACTCAATAATGTTCTCAGATGAAGAAGGAGGCAGTCAAAAATCACTGAAAATAGCGTCACACTAATGGGAATTTTCAAATAATTTCATAATAAAGTAAGTAGAGTATGATTACTCCTCTTCAACTTATCAACATGAATTTCTTTAACAAAATCTTCATTTTATCGAATATGAAACATTTTGATTGGAAAAAAAGATAATCTCTTTTTTGAACATCTCAGGAGAGTTCTCTCAAGAACATCAGGAAGTGCACAACTATCTCATGCCCTGTGAATCTAAAAACGAAAAATGTGACATTTCCCGGCCCATTGTGCCCTAAATTTAGCCAAATTTGCTCTTATACAACCGCTTTTGAATCCTTTGTAGTTCGACCTTCAAAGAATAGAGTCGAATTTTGTATCCTGCTAGAAGCCGCAGACTGATGGCCTTTTATGACTATTGAGCACTTGTCATAGGCGGTTCTCCTTCCTAACTGACAGGAGTCATTTGTTCTGAAGACATTTCAATCCGGGAATCGGTTTCGGACCTGGTCGCGAGATTTAGATAGAAATCAATTGTCCATTCTGGAGAATTTTTGATTTTCAAGGCCAAAACGCCGGAGACACGCAGCTCGTCGAAACGAACAAATACATAAATACCGTTGCTACCTGCTGGCGCTTTTTCGTTTGCTAGCGCGTTACGTTATTAATGAGGGTTCGGAATTATTTGGGAAATGAAAGAACCTGGAGGTTGCCCCGTTCTGAAATGACAAATGCAAGGAAACAGGGGGGCAATTTGTACGTGCCACCACTCGACGTATACTTTTTGCTTTGCTCTCGACCAACTCTACTTCTGGCTTGCACACCTTTCTCCATGCTCCCTCATCAAAAATTCAGCCCCGAATAGAATTTCGAGACACGAGTCCCTCATTTGCCAATCAACCTATTTCTCACGATTTTTTTTTTCATTATATTTTGTTTTCGCCGAATCTTCAAATCTTGAGCGGAAGGAACACATCACTTTTGAGCTAATGAAATATTCGTGCTATAAAGTTAATAGAAGTATTCCGATTGGCAAACAACTCCTAAAAAAACGGTCCATGCGGAGATGGATTACTCTGGATTGTATCAGATTATCCTGGATTAACTCAACATGTGACGTGGAGCGAAGAAACCAGCCTTAGGACCGAAAATGAGTACGAGAAAAAGCAAATCAAATTGAAAGGACGACGATCGTGGAGCAATGGGGATTTTTTATTTGATAGGAGAAATCTTTATTATTCAGAATCAATAAAAATCGAAAAATCGATTCTTCGTCCCACGTCACATATACCGAATTACTCTGGATTGTTTTAGATTATATAAAGTTATGGTGGATTTCTTCACTTAAAATAGGCGCACGCGAATTTTCTACTAAAATTACTTTTTAACAACATTAATACATTTTTAGTTAAAACATTGATTTTCAACTGAAAAAAGCGATTTTTCAACAATATTGTCCAATTTTAAGCCGAACAGATGAAATATCAACTACAATGAACCAAAATAGATCTTAATTTTGAGTTTGAAACAGTTTAAGTCAACTGAAAGGGGCAAATTCTTAACCAAATAGTTGAAGCCTCGATCAAAAAGACGAATTTTCAACAAACATTTAAATTTTCAACAAACATTTAACTTTTCAACCAAAAAGGATACTTTTTAACAACTTTTTTTTATTTCAAGCAAAATAGACTAATTTTTACCAAAAGAGATCAATTTCCAACCCACAAACATGAATTTTCAACCAAAAAAATTAGGTTTCTATCAAAAAATACGGATGTTCAATAAAATATAGTTAAACTCTCAATCAAACAGACGAATTTTTAAACTAACAGTTGTCTTTTCAACCAAAACATACAATGTAAACATACAATATACATTGTTTAAAGAAGATCGATCTTTCCCGGTTGAAAATTCAACTATTTGGTTGAAAATACAAGATTTTTCAAACAAATTGTTAAATTCTGAATCGAAGGTGATGAATCTTCAACGCGAAATGAAATAGTTTCATTTTCATGGAAAAATATTAACTTGAAAAAAAAAATTCAACAAAATAGTTCAATTTCAAACCAAACAGATAGATTTTCAACTAAAATGCTGAATCTTCACCTAAACAATTATTTTTTAACAAAATTGTTGAATTTTCTACAAAGTAGAAATTTTAGAAAAAAAAAAAGAAAAAAGAAAGTAGAAATCACTGTTCACCAAAAGAGCTGAATTCCCAAGAAAAAATGTTATAGTTGATATTTCGACAAAAGATTTTAATTTTAAATCAGAAACAGTTGAATCAATACAAAAAGACGTATTTTCAACAAAACAGTGGACTTTTGAAACAAAAAAGATACTTCTTCAAAAAATGGTTTAATTTTTGAAATAGTAGATTAATTGTTAACCAAGAAGATTCGGTTAATACCGAAAAATACGAAATTTTAACTGAATAAATGAATTTTCAACCAAATGGTTGAATTTTCAGCTAAAAAAGATAATGTTTCAAACAAAGAGTAGAATAGTTTCATTTTCAATAAAAAAAATAATTTTTCACCAAAAACAAAATTTTTCAACAAAATAGTTAAATTTTCCACCAAAGAGATAAACTTTCAACTGAAACGATGTATTTCGAACCAAAAAATGACTTTTTAACAAAACCGTTGAATTCAACAAAAATCACGAATTTTCAACAAAAATAGTCGTATCCTCAATGAAAAAGAAGAATTTTTTACAAAACAGTTGACTTTTTGGACGAAAGGATATCCTTTTAACAAAATTGTTTAATTTCCAACAAAGTAGATTAATTTTTAATCAAATAGTTGAATTTTCAGGTAAAAAAATCTTTAACAAAAAATAGAATAGTTTTATTTTCAATTTAAAAAATTAAGTGAAAAAAAATTCTTTAACAAAATAGTTAAATTATCAACCAAAAAGATAAATTTTCAACTAAAATTATGCATTTCCAACCAAAAAATGAATTTTCAATAAAGTAATTCAACTTTCAACTTAGTTGAATTTTCAACAAAAAAGAATGATTGTCTACAACAAAAATATGAAAGTTTAAAAAATGAAGTTTTTACCTCCCCCCCCCCCCTCACCCCATGAAAAAAGGTATTTATAACAAAGTTGTTACATTTTCAACCAATAAGATAAATATTCAACTAAAATGATGCATCTCCAAACAAAAAAAGCATTTAAGAAAAGTAGTTCGACTTTGAACCAAGAAGATCAATTTTTTATCCAAACCGACAAATTTGTAATGGGATACATCAATTTACAACCAAATAGTTGAATTTTCACCTAAAAAAGATAATTTAATATAGATTATATATAATTAGATTATTATATATAGATTTAGAATAAGAATTAGATTATTATATATAGATTATATATAATTAATATAGACAATTTTTCTAACAAAAAGTATAATAGTTTTATTTTCAATAAAAAAATTAATTTTTCACAAGAAAAAAATATTTTCTCAACAAAATATTTAAATTTTCCATCAAAGAGATAAACTTTCAACTAAAATGATGCATCTCCTACAAAAAAAAAAAATAATTTTCAACTACAATGATGAATCTTCACAACAAATGACTTTTTAACAGAATTGTTCATTTTTTTACAAAGTTTAATCATTTTTCACCAAAAGAGCTGAATATTTGAAAAGAAGATGTAATAGTTGATATCTCAACCAAAACAGATTTGAATTTTTAATAAAAAACCGTTGAATTCAACCAAAATCACGAATTTTCGACAAAAATAGTCGTATCCTCAATGAAAAAGAAGAATTTTCTGCGAAACAGTTGACTTTTTGAAGGAAAGGATATTCTTTCAACAAAATTGTTTAATTTTCAACAAAGTAGATTAATTTTAAATCAAATAGTTGAATTTTTAGCTAAAAAAATCAATCTTTAACAAAAAACATAATTTTATTTCCAATTGAAGAAATCAATTTTTCACAGAATTTTTTTTTTTAACAAAATAGTTCAATTTTCAAATGAAAAAATAAATTTCCAACTAAAATGATGCGTTTCCAACCAAAGAATGAATTTTTAACAAAGTAACTCAACTGTCAACCAAGTTGAATTTTCAACGGGAAAGTTAAGTTTTCAACCAAGAAGATGAATATTTAACTAAAATTATGCATCTTCAAACAAAAAAAGCATTACAAAAATTATTTCCACTCTCAACCAAGAAGATCAATTCTCTACAAAAACAGACAAATTTGTAATAGAATCCATTAATTTTCAGCCAAGTAGTTGAATTAAAAAAAAAAAATCTGAAAATGTAAAATGAAATAGTCAAATTTTCAGTTATAGAAATAAATTTCCAATTTGAAAAAATTAATTTTCGAAAAAAAATCTAGAAACGAGTGAGAAACGCTTACCCCGAAAGGCATATGGGAAAAAGAATTTTCAAATATATGTTTGGTTAAATTTTTAACAAAGTAGATGATTTTTCACAATTTGAATGAATTTTCAACCCAAAACTATTACCTTTCTATGTATAATTGGTTAAATTGTTCCATTTTTGACAAAATACATCACTCAGATTTCTACCAGGATAGATAAACAGTATTAAATATATATATACATGTTTTTTAAAAATGGTTTACTTGTATATCAATTGTGGTCTTAATAGAGCATTTCACTTGAGGATAAATCTATTCCTATACTCATTGTAAAATACATGACCCAGATTTTCGACAGCATTTGAGAAAAACGTTTTTGTTTCTGAATTAAATAAAATAATTTAAAATTAAATAAACGATAATATATATTTGGAAGATGTTATTACCATATGTAGATGTTAACGTCTGAGTTTTAAAAATTTTCGATTCTTATAAATTTCGATGTTAAAACGATTATTTGGGACAAATAAAATTTGAAGAACAAGAAAAAATCTGCCTCAGCCCGGATTTGAACCGAGAACGCCACTATCCATGAGTGGAGCGTTAACCAATTACGCTACCGAGAGATCAGGAGATATTTTCTTGTTCTTCATAGCTTTATAGAATAATTAAAGAAATTAATAAAACTTAAAAACTAATTTAATCATTTGTTGAATTTGTTGTTGTCTTCCATGAATTTGATGTACAATACAAATAAATTGTTTCATTATTTTTGTAGGTTCTGAAAGGCTGATTAGAATAAGTATAAATCCAGTATTACAAAATTACTTTTACAAATGAAAAGAACTGGCATTTGTTTCGATATTACAATCTTTAAAACAAATTTAAGCATACTGGAAAAAGTTATCTGACTTTTCACTAGATTTTGAATTTTTGGGATTCCTTGCATTCATAATAAACTTCCCTTACGTTGGTCACCTGTATCACTGGAACAGAGAAGAGTATGTTTTTTGGGTATTTGTCTAACTTAATAAATTTTTACAGTGCAATATAATATTATATTTCGCTTTCGATGCGAGTAAATGTAACAAAAAAAAAAAAAAAAAAAAATTCACCAAATTTTAGAATGATTCTAAATGTTTCCTTCAAGTTATTATACTGGGAAGCAAAAGTCACCTCTCTTTGGCACTTTGGCTAATTGCCTGCAAACGTGTCCCAATAAATCAGCTAGAAATAAATTTCCAATAAAAATAATATTTCAAGGTAAGAATCAAGAATTTGGTCGAAATTGAAGATCATGGTCCCTTGGTTTTTTTACAAAAATTAAAAGTAACATCTGTTGAATACATTTTCAAAATAAATCAATGATTGCTTGTTATAGTAAAACACAATTTTATCAATTTATGTTCAAAATGTACACACCTACTTCATTCACACACGTTGGAAGACTTAACGATCTCAATTGTTTGCAACACACGAACAATTCATGGTCAATCCTTTGATACAATATAAGCAATAAAAATAAATAAAATCGAGCCAAGCCGCCAATGTGTGGATTTATGAGATCAATATCGGAACTGCGAAAGAACCAAGATACATTGAAACAATTGTACCCCGAGCAATCTGCGGTGCGTGACCACCAATCTTGCAACCTTTTTTTATCGTTTTCCAATAGGAAAGGTGGCGAGACCTACCTCGTTGCCGAGCGAAGTATACAACTGTAATCTGTACAACAAGTAAGTTGCATTCACTTTGGCTTCATCTGGTCCATTGCGAGGTACAACATCCTGCAAGCGAAGATCTTTTTGTTCCACTGAATGCCATGCATTCATCAAGCACCGCGGGCGCTTGACGTCTCAATTCCCTTAGCCTACGCGCTATTCTACACACCCACATTTCTAGGTACCTACTAAACATCCGGAATGGTCACGTACCTTTATTATCTGTAATTCTGCACCTCAAATGTAGTACTACATGCTCTTGGTACAGTGTACATGATAATGGACGCTCAAGGTGAAGGCGTTTATCTAGGAAGCGGCATCGCTTTCTTCGTTGAGTATCATCAATAGATTTGAAAGAAAAAGGGTGGTTATTTATTCAATTTATGAATCTTCAAT
This sequence comes from Andricus quercusramuli, assembly GCA_932178445.1. NCBI lineage: Eukaryota > Metazoa > Arthropoda > Insecta > Hymenoptera > Cynipidae > Andricus > Andricus quercusramuli. The sequence continues at coordinate 130,775 of CAKNXH010000203.1, read as the reverse complement.
CAATAATCTTCAAGACCACAACTGTACAATCTATTTTGGTTTTCAAAATAAATCTGAATTTATTTCTGTTTGATAATCCAAGAAGGTTACAGAGTTAGAAAATCCGAAGGGATCCTATCAGCAGGTAGAACTTAGTGCACAATCAGTGAAACCCTTTAGATTTTCAAACAGAATAAATTTCAGATTTAGTTTATTAATCCAGCTAGGTGCGGTATTAGATTATCTGAACAGAACCTATAGCAACAACTGGAACTTGGTGCACGATTATAATCTTCTATTTTGGAATCAAAGTAGAATCCAATTCACATTTAGTTTAGAGATCCAAGTAGGTTACAGTGTTCCAAAATCCAATCTGAATTGATTTGATTTCTCTTCAGAAATCCAATCAGGTTACAGAGTCAGAAAATCCAAACAGATCCTAATAGCAAGTATAGGACTTAGTGTATGATCAGTGAAACTATTTAGATTTTTAAACAGAATGAAATTTAGATTGAGTTTGTTGATACAAGTAGGTGGTGGTGTTGGATTATCCAAACAAATCCTAAAAACAGTTAAGACCTGGTGCAAAATTATAATCTTCTATTGGAAAATATAAACAAAATCCAATTCAGATTGAGGTCGGAAATCCAAGTAGGTTACAGTGTTCCAAAAACAAACAGCTGTATGGATTTTGGAACACTGTAGCGAGTAGGTATGTCCTATACTTGCTACAGGGACTTGTTTGTATTTTGGAACACTGTAGCCTAACTGGATTTTGAAACACAATCTGCATTAATTCCTTTTTGGAAATCCAAGTAGGTTATGCAGAGTGAGAAAATCCGAAAAGATCCTAACAGTAAGTAGGACTCAGTGTACAATCGGTGAAACTATTTGGAATTTTTAACAGAAACCAATTGAGATTGAGTTTCATATTCCAAGTGAATTACGCGGTATTGGATCAGCCAAACAGATCCTAACAATAACAAGGATTTGAAGCTCATCGGTGAAATTCTATGTGGGAATCCAAACAGAAAACAATTAGGATGATGTTTGAGAATCCAAGTAGCTTTCAGTATCAGAACAACCAAACAGGTCCAAACAGCATCACGCACAGACAACATTTTGTTGTAAGTTTATTTGAAAATATAAACGAAAACCATTTGGGATGTAGTTCAGAATTTCAAACAAAATAAAAAAAAAGCAAGTGAGCATCTGTTGGAAATGCCGAAAGAAAACCATGCAGCACTTCAAACGGCTGTGCCTAAAAATGTAGCGCTTCCAACAGTAGCACTTTAAATTGCTGCACTTTGAATTGCAGTTCTTCAAACGGCAACACTTCAAAATACAGCAATTCAAACTGTAGCACTTCAAACCGATGCATTTTTTATTGCTACACTTCAAATTGCTGCATTTTTAACTCCAGCAAATTCAAACTGCTGCACTTTGAACTGCAACACTTCAAACTGCTGCACTTTGAACTACGGCACTTCAAAGTGCTGCAATTTGAGCTGCAACACATTGAACTGCTGCACTTCAAACTGCAGGACTTTTAACCAAAAACATGAATTATCAACCAAGAAGGTTAATTTTCTACTGAAAAAAGAAGAATTTTTAACACAATACATGAATTTTCAACGAATTAGTTGAGTTTTCAACTATAAAAGATCAAATTTTAGTTAAATTTTCCAATGAATAAATAATTCATTCACCAAAAATGTAATCTGTGAATTTTCAGCTAAGAAATCCATTTTAAAACAGAAAAGAACGATTTCTCAACAAAATAGGTAAATTTTCAACCTAAGGGAAGAATTTTCTAATGGAATATTATATCTTCAATCAAAATAGTTAAATATTGAACGAGAAAATAAATTTTCAACTGAAATAAGAGGATTTTTCATAAAAATACATAAAAGATTGCGCTTAAAATTGGAAACAGTGGAATTCAACTAAAATGGACGACTTTTCAACAAAAAATTTGATTTTTCAACATAAATGGATATTTTTGAACAAATTTTTTTCAATTAAAAAAATTAGATTATAGGTTTCAGCCGAATAGTTGAGTTTTAAACCAGAAATATGAATTTTTAACAAAGAAGATGAACTTTCTACCACAGAATACAAATTTTCAATGAAATACATGAATTTGCAGCTAAACAGCTGAGTTTTCAATTAAAAAAGATAAATTCTCAACACAAAATGGGATAGTTAAATTTCAAATTTAGAAAATTGATTTTTTACCGCAAAAAAATTCAAGAAAAAAGTTAAGTTTTCAAAAAAAAAAGTTGAATATTTAACAAAAAAATGACTTTCGCACAACATTTTCGAAGTTTTTACCAAATAAATTAATTTTTAACAAAAAATGATTAGTTTACAATAAGAAACGAAGAACAGTTGAATCTTCAGTTTTTTTATGCAGAAATATTTGTTTGCAAGCAAGATTTGAAATAAAAATTCCACTCAAGACCGCAAATTTTTAACAAAACGATTTTTTGACAAAATGGTTCAATTATTAAACAAAATTTGAAAAAAAAATTTGACAAAAGGATTTGTTTTCAGGAAAAAATATAATTTATCAAGCAAAAGGATCAATTTTCTAGGAAAGAATGAATTCCAAAGAATATATTTAAATTTTCTACAAATTTCAATAATTTGTTCAGCAAATATTTGAATTTTTGATCAGAAACGTGAATTTCCCACCAAGGAGATTAATTTTCTATAAAAACAGACGAAATTACAATTGGATTACTCCAGATTACAAGTCGATTACAACTGGATTGAAAGTGGATTGAAATTAGGTTACACAGGTTTAGAAGTGGATTACTCTAAAATACTAGGATTACTCCGAATCACTTGAATTACTCCAGATAACAAGTTGATTACTCCAGATTACAAAGGGATTACAAGTGGATTGCAAGTGGATTGCAAGTAGGTTACACAGGTTTAGAAGTGGATTACTCTAAAAATACTAGGATTACTCTGAATCACTTGAATTACTCCACATTACAAGTTGATTACTCGAGATTACAAAGGGATTACAAATAGATTGCAAGTGGATTGCAAGTAGGCTACACAGGTTTAGAAGTGGATTACTCTAAAATACTAGGATTACTCCGAATCACTTGAAATACTCCAGATTACAAGTGGATTACTCCAGATTACAAGTGGATTACAAGTGTATTGGAAGTGGATTGCAAGTAGGTTACACAGGTTTAGAAGTGGATTACTCTAAAATACTAGGATTAATCCGAATCACTTGAAATACTCCAGATTACAAGTGGATTACTCCATATTACAAGTGGATTACAAGTGTATTGGAAGTGGATTGCAAGTAGGTTACACAGGTTTAGAAGTGGATTACTCTAAAATACTAGGATTACTCCGAATTACATGAATTACTCCAGATTACTAGTGGATTACGTTGGATTACTCGGATTCCTTCTGTGCAATTTCTTAATGAATGTTCCCCTACGAACGTAGAAATTAGGTTTGGAACTCCTTCTTCATAAACATTAATACGAAGAGTTGTAAGATGTTTAGCAATTAATCAAATAAAATCAATGTCTTTAATTAGAAGACATTTTTCCAGTGTATCAACACCGCTCTGTCTAATTCCTGCCCATCATTCATTCTTACATTCACACAACAAAAACACGATTAGAAAAATAAATCACAAAAGCAATTTTCTAATTTCAACATCTCATTCTTCTGATAAATTCAGCCCACAGCTATCCTAGCAACATAACTTATCAAGCCATCCCTAGTCTCGAGGATCATGTTCACAAGACAAAAAAGGTGGATCGCGTCACATGGGGCTTTCAATCAACGTCTTCAATCCTGGACAGGAAGCCGAATTGAAACGTCCCGAGGCAGGATGGATGTCTGTCACTTATGGTGGTGGTTGGAAGGTCGCCATTTTGAATTCCACCTTGTTGGTCAGTCCTGGGCCGAGTTTGAGGAATCGTAGGCGGAGATGAAGGCTTCACGCGGCGCGCGAGACGAGAAATGGAAGCGACTGGAGGATGGATACCATACCAACCGGCGCAGAACCCAGACATGTACCACCTTACCTTACAAGGTACGGTACACCCTTCCTGCTAAGGATGAGAGAGGCGCGCCCGCGGTGTCATTTATCATTGAGGAGCTCATTAAGGCCGAATCTGCCGCACACTGATCGTGCGGGATTACACTTTTATTCCGCATCCACCAACCCTAAAGCTGGAGCTGGAGCCTTCTTCTAACCTCAACCCCTTGTCACGGTCTTCCCATCCCTCGGAAAATATTGTCTGGAGCAGCGGTTCCCAAACTATTGCCCGCGGCAGGTCACTTGCGGCGGCAGCCGCTTGTTGCACTAGCCGCGGCAGGCGAGGCCAAAAACCCGGTGCGAGTAGAAGGCGAGTTGAATGCGAGTCGAAGACTGCATCCGAACGCTGCAGAGTTTAGCCGAGTCGGATTTCTCGGGGCCATCCATAAAGTGCGTAGAATATTTTTTCCCAGGTTTTCACCCCTCTCCTTCCCATGGAGGAATTTGTAATAAAGTAGTTTGGACCCCCTACCTATACGTAATTTTTTCAAATATAATCAGTAGAAAAATATTCATCAAAAACTTCATTTTTTACATTAAACAAAAATTATCAGCACATATCTTCAATTACCTAATGTTGGTTATGCATTTTTATGAATTTTTTCATAAGCTAGATAGGTGTAAGGTATAGATATTTCAGATTGATCTAGAATTCGCGAGCTTTTTATTTGAATGGCACGTTCGTTCCGCAACACTGCTCCGACCCAGGTTGCTGGTCAATCTCTCTAGTGATCACCCCAAGTGAAGACCCTCACAAAATTGTTATGTTTTGGGCCCATCATAATGGGCCTGGATACTCTAGTATCCCAGGTCTTTGTTTCAGGCGTCATTCACTCTACTCTCACTCTTTTTATAAACTATTTGTCGATTAAGTGATAATATAATCGAATGTCAAACGAGATCATACAATATTCCAAAATCTTTGATCAAATGAAATAAGTTCATATATTTCTAACAACAATTTAGATGATCGAAACCTTGTATCAAAGGTTTTGGTTGTTTTTAGCTCCCGTTTGATTTGTCTTAAAATCTCAAAAATCCTTTCGCAGAAAATTATCGGGGAACTATTCGGGGCCAGGATAGGTACATTTTTCATTTTTCATACCTTTAAACACTCTGCGTCTATATTTTAGGAAATGTGCAAAAAATATTTGGATTCTAAGCTTAGAAAAATTGTTGATCCTGATGAACTGGCCAGTACCCTGTTAGGACCCGACGAGGCTGACTAGATTATTGGGGGGGGGGGGAATTCGTTCTTTTCAGAGTTCATTTTTTATGTTTGATACTTTCAAACACCCTGGCTCTTTCTGGAAATGTGCAAAAAGATATTTGGGTTTGATACTTCAGAAATTTTTCTTCATAAAGGGCTAGTCAGTACCCGATTAGGGCCCGAAAAGACCGTCTCGATTGAAATTTCACATTGACATTTTTTCAAGCTCCTAAACATTTTAAGGCATTTTTTTACTCACCCAAAAATTTTTATAAACCTTCTGAAATCTCTTCTAATCCTTAGAATCTATATTCTTGGAATATTTGAAAATCTCTTCAAATCTTTTAAATCTCTTAATTCTTGTAAATAAATTATTTGAAATTTCATTGGAAGATTGTAAAATCTCTTAAAATCCCGTAATATATTATAAAATTTTATGATATTCTTCGAAATCCCTTGAAATATTTTAAAATCAATGAAATGTTTTGAAATTTATAAAATCCATAAAAATACCTTTTTGAAAGTCTTTAAAACTTCTGCAAATTATTTAGAAATCTTAGAAAACTTCTTGAATTCATTAGGAACTTTTGAAATATCTTAAAGTCTTTAAAATTCTCAAAGATTTGAAAATTTTTTTAAATTTTCAAAAATATCTTTAAGCATTTGAAAATATCTTCAAATCTAGGGGCGTCAGAAAACATCTCATGATATATCTTGAAAATCATTGATATTTTTTTATTCTTCCAAACTTCCTTGGAATCTTTTAAAATCCCCTGAAATTTTTCCAATCTTTTGAAATATTTTGAAACCCCTTCAAATTTTTTGAAGCTCCTGAAAATGTATTGAAATATTTTTAAATATCTCAGAATCTTGAAAATCCTTTGAAATCTTCTAAAATTCTTTAAATCTTCTGAAGTTTTTCGGAACATTGAAAAATCTCTTCGAGTCTTCAAAATTCAAATTCTATGAAATCCTTCGATATCCTGACAATTCATTGAAATACCATATTGAAAGACATTAAAATCCTTCAAAATTACTGAAATCCTCGGAAATCTTATAAAATCCTGTTAAATCTGTTGGAAATTCTTGAAAATATTTTAAATATTTGAAAATCTTGGAAGTCTTCTGAAATTTCTTGAGAACATTTCAAATACCCTCGAATTTTCGAAAATATTCAATATCTTAAAATTTTTTTTCAATATTATAAATACTTTGAAATATTTCGAAAAATCTGCAAATTCAGTCTTGAAACTTCCTTGGAATCCATTAGAATACCCTAAAATATTTTTAATTCTTTGAAATATTTCGAAATCCCTGGAAATTTTTTCAGGCTCCTGAAAATTCCGAGGTTTTTTTGTGAATACACTAAAGTTTTATAAGCCTTCTGAAATTCTCGAAATTCTTCAAATCTATCAAAATTCCTTAAAATATTATTGAAAATCACTTATAATCTTGGAAATCTCTTCATTTTTGTGAAATGTTTTATAGTTTAAAAATGTCTTCAATCTTTGGAAATAACTTGAAATATTTGAGACTTTCTGCAAAAACTTTTTCTACAAATTATAAAATTTTGTGATTAAGGCCTGTTATAACAAAAATTATGAAAATAAGGCTCAATCAACATTTATTTTGCTTAATCAATTTCCTTCTATGATGATAAAAAATTCAGAAAGAAGTTTATGAAAGTCGGTTAATATCTATAATCATGGATTTCCTACCACATAGTTAAGTTTTCAACTTATAGAGGATGAATTTTTATATTTCCAACCAAAATTGTTGAACAAAAATGGTTGAATTTTTAACCCAATAATATAATTTTTTAACACAAAAATTAATTTTGTACCGTAAAGTTGAATTTTTGTACGAATTGTTGAATTTCTTCTGAAACACCTGGTTTTTTCAAACGAATTGTTCAATTTTCTACCTAATTGTTGAATCTTTAATCGAACCAGATTATTTAAGACGCCAACAGTTGCAGTTTTAATTTAAAAGGCTGCATTTCTAACCAAGAAGATTAATTTCCGACCAAAAAAGTTGAATTTTCAACAAAATATACGAATTTTCAACTATAAAATATCAATTTTCAATCAATCAACCAAAAAACGAATTTTCAACCGAAATTATGAATCCTAAAGAATGATTGGAATAGGTCATTTTCCAATCAAATATAATTTTTAACCAAACGAGATGAATTCCAAACCAAACATATGAGAGCAGACTTCTCAACTAAAAGTAGTTGATTTTACTTGTTGGATTTTATTAATTTAGTTCACATTTGAACGAAAAATCGAGAAAAGGGGGAAAAAGGGGAAATGGGTATGTTTCTCAAAAACAGAGAAAAAATAATTCTTTGAAATTTATCATGAGAAATCTTACTAAATGTTATATATATATGTTTATGATGCTAAATCCAGTGACCACCCTCCCCTGTTACCAACCGCAGTTTTTAGCGTGACACCCTCCTCCCCCTTAAATTGGTAACGTAAATTACGGATGTTCCCTAACTTTCCATCGAGATTGAAGATATAAATCGAGTTTCATCTTTTTTTTCAATCTTCTCGTCATAATCTCATGAAGATAATGCAGCAAATTATTGAGATTCAATTTATTCCGATTTCACAAATTTTAATTTTCCTCAAAATGCACCACAAGAAAGTGCAAAAAAAGTTTGGGAAACGCTGATATAAATTATAGACTATAGACTGTTTGAGAAATCCTCTGCTTATTTCACCCTTCGCAAGAAGGTCTTAGCCGGGACCCTCACGCGATCGCGAAACCTTTTGGTCTCGAGCGTGTGGGATGATGGATAGGCGTCATCCAACCAACGGCCACTCTGTTACGCGTCGGGATTAAGCCCACGCGACGCTGATACTTCTATTTTCATGGTTAAGGCGAACAACGTCCTCTCGCAAAAAGTGAGTTTACGAGCTGATACAATCTCTGCGTCATCTTGAAAGAACAGGAGGCTGATAAGCAATCTTTCAAAAAAATAAATTCAAATTCCAAGATGTAGCTCTCATGATGATGCGATGGATACCCTTGTCTCTTGCATATTGCAACCATTTCCTAGCAGACACGTTCTGTAGGTGTACCATATCAAAAAATAGTCCAATAAAAGGGTTTCGTTCTTAAGACTTTAAGTACGTCGTTCAAACCACCTCCTTTAATACTTTCCCTCCCACCCTTCTCCTAATTACCCCTCTCCTTTGCTAATTCCCCTCCCAGCCTTCTCTAAATTGCCCCACTCCTTTGTTAATTCCTCTCCCACCCTTCTCCTAATATCCCAAATTCTTTGCTAATTCCCCTCCCCTCACTTCGACCATCCCAACTTCTCACATCATGCTTCCAATCCCCTCCCTTCCCCAACTTCTTCCTTCTTCACTTGCTCCTCTCCTCACTTCCTCAGCTAACACTCACCTTTCCTTACCTTCCTTCCCCAGAATCACTTTCTCTCCCCTACTTATCCGCACTACCCTACTAGCCTTTCCTTCACTTCTCTCACCTTCACCTTCCTTCATTTTCTCTCAATTCCTCTACTCTTCCCTTTCCCTATTTCCCATACTTTCCCTTCGCTCATTAATGTGCACTTCCACTCTCCTTATTTTCCATAATTCTCATCCCATAATTTTGCCCTAATCCCCCCTGTTTCCCCTCACTACCCTACTTTCCCTACCCTCGATTCACCTAATTTTTTCTGCTTCCCTTCCCTGATTTCCTCTCCTTATTTCTGCTCACTTCTCTCACCAAAGATGAACGACAAACGGACACACGAATGAAACTATAGTGATTTCTGTCTAGGGCTAGAAAACTCTGCATAGGAACAGGTTTTTATAAAACACTGTTTGTTTATATAAAAATTGTTACAATTTGGTGACAGAACTGTTCTTGAACAAAAAGGAGAAAATTTGTTCTTGAGAAATTACTGAATATGTTCCAAAGAGGCGAATATGAGACAAATTCAGTGAATAATAATTACTTTTTGGTTAAATAACTCGAACTGTTTCAAAATAACTACCGAACTGATAATGAATATGAAAATCCCATGAGGGAAATATAGTACAGTGCGAAATTTTCTTTACAAAATTGAAAATAATTTACATTTTTTCTCAAAGAATTTTTATTATTCTCTAGCGATGAGAATAATCGTCCTCGGTCGCTGACATTTCCCTTACGTAGAAGTAAAACTTTTTTACTGAATCTTAAATTGAGTGTTTTAATACGTTGTCAATCAGAACTACACTGGAACTTGGAATTAAGCACGGTTTCGGGCATGGCTTGCAGTGGCCTTCAATCTCTATCCAGACCGTCCAAACGTAAATAGGCAGAGCAGCTTGAATAATTTCTTTTGAATTTGGACGCATGACGCAACCTGATGTAACTAATGCGCCGAGAGTTCGGCCCTCATTCTGTTTGTCACGTGTGACTGAGCATCGCCTCCCTTTCGGCCCGCTGCTCCTCTCATCACGAAACCGCCGCGAAATAAATTCTCGAGACGACTTAAATCCAGACTGATTGAATCCAGGTTCCTGTGTAATGCAATAATTTTATCATTACTTCCTAAAAATCATTTTAAATTATAAAATGTTGGAGAATTTTTTATATTAGAAATCTTCCCAAAGTTGGAAATTATATTTCATTCGACATGAAATATTGAAGAATCTTATATATTAATCTATAAAGTCTCTTGAGTCACTTCAGGCAAATTCTAGTTGGGAACATAAAAAATGCAATAATTAAAATTTTTAATCGTTTTAAATAAATACTTCACATTGAAATTGCTTGGTTTTTAATATTTAGTTTATAATCACACATTTTAAATGAACAGTCAAATACTCTGCTGAATAATTTCAAGAAATTCTTTTTTTTCAAATTGAAAACTTGTGCATTAAACGGATTAAAAATGGAATATTCAAGATCGAAACAATATTCGAATAGGGTTTAAAATTAAACAAAAGCATTTAATTATGAATCTATTCATGTTTAACTTCAAAATCGATCAATTGTTCAATTACAGTTCATCAACTTAAGACGATTTTCATTAGAAATTAAAAATTCTGAACGCTTGTAATTTTCAATTGTTTTAATAATCAAAAATACATTTTCAAATTATTTTAATTGAAAATTTACGCTCAACCATAAAGGTTTGAAATGGAAAATTTCCAAATGAAAAGATTTTAGAATTACGTATCATAAACTGAATGATTTAATAATTCAAAAAGTTAACAATTTAACTTAATATTGAAAAAAAGTTAACAATTTAACTTAATATTGGAAAAAAGTTGAAATCAAACTGGGCTTGAATTGCATTATATCGTGCGATAACACATTTTTTATATTTTAAGTAATTACTTAGATTTTTATTCTAAAAATTTGTCAAATTCTCGGTGAACAAAATTTACTGTCATTTCTAGTTTTTACCCATTTTCCTGGTCCATGGGCCCTGCAATAATTTTAATTTGAAGATTCGAAATTTCCAAGTAAAAATGTGTAAAATTCGACATTTTATTATTTTTTTACAAAGTTGACGAATTCACTGCCTTGAAAATGGACTAAAAGGGCAGAATCCTATTACTTTTTATGGTCACATTAGGTATATTTTAGTTCAGTATGTATAATATACCATTCGTTAGAAAATTGAAATAATAACCAGGAATAATTAATGAAGATAATAATTACTATAATTCATATAAACGGTAAAATTTTCCCATTCTCATAATTCAGTTCAGCTGAGTGAAAAATCATCAGATTCATCTATAACCCGACTTTTTCTGTTTCAGCTTTTACCATATAATATAATGCCTGATCCAATGTAAATCATGTAAAATAATAATAATAATGTAAACAATATATGCTCAATTTCTAATGTGTTCAATTATGATTAAAGTAAAAATATACATTTATTGGGAGTTATTTTTTCACAAATAATCTATTTGTTAAAAAACTTGTTTAAACAATTACTTAACAAATAAGTTTTCAGCAACGTAACTTGAATATTCACAATCAGGGATTTCCTTGATTTCAATCAATTCTACACTATGAAGTTCCAGAATTTATACAAAAATTGTGTAACAGAGTTCTGGAATTTTTACAGAACCCGCGATACCCAATTTCTAACATTGTTCGATAATTTGTACAGAACGTGTATAACCGAGTTCTGGAATTATTCCAGGAATTTTTTTTTTTTTTTTCAGATTTTCAGGATGACATAGGTAATCATTGGTTACTAACCAATTACTAACCTGTTCTAGAAAATGTTACTTTTTTCTAGAACAGTTACAGAACTGTTCTGCAATCATGCTTCTTGGTTCATTAAACATTTTCCATATACTGCTTAAATGTTAAGATTAGATAAAAGCTAAATTTGACAAACATAGGGACAAGTTTAACAAAAAAAGAAAAATATGAGAGTTGACCAAGGAATATGTTTTTAAAAACAACTGATTTTTGGATTCACAACGTGTTTGAGCCTTTTTGTTCAAAAATAATTGTTTGCACAAATTGTCTTGTTAATATTGTATCTCTTATTTGCCTCTAAAAAATGAAAAATGATTTATGATTGCATATACAATTTAAACCAAATGACAGGCCGAAATAGGTTTGATGCTTCAGATAATTGATGACATGTCAAAAATGTTAACATACGGAAAAGTATGTTTCGAAAAAATGTAAGCCAAGTCTGAATAATCTCAAGGATATCACATTACACCTTTAGGCTTTAAAAATGGCGAAGGGTCCCTGGAAGTAAAAAGGTAATCGAACCAAATACCACACAAGAAAACTTTTAGTAAACTCCATCTTATTCCTCCTCTTGCTGACCTCGTCTAGTTTTTTCAAAGCCTCCGGCGAAATCCGGAGAACGGTGCATTAGTTCTCTCGGTCCAGCCTAATGACGCCACCGAATCCCCAAAGGGACCTCCGTTTCCTCGTGATTTCTTTCCCTTTTTTCTACTGTACCTCTTCAGCGAGAAGCAATCCATTCGAAATGAAAAAGTTGCTTACAAAAGTCGAAGTTCGAGAAAATAATCCTCAACTTTTGCTTTTTCAATTAGACGTCAAGTTTTGATAATTAGGCATATTTTTATAAACAAATTCTAATTAAAAAAATTCGTCAAAGTTGGCGCCGCGCGCCTACAGAAACTGGATTCGTACTTAAGTCGTTTAAACCCCTCCCTCCATATTTTCCCTCCCCTACTCCCCTCCCGACACTTTACCAGTCACCCCTATTTTCCCAGTTTATTCCATCACTATTTCCACCTTTCCTCGTTTTCTCATCCAAAATTTCTCTTCTCCTACTTCCAACACACCCTCATTTCTGATTATTTTTTCTACTTTCCATACATTATCCCTCACTTACCGTAGTGAACCTCCTCTAATCTCCCCTCATTCACTCTCACTTCCCATACTCCTCTTAACCCCTCACTTCCCGATGCTTCCCCTCCCGTCACTTCTCCTACTTTCCCTATTGTTACTTCTCCCACTTTCCCTTCCGTCACTTCTTCCACTTCCCCACCACTCATATCCCCTCACTTGCCCTACTTGATCTTCACTTCCCCTCACTTTCCCTACCTCCCCAATACTCATTTCCCCTCATTATTCCTTTCGCTCCATTCATTTTCCCTAATTACCCTCTATTTACTTTCCCTTACTTCTCTTCCTTGGAAAAAGTACAACAGATAGACGGACACCTGACTGAAACTGTGAGGGTTTTCACCTGGAGTTCCAAACCCAACAAAGTGTATTCATTTATACTGCATTATAGTGATGACATAATTTTGCCGAATTTCCGAAGTCTTGAATGTGGTAAATCACAGGAAGAATAATTACCGAAACCTTAATTTTTCAAGGATTGAAAATTCTTGGGAGAAAATAAAACTACCAAAAGTATTTATTCCCGGAATTTCAAAGCTAAAATTTTCAAATTTCGAAAATTTCACATTTCTGAATTTTCAAATTTCCGAACATAGTATATTACCAACTTTTTAAATTTCCGGAAAAATAAAAGATTCGGCACGACTGAAAAATGTACATAATTGAAATTCCCGATACTGTAAAATTTCCGAGAAAGAAAATATTTGAAATTGATAACTCCCAAAATTATAAAGTGGCCAAAAATTTAAAAATCCCGAATTTGAAAATTCCCGACAATTCATAATATTACCGAATTTTGAAATACCCGAAAATAAATTAATCACAAGAGAAAATTACCGAAATTGTAAAATATTTGGCACTATAAACTTTCCGAATTATAAGCTTCTCAAATTTAAACAATTAAGAAATAGTTTTAATGATAAATAAAAAGTAAAATGAAAAAAACATGTTGAACAAATAAAAAATGTGTCTTATTCATCATTCGACTTATTATTTTGTAATTTATTTATTATTTAAACAACTTTTTAATTTTAAAATTTCGGGAATTTCTCTGTGTCCGTAATTTCACAATGCCCGATATTGCGGTAATATTATAAAGTGTCTGCAATTCTGTCATTCAAAAATGTTCAAATTCCAGAATTGTAAATTGTGGGCAATTTTATTTTTCGAATATTTTTTTGTTTCGTGAATTCGCCAGTGTCAGTAATTTTATTTTTCAAGATTTTCCAGTCGTCCCTGAGATTCAAGACTAATTGAGAATCGAAACGGAAATTTGCTATTACGCGGAAATTGAAATTTTGGCAATTTCCTATTTTCCGAAATTTGAAAATTCGGCGATTCACTATTTTTATGAATATAATCGTATCGGGTTTCAAAATTTCGGGAATAAACATTTTCAGTAGTTTTATTTATTTCAGGAAATTTCTGTTCCAGTAATTATTTTCGCGGTATTTTTCCACATTTAGGATTTTTGAAATTCAACAAAATTACAAAATCGAAAGTTCGACCATGAAAATTTCACTCCCCTGCTCCAAATACATAGGAAGGTATCACGTATCGTGAAAACATGTATCAAATAATTAAATAATAATGCATTATATTCAAATATTGAACATATTTGAATAAATTGAATACTTTTATAGTTTATTTTTTCATTATTTACTGCATTTGTTCCTTTCCCCAGTGATCCATCCATCAAGTACCACCACTAGTGTACCTGATGCAAAATTTTATTTTTGATCTTCGCAAACGCTATCCTACAAATTTCTTTTTTTTGTGTATAAATACTGCTATAAAATTTATTTTATTTAAAAAAAATCATTGAGAGGTTCATATTGGTCTTTTGAAATATCACATATCCGCATTGCGCTAAAAATTCATATTAGATGCAACAAAAATGAGGATGCCTGCACAAACAGATTTACAAGAAAACCTATTACAACACAAGATAATCAACTTAGGTTCTCATATTATTTGCTATATTGAAAATAATTTGTTCTTAAGTAGCTGAATTATTTTTAAGAAAATATCAACGGTTTAAAAATATATTAACAAAGCATGTTCTGAAAAATTCAAAATCCTATCAGATTTACTACTTCATATACTTCAATATTGATTTACTATTCCTGTGACTAGAAAATAGTGCCAAGAATATTTATATTTCACAGTCGCGGTGAAACGATCTTCTGAATGAAAAAAAAAACGCACAAAATTATACCTCGCATCCATAAATTATGCACAGAACACTCCTAGTTTATGCGAAAACTAAAGATTTTTAAGATATATGGAGGAAATAGAAAAATATTTTCCACTCATTGTGCGACAATGTCGAAAGCATATCTCTTTCACTCGCTTCTGATTATTTGTGTTCGCATCGGATATACGAATAATTTATACTGGGCTGATGATTTATCAAAGTATATCCAACAAAAGATACAGCCATATCAGGTCATGATATTAGGAATTGACGATTCAAGATTCCAAAATAGAATTGACGATGTAGTTCTCGCGATTGGACAAAGGACGCCTCATTGGTCAACAAATTTTAAAAATCCGAATCGATCGAATGTTCAATTTTTAAAGGACTTATCAGTACTTCAAAATCCCCGCCAGACGACGCTCTTCATTCTTACCAAAACATCTCAAATCGACGAAGATTTTTCATCCATCAGATCAAACTTAATCAGCCTTGTAAGTGTTGTAAATCGAGTATCTGGCGCACGAAGTAGACCCAAATGTCTGATTTTGCACTTGTCACAAATGGCTTATAATTATGAAAAAATATTTCAAAAAGCGTGGTCAAAACACTTTCTGGACATCAGCATCCTTGAGATCGTCGAGCATCAACCCTCAAAGGGGCTTAATTTGATTGAAAATGGACTTGAAATATGCACATTGCATTTCTGGAATCCATTCATGGGAACCTACACGAAAAGAGTGTTCTCTTCAGAAGCAAAATTATTTCCATCGAAGCTCCGCAACTTAAACGGACACCAATTAAAAATGGGCGTTTATGACTATTCGCCTTTTATCGAATTCTCAGTTGGTCGCAAAGAAGAGCTTCGTATAAATGTTACAGGAATTGCTGCCAAACTTCCTCAAGAGCTTTCTAGAAAATTGAATTTCTTACTTATCAACGATGCGACGTATCGAAAAACAGTAGGAAAATTGGATTACAACAACAGGAATGGAACCGGTGTATTTTATCAGCTAATCCATAACGACATTCAGTTAATTGCAGTGGAACATATGATAGTAGGACCAAAGGAAAGAAGTATGTTTGAGAGCAGTACAGTCACGGGAATTGCTGAGCTTTGTGCAGTGGTACCAATTTTACTAAAGGAAAGTACATCCTTAACAATTACAATGGATTCTCTGATTGCGCCTATCTTCATCATCTGCTTATTGACGTTAACTTGGGGTCTCTCTCGCATTCTGAAATTCAAGATTCGCAACTGGCCAGTAATGTATATTGTGCAATTGGTAATAGGAACAACTGTACCTCAAGAGCCTCGAAGAACACAAGAAAGACTCATCTTTGGTACCATCTTTCTATCAAGCATAGTTTATTCGTCGTGGATTTACATTGCAATGACAAGTATTGTTCTGGATACAAAAGGAGAGAAAGAAGTTGATTATCTGCAGGATGTGGTCAACCTCAACCTCACACCTTCTTATCCGAATAAGGGTACGTACACATTGACGAAAAATTACAAAGTGGAAAGTGCCCCAAGCTTAGTGGAAAACTACTTTTTTTCACCAACAAAAACTTGCGTTGATACGTTACTCAAGCATGCAAATGTCTCGTGTGTCATGATGAAAGAAGTAGCAAACCAGATTTTGCAGGAATATAGGGGTGAACAAGGTCAGCCGCTAATGTCCATTGTAGAAGAGAATGTGATGAAAGGAGTTAAAGCTTTAAAGTTAGAAGCTGGTTCACCCTTTGTGGAAAGATTTAATCAACTTATAATGAGACTGCATGCTGCTGGCGTCTACAAGAAATGGTACGGACAAGACACACTGAAGTCACAATATCTTAATCTTCGTCTGGAACAACTGGCAGGGTTTACGGAAGTGAAATACGAAATCATTTTTGTGCCTTTGGTTGGGTTGGCATTAGCATCATGTGTGTTCATTATTGAACTGATTGTAAGCAAGTTATGTTCTAAGGAATAGCATGATGTTCCAGCAAGACGAAGATACTAAGTTAGATGTAAGAGATTTGAATTACTTGTGATTCATTTAACACATTGTTGGTTCCAGTACATTACGATGTAGGGAAATCTGTGTACAATTGTATCACATGGGCAGAAACGTGTAATATGTTTAATTAATGACAACTACCAAATGTGGTTGTGTCTGCTTTCTTCTGTCTTTTCGCGGTATGAACCTAATCCAGACAATTTCTGGAATGTATAAACAAATTTATCGATTGCGCAAATAGTCTATATTTCTGTGTTTTTCGTGTCTGTGTCCCAATTATTGTTAGCTGACACAATTTCAATTAGGTTTTATTTAAATGTAATAATTCTTCTTCATATCATTTGAAAAATCAAGATGGTAACGTAAGATATTTTCATGTATGTGAATTACTGAATAACAAAAGTTAAACATATTTTATTGTAAACAGCTTTTTTTTTGGCTCAATTTAGTTCTGACTGTAGTACCTAGTACATTTAATGTACAAAAATTATGGTTACGTCATTGATCATTGTGACAGTATTACTTGTAATTTACTCAATAATATTAGTAGTACCTGGTATTATTAGTATTAATATTGAATGTGATAATCATACATTTGCGAAATAATACTAAATGAATAAACAAATAAGGGGTGATCCACAAATTACGTAAGGTGTTTCCTGAAATTTCTTCCCTTCCTCTCCTCGTCCTCCCATTTAAGATACAGTGAAATTCGCTACGACAACCACCCCCTGTCAATCTTAATAAGAGTTATAAACTTACAGGAAGAAGATACTTACAGGGTCTGTTCCATAAGTTATAGGACTGACTTTCTACAGTCCAGACGGATCAAAATAGGGAGTCGTTACGGGCAGGATGAGTGGTGGGGGATGACAGGAATCAAATGCATGCTCGAACAGTCACCTCTGAGCATTTGCGAAGTAAATATAGCGCGGGAAGTAAATCCTTCTTGTAGGTTCCGTCACGATCTCAAAACGGACCACACGCTCAACCGCCAGTCGAAAACAGCTGATATGCTCATTGCATACTATCCGTACCCCTTTTTAATCATGGTAAAAGTCTCGGTTGTAAACTTTCCAAGTTTAACCCAAAACTTGACCTCGCAGCGCGGCTCAAGCGCGCAGTCCATTTTGAGAGCGTGACGGAAGCCTAAAGAAAGGTTGACTTCTTGCGCAATATTTGCTCCGCAAATGCTTGAAGGTGGCTGTTTGAGCATGCAGTTGATTCCTGATGACCCCCGCCACTAATCCTGCCCGTCAATTCCTCTATTGCTCCGTCCGGGCTACAGAAGGTCAGTCCTACTATACTTATGGAACTTTGAGAAAGTGAAGGAAGCCTACAAAAAGGGTTTACTTCTCGCGTGATATTTACTCCGCAAATTTTTGGAGGCGACTGTTTGAGCATGCATTTTTTTCTAACATCCCTCACCATCCATCCAGCCAGTGAATACTCCCTCTATTGCTCTGTCTCGGCTTTAGCAATTCAGTCCTTCTACTTACGGGTTCGTGTCCATAATACGTAACGCGTTTTTCTTTTGTTTAAATGAAGACGAGAATAAAATGTCCATGAAGACAAGGGATACAACGATATGAAAAAAGGAAAATGCGTTAAGAATTTCGTGCACGACCTCTTATGTAATAGACCCTGTAGAAAATATAAACTCTGTTAATTGAATAAACGTGGAACTTCAATGAGATGAGTTTGAAAAAATAAAATTTGTTACCAACCAAAAGTATTGAGTTTTACAAACAAACAATTTTATCATTTATTCAGGGCCTGAGTGCCTTGTTGCCTTGATGTTTCAAACACTTGACTTAAGTTTTTTTCTTATTTGGTTCAGATATTGATTATTGATCTCTTTTTGTAGAAATTAAATATATACTTCAGTTAAAAATGCAACCATCTAGTTGGAAATATGCTTAAGTGCTGAAAATTTACATTATTGGGTTGAAAATTTCACTATTTTTTGAAAATTCATATTTTCGCCTTTAAAATTAACAAGATGGTAGAAAATTCAACAATTCGGTAGAAAAATTAATTATTTGGTCAAAAGTTGAACTACTTGTTGCGAAATTCCATTTTTTAGTTGAAGATTCATCATTTCAGTTGTAAATTCTTTTTCTTTAGTTGGAAATTCAACATTCTGGTTAAGAATTCCCTAATTTTCTTGAAAATTAGTATTTTTTGCAGAAAATTATTTGTTTGTTTGTTAAAAATGCAACTATTTTGTTAAAAATTATTCTGCTTCGGAAGAAAGTTGAACTCATTTCTTAAAAAATCATTTTTTTTGGTTGAAGATTCATATTGTTAGTAGAAAATTCATCTTGTTGGTTAAAATTTGAATGACTGATGAAAATTTCTTTTTTGGGTTGAAAATCAATTTTTGTAACTGAAAATTGAACTCTTCGGTTTAAAAAACACTTTTTTGATTAAAACTCATATTTTTGGGTTGAAAATTCGTCTTTTTGTCTTTGAAATTCAACAATTTAGTGCAAAATTCAACCGTTTCATAAAAGCTCTGAGTATTTTGTAAGAAATTAATTTTTTAATCAAAGTTCATTTTTTAAAATCAAAATTCAACTATGCAATTTTTGGTTGAAAATTCTTCATTTTTGATAAAAAATTAATTTTTTCGGTTGCAAATTAAACTATTTGATGACAAATTTATGTATTTTGTCAGTAATTCATTTTTTGCAATATAAAATTAATTTTCTTGATTAAGAATTTATCTTTTCAATTAAAAATTCAATTATTTGTTGAAACATTCAACTGTTTTTAGAAAGCTCATTACTTTATTGACTGTAAAAATTTTGTTGTTGTTAAGAATTTAACTATTTTCTTGAAAATTCTTGTTTTCTGGTTCAAATAAATTGTTTTTCATTTGAAATGAAAATCTTTCCGTAGTCAAATATCAACTATTACATTTGTTGTTAGGAAATAAATTTTTGATTAAAAATTTGACTACTTGCTTGATAGTATAACTACTTTATTAATTCATAAGAAACGGTAAGATTTTACTAAACCTCAATCACCAAAATTATTTGACGTTATTTTTGCATGACCTCTCTATAAATTCACGAAAAAAATTTGGTTGGCAAAAGTACGTAAGATAGTAAGGAGGGGCGTTAAGAACCATCGGATCCTAACAAAGGGAGTACGTGGTTCAAGATTTCAGTCGAAACATTCATACCAAATAAGAAATGGTTTTGTATTGTATATTTTGCTTGGTGTTAAAAATCACTAAAAAATATATCCTTATGAAATATTATCAAATGCTCTACTTTGTTATCATATCGTTATTATTCATAGAATAACTCAGATTTCTGCAAAAGTTTCATATTTTTATGAATAACAAGTTAGATACATTTTTCAAAAAGGCATTGAATTTTCAAAAAAACTTCTTTTCTTTAATCTTTTGAATAAGAAAATATAGTAGCACACACAGTTAGTTGAACAGAAGATATTATCATCTCTGATTGACTAAATTAATTGAAACATCCCCCATTGTTATTACTTAGTTTGTTCGCACCTTTTTCCGCCTTTTTCAAGGGTTCATAAAAAATCTCTGAAACCAAAGAAAAAGAAATATATGTCTAACAAAGTGAGAATATTACAGTCAACGACTTCCGGCACGCACATCAGATTAAATAATACCTCATACATCTAAAAATAAATGCTAATATGTCTGCCAAATTGGGTAACAAATATTGATTTAAGAACAGCAAAAACCAGTAAACACTTTGCAAAATATGCAAATCTCGTGTATTTAATAATCCATTAAAGGATTCAAAGCACTTTCCCATGTATCGTTCCGACTATTAAATTGCGATCATTAGTCTTGCTGCCATTTTCTGGACCCGACTTTATCTCTTACTACCAATATCTCAAAGCCTTCCGATCTAGAAAAAAGGGTGCATTACAGCTTTCGAGAGGAAGATGTCTCACAATTTTTTCTTTCCAAAGTTCGATTTTTCGAGTAAAGATGCAACCTGAAGGAACCACTTGCTTCAGAGCAATTGAGTAACATTTTTCGCGAAAGAGGCAACACTGGAAACTCTGTCAATGTCTCCAAGCTTCTTTTGGAGGAACGCTTAGCTGTATTTGGTGCTAGTCTGGGGCGCTCTATCGCTTTTCGGTTTTTGTAGTCGCAGAGTCGAGAGAGATGGTAGTTCCCAAGTGGGGCCGCTTGAAAAATGCCGCTACTTTTATTTTGCGAGTTCCCTACGTTAGCGATTTTTCCATCACTGCGGCAGATATTTCACCGGCAATCTAAGAGTCGCAAATGGAGTCCACAATGAGGCAGAAATGGTTCGTCGCTCTGATGGCCTCGGCATTCGTCTTCTCCCCATTCTGTTCCCTTTCATTCTTCCTGCAAGAAGCTTAAAACTGGTTGTCACTCTTTTTTAAAAATGGGCTGAGATTTCTTCGAGATTGGGTAAATCGTAATTAAAATAAAGAAATATGTGTTTTAGTAGAGTCATCACGTAGGTCTGTCCGGAAAGTATCCGACCTTGTAGTGTACCAGAAGTAAGAGTCAATTCTGGTCAATTAGATGACATCTTCTTTAAAGTACTCCACTTTGGAAGCCACAACTTTCTTATAGCGATCATCCCACTCTCGGAAGAACTTCTTGAAGAGACCGTCGCTTTCTGTTTTATTTACTCTACGTCTTTAAATCATTTTCTTTTTTTTGCACACTCTAATTTGGGAAACAGTCAGAAATTACGGGAACCAAGTCAGGACTTTATCGGGGCTGCCAAAGTTGACTAAGTCTGTATTTCACCAGAAATTACGGAATAAGCTGCGTTGAATGGACAGGTGTGTTGTCGTGGTGAAAGGACCTAGTCGCCAGTTTTCCACAAATCTTGCCTCGAAGTTCTCCAAACAATAGTTTTTGGAATCCCGATTCTTCCTGTATCAATAATAATGTGAGAAAAAATCAATGTCAAAGCATATAAAATGGTACATCTGATAGGATTGTAAATTTTTGGAACATACGCTCTGTTGAATTACTTTAAATATTAGTTTCCAACCAGAAAAATAACGAATTTTCAAGAATATAGTTGAATTTTCTACAAAGTTGAAACAATGTTCCACTATACAGTTTCATTTTTAACCAAAAACAGGATTTTTCAACCAAATAGATTAATTTACCTACAGAAAAGACGAATTTGTAACTAATTACATAAATAGTCGAATGAATAGTTCAATTCTTTAAGTAAAAATGTCAATTTCCAACCAAACACGGAATATTTTAATTTTGAATCCATCAAATTAATTTTCAATCAAGAAAATCATTTTCTACGAAACAGTTGAATTTTCTAACAAAATTTTTTTCCGGTTTTTAAGAGAAAAGATGAATTTTTCACAGAACATTTGAATTTTTAACACAAAAAGAAAAAGTAAAAAAAAAGTTAATTTCGAATCAAGAATTTAATTTCTCAGTTAAAATAATCTATGAACCGAAAAAATGTCTACAATGTAGTTTAATTATCAACCAAAGAGTTGAATTTTCTACTCAAATGATGAATTTTCAACAGTTGAAACTTATCAAGAAAGACGAATTTTCGACAAACTATTTAAATCCTCAACTAAAACAAATTAATTTTCTACCAAGCAGTTGGGTTTTTAACCAAAAAATTCATTTTTTACAAAAAAATACGAATTTTCAATTGAAATTTCAATAAAGTAGCTCAACTATCGATTGAGTAGTTTATCTTTATAATAAATTGTTGAATTTTCTACCTCCCTACTAAATTTCCGAATCGCAGTTACGAATTTCCTACAAAACAGTTGAATTTTCAACGTGTAAATGAGATGCATCTTCAAACTAAAAAAGAAGGTCCTGAAGAAAATACTTGAATTTTGTACGTTTGCCAGAGTAAACACTTACTGTTATTAACCAAAATTTTTTCTAAAACTAATTCAATTAAACTACCACATCCATTCAATTAAAACAGTTTATCTTTTATATGGATGTTCGTTCCCGAAGTTTATGAAATCTTTAGAAATTCTGAAAAATACGTGATGTGATTTGTGAAGAACCCCATATTTGTTCATTTATTAATTATTTTGTTAGTTTATTTTTATTACATCTGATAATAATAGTAGAATTACAAGTTACTACTAATATTATTATCTGAACCAGAAGTAATACTGTTACTATTATCAATAAACTATACTAGATGCGAAATAAATGTTTAGAAGCTAAATTGTTCATCTGCAAAGACCTAAGAATTTACTGGAGAGCATTTATCTTATAGGACGCGTATTTTTCCAAATCGTGAAAAATAATAATAAAAAATTTGCTGATCAAACTTATAATTTTTTTGTTTCAGGATAGCTGATCAGTACCAGTTCTGGACCAGACCAGACCTTCCAATGTAGATGTTCTAGATTCCATAGAAAGTCAGACCTGGGCCAGATTAGATTTTCCAGACTAGACAGTCTAGATAAAACCAGACTTGGGCCAGACCTTACATCAGACAATGTACCTGGTATCATATCTCGACTGTATCAAATAGTTTTTCACTTTTGCTATTTCTCATGCTGACAAACTCTGTACTTTTACTCCCCTTAATAGATTTATGTAACATTTTCTTGCTTCCTTCAAAGTCGTTCTGCATTTTTTCTTTCCTTCTGTTTCGATTTTATTCTCACTTTCCTTGACTAGTAGTTTTACTTTCCTCTTTTTTTCTCTGTAATCATTTTCGAGTCTATTTCAACTTTTCGCAGTGTTTCAATCCACTTGCGGTTAAACTAGAAAAATTATCATATATCCTTTCTGTTTTCGATAAGAAAAATTATTTCTGATTGAAGAAAGAGCTAAGAAACCCTCTGTATTTTTGAAAAGATAGTTGAGGTTCTGTGAAACCGATTCGCAACTCCATGAAGTAAAGGGCAATATCAGTAGCATGTGTCATTACGAGAATTGCCACAATTACAAGACCATCAGTGCCAGTGGATTCCAGACTTTTTGCCCTAAAAATCGAGAAAAGGAGAAGCTCGACAGAAGCAAAATGGGGAGAAATAAAGTTTCCTTTTCTGTAAAAAGTATATTTTTTTACAGAGCAGTAGTGGTACTAAACACGAGTATTTCGTGCATCAAGACCGGTTGATGAGATTTTAATCACACTCCATCCACTTTATCTCACAGCCATTGCTCTCAACCCTGACCGACCAGTTCGTCAACAATAGGTTCCATGTCCAACCCTCGGAACCACGTCTCGTCGACGAAAAGCCAATTAATTTCCTTCTGAATCTACACACCGCCCTTATCCCTTCCCCTAATCAGAAGGAACCTATACGAAAATTTGACGACATTTATATAATTCATTGCGAGTCCCTTCGAATTAGATAAAGCTTTCATGCGTGAACGAAACGAGGTTAATGAAATGGGAATGGTTTCTTGTTCTGGTCATTTTTGTTCATTAGTAATCTATTTAAATTTTAATAGTCACGCCTAAAATTATATTTTTGAAACTATCTTTGGAGTCTACTTCGTCGCAAAGCTTAGTTATTATTGGGTGAAATTGATCAAAGGAGGCTAATGACTATGAAATGGAAGTTTTCGAATTAATAGTCGTGGATACGTATTTGGGGAAATTTTTCTTCAATTGTCTTGCATAGAATTATGAATGTAATTGATGATTAAATATTTGATCATGTATGTATGGAGCCGATAAATTGGGTGTTCTTTTGTTTAAATTCTAATTATAAATGAATTGATCTTTGCATAATAAATTAAAGCAGTTTTTTCCTGAAATTTTAAACTGCATCCACCCCTTTGTTACGGTTCGCAAGCTTTGATCCCCCCTCCCTAATAACGTAATTTTGGCCGAATAAATTTTTTAAATAATTTTTTTAAGAGGACTTCTAAAAATAACGTAATATGGTTCTGGTGTAGGGTAGGTTTTTCGTAAGATCTTACTGTTTCTTATAAATTAACAAAGTACTTCAACTTTCAACCCAGTAGTCGCTTTCAACCAAAAAAGATAATTTCTCAACAAAAAGTGCAATAGTGGATATTTTATTTAAAAAAAAAAGAATTTTATTTTAGATCAGAAACAGTTGAATGGAACCAAAAAGGACGAATTTTTTAACAAAATAGTTGAATTTCCAACCAAAAAAAAATTTAAAAAAAAATGAAAAATATCATTTTCCTGTCCACTACATGTAAACTTTATATAAATTTTTCATCTGGGAAAGGATGCATTCCTACCAAAAAAGATTACATTTTCATAAAAATAGATGAATTTTCGAATCAAAATGACAAATTTTCAACAAAAGTTGAAATTTCAACAATAAAAGGTTTTTCTGTCAATGAAGAAAAGTAATTGTATCCAAATTGTTGAATTTACAAGAAAAAAGACGAGCCTTGTACAAAACCGTTGAATTTTCAACCAAGAAGATAAATTTTTTATCGAAAAAGACGGATCATCAACAAATTACATCAATTTTTAAGCAAACGGTTGAATTTTCAAATATGAAAAAATCCACTTCAAAACAAAACTGGAATAGTTGAATTTCCATTGAAAAGAAAGAATTTCTATTAAAAAAAGTTTAAATATTAAATTTGCAACAAAAAATTTATTACTCAACATTTCGAACATAAATGTTTCTAATTTGAAATAAGAAAACAATTGAATTTAATTAATAAAGATGCATTTTTAACGAAAGACTTAAATTATTTATTTGAAGGGATTAATTTTGAACCAAACAGTTGCACTGTTGACCAAGAAAATTGATTTTTATACCAAGAAAGAAGAATTTGGAACAAAATACACCAATTTTGTACAAAACAGTTGAATTTTCAATATAAAAATATAAATTTTCAACAAAAAAGTCAATTTTCCAGCAAATACATAAATTTTTAGTTGAAATGCTTATTTTTAATCTGAAAAAAATAATTTTCAACGAAAAATGCAAGAGATGATATTTCAATCCAAAAAGATTTTAATAATAAATCAAAAACAGTTGAATTCATAAACAACAATCTTCAAATAGTTAAACCTCTGAACAAAAAGATGAATTTTTAATCAAGAAGGAGAATTTCCTTCCTAAACAGGCCAATTAAAAAAAAAAAGATTGAATCCTCAGCCAAAAAATGTTCGAATTTCAAACCAATCATGTGCAGTTTCAATAAATAAAGAATGAAAGAGATGAATTTCAAAACTAAAAAGACGAATTTCTAACAAAATTGTTGAATTTGCCACCAAAAAAAGATTTTTTCAGCCCAGAATAAAAAAAAATGTTATAAAAATTATAAATTGAAGGGAAAAAATCATTTCCAATACAAAATAAAAATTGTAAATGACTATTTTTTTTGTTTGTTCAATCCAAAGTTACATATATGAATGTAATTGCCCTAGGTTTCTCGAGAAAATTGAAACCCCGATTATTAAAACATTTTTGTATTTCTTCAAAATTCCAAAAATTCTTAAATATCTTTCGAACTGATTCGAATTATTCATAAAATTGTTTGAAAATCTTCCGAATTCATTTACAATAATTTTGCACATTTTTTGTGATGTTTTGTCATCTTTTTAAATATTCTCTAAAAATTAATTGAACCGCTGGCGATCAAAAGGGGATACGCCCGAAATGCCGTCGTTTTAGTTGGCCCCTGGGTCATATTTTTTTTCAGGTCAAATTTTAATTTGTTAATAACATATCCCAATAGGAAATTTTATTGCGCATATTTTTAGTCCTATAAATAAATGTGATAACTTTATTAGTTTTCGAAATAATCAAGAAAATGTTATTTTTTTCTGGAATCGCAAAATACGAATTTTTTGTCTTCAACTCGCCACAAGTTCTACAATAATAGGAATTTTGTGATAAAAATTTCAGAAAATATGCACCATCATATAACGAAACTAACCTGACTTGTAGAATTTCAATTAATTGTCACTAAAAATTTATAACGATTTTTATTCTTCTCATTGCGTAAATTAGATATTGAAAGTTTCAAACGCTTCGGGAGTCGAACGAATTTTCAGAAAATTGAAATTAACGGTCACCTAAACTTTTTTTAGGATTCAAGGAAGTTTTTTGGAAAATATCAGGCAATTATGTTGTATAGTTTTAAAGCCACAATTGATATAAGATCTCAGCACCGACCCGGACGCGTGCTAGCTCGTCCTGCAATATCAACGTATGTATAACAGCGGGCGATTGGGAGGTCAAGCCGGCTATCAAAATAATAATGAAGACATTATCATTTACATTTGTTTATTATTTTTCAATAACAAATTATAAAAATTAAAACTTACTTTTCTTTTACACCGTCCTTTATAGTTTTAGATTTAGTAATATATTCCTTCCCCTACAATATAACATAAGTTTTGTAAACTTTTTGATTAAAAGAAACATCTAATCATTGAATGTTCTCCATTAATTTCGTGATAATTTGATATTTAAAACTTTTTACATTTTCAATAGTAGAATTCAATGTAAAAGATTATATTAGACTCTTTAAACTAGTTTTAAAATACAAGATTTTTTAGAAAAAGCTATTAAGAAATCAAATAAAAAATAATAATAGGATATTAAAATTATCAGAAAAGTTAATTTTTAATTTTCTCTAATACTTTTAAGTAGTACCTTATTTCAGGAACATTTTTTCTTATTCTTCAACCAATTTTCTTCACACCTATTTCTTTTCCTGCCTCGACCCATATTTAGGTTCTTTTTATTTTAAGTAAACTTAAACTATCCTAAACAGAATATTATATGCTAACACTTTTTTACAATAATGCTTCTATGCATTATGTTCTTTATGAGAGAATCAAAATAAACATATGCTTTTTTGTTTTGGTGTCCGGCTTAACCTTCCAATCGTCGGCTGTTATACAGACGTTGATATTGCAGGACGAGCTAGCACGCGTACGGGACAGCGCTGAGATCTTAAATCAATTGTCACTTTAAAACTATAAAACATAATTGCCTGATATTTTCCAAAAAACTTCCTTGAATCCTAACAAAAGTTTAGGTGACCGTTAATTTTAATTTTCTGTAAATTCGTTCGACTCCCGAAGCGTTTGAAACTTTGAATATCTAATTTACGCAATGAGAAGAATAAAAATCGTTATAAATTTTTAGTGAGAATCAATTGAAATTCTATAAATACCGTTAGTTTCGTTATATGATGGTGCACATTTTCTGAAATTTTTATCACAAAATTCCTATTATTGTAGAACTTGTGGCGAGTTGAAGACAAAAAATTCGTATTTTGCGATTCCAGAAAAAAGTAACATTTTCTTGATTATTTCGAAAACTAATAAAGTTATCACATTTATTTATAGGACTAAAAATATGCGCAATAAAATTTCCTATTGGGATATGTTATTAAAAAATTAAAATTTGAACTGAAAAAAAACATGACCCAGGGGCCAACTAAAACGACGGCGTTTCGGGCGTATCCCCTTTTGATCGCCAGCGGTTCAATTTTTGAAAATGAATAATCGCTTTTAATATTCCCGGTTCTTTCAAAATCTCTAAATCTAAATCTCTCATTTGGGTTTTTCAACGTATCGTGTTCCGTGTTCTATATCGCAGTTATGGTGCCCCATATCTTCATCTCCCAATAAATCCCTAAAGGAGTCTCTCAAAGCGTTTAGTATCCCGACTGTATCATATAGCATTTCACTTTTGCTATTTCTCATGCTGCCGAACTCTGTACTTTTACATCCCTTCAAAGATTTATATGAAAGTTTCTTGCTTCCTTTCAAGTCGTTTTGCGTTTTTTTTTCCTGTTTTGATTCTATTTCACTTCCCTTGACTAGTAGTTTCACTTTCCTCTTTTTGTGTCTGTAATCATTTTCAAGTATATTTTTCTCCTCATCGCTAAGGCCTGTGATGGTCAACTCACTGTCGTAAGCTTTTCTCTTTTCTTGAGTGACTGCTTGGATTTTATCACTTCACCATGCATCACCAGGCATTCTTCCTACAACCGCAGTACCACACACTTCAGTCGCACTCTTAACAATAACATCCCGGATCATAGTCCATGCTCCCTCTATATCTTTATTGCTTATTTGCGCCTTCCAAGTTGCCTCATCTATACGTTCGTTTATCCTATTTCAAAAATCTATTCCCACTCCCGGTGTCTATACATTCTCAATCTTGATTTGCGTTTGCTTTTTTTTTAT
This sequence comes from Andricus quercusramuli, assembly GCA_932178445.1. Lineage (NCBI taxonomy): Eukaryota > Metazoa > Arthropoda > Insecta > Hymenoptera > Cynipidae > Andricus > Andricus quercusramuli. Next base: position 101,782 of record CAKNXH010000203.1, on the reverse strand, counting down.
TAAAAAAACATAAAATACATAGGAAAATATTGAAATGAAAAAGTACGTGATTGCAAAAAATCAAATACCTATAACTCTACATTTCAGAATGTACATTTCTAGTCAAACAAGATCAGTATCTGATCATTCATATTTATTATTGATGGTTTCTAATAACATAAAAATCGCGTTTGTTTTCTATGATGATATTTATTGCGGAAATATAGAGCAGAACAATTTTCTAGTGCGAAAAAGTGTACTATATTGTATCAAATCGATAACTATTTCCGTATTTTAAAATGTAACCATGCCTACAGCAAAAATCAATATCTGCTTCTGTATTCCACTATTTTGAGGGTAAGTCAGCCCTTTGTAGGTTGAAAATTCAACTTCTTGGTTGGAAATTGAACTCCTTTATTAAAAATTAATTTTTCTGGTTGGTGAATCGTAATTTTAGTTGAAAATTCAACTACTTGATAAAAAATACAATTTTTGTTGTTCAACATTTTTATTTTCGATTTGAAAATTCAATTATTTTGTGCGGAATTCGTCTTTTTTGCTCGAAAATTCAACAAGTTTGGTAGAAAATTCATTTAGTGGAAAATTAAACTCTTTTCTGGAAAATTCGCTGTTCTAAGTTGATTTTTTTAAAAATTAAAATACATCTATTCCATTTTTGGTTGAAAAGTGATTTTTTTTAGAATTGAAATTCAAGAATACTGTTTAGTCGAAAATTTTCAACCTTAAATTTAACTATTTGGATGAAAATAAATTTTTTGATAAAACTTTAACTGTTTTTGCACAGGAAATTCGTAATTTTTTATTTAAAATTCTACAATTTGGTAAAAAATGTAACTGCTTTGTACTACTTTGTAGAAGATTCGCTTATTTCATATTAAAATTTTGTTTTCCAAATTAAAATTACGCTGTTCCATTTTCGGTTGGAAATTGACTTTTCAATTAGATATTCAATATTTTGGTTGAACATTCAACTGTTTTGTAAAAAGCTCGTCTTTTTGGTTCACATTTTTAACATTTTTCAATAAAATTTTGTTTCATCATTGACTGAAAAATCTTTTTTGGTCAAAAATTCAATTATTCCTCTTGGTTGAAAATTCAACGATTCGGTTACAACATTATGCATTTTGTTAAAAAATTACCTTTTTGGTAAAAAAATAAGCTCCCTTTTCGGAAATTCAAGTATTTGTCTAAAAATTGGTGTATGTATTCTGTTAAAATTCATCTTTTTCAGGAAAAAATTAATCTTCTTGATTGAAAATTTATATTTTTTGTCGGAAGTATAATTATTTGTTTGACAATCTACCTCTTACGTAGGAAGATTCTCTTTGCAGCTTGACAATTTTACCATTTGGTTTAAAATTTATGTATTTTGTTGAGAATTCGTCTTTTGCAGTAAAAAATTAATCTTCTTCATTGAAATCCATCTTTTTGGTTAAAAATTTAATTATTTGGTGAAAAATTGCAGTGCTTTTCCAATCCATTGAGTTTTGCACAATCCACACATGTGTTGCTACCTACAACCACTATAGCCATGTTCCAGATACTAAAAATAAGCTCTGATAATTAGGTGGGTCAAATTTGTCAAAGAAATTGTGAGGCTTACTTTATGTACCTGGTATTTAAAAATGTAAAAATTTGGTTAATTTCTGATGTGAGATATTGTTGATTACTGGTGAAATAATTTTCTGGAGAAATCAAAGAAAATCTGCCTCAGCCCGGATTTGAACTGGAAACGCCACTATCTATGTGTAGAGCGTTAACAAATTACGCCACCGAGGCTGTAGCAGATATTTTTCTACAGCCTCGGTGGAGTAATTGGTTAACGCTCCACTCATGGATAGTGGCATTCCCGGTTCAAATCCGGTCTAAGGCCGGTTCTTTCTCGTTACTCCAGGAAATTATTTGACCAGTAATCAACAATATCCAACATCAGAAATTAATTATTTAACTACCCTGGTCGACACAATAAAATCAATTAATGAATTATATAATATGATTCAGTAAATTCATTCAGACTAGAATTAGTCACCGGAATTTCACAGGTTACTAAGATGCAGACCCGCGTTATCCTCTGATATAGAAGAAATGAGAAAATATCTGCTAAAGCCTCGGTGGCGTAATTGGTTAACGCTCCACTCATGGATAGTGGTGTTCCCGGTTCAAATCCGGGCTGGGGAAGATTTTTCCTCGTTTCTCCAGAAAATTATTTAACCAGTAATCAACAATATCTAATATCAGAAATCAATTATTTAATTACCCTGGTCGACACAACAACATCAATGTTTAAATTTGAAATTTGGTTTCTTAAACCTCAGGGGGGGAAGGGACCCCTCTCCGGATTTGCCTTTGCATTGCAGACTCTTCTGGTCTAGACTCTGATGTCTAGAGTTCTGGTCTAGAGTTGCTGAAGGGGAACTCTAGAGTCTAGAGTTCCCCTTTAGCAACTCTGGAAAAATGGATAGAAAGCAGCAGAGCCTGTCGGGAGTTTCGAATAGTGGAAAGACATAAATATGCATGTATCCGTGGGCCCATGGCTCGTGTGTCGTTGATTGTTATATCTCCATCTGACCGGAGGTGGTGGTCCGGTAATACATTCAAAGTTGAACGCCGTACGACTGCGGAGACAGAAGGGGGTTGAAACCGGTTAAGCGCGGGGGTGAGAGGCTGGGGTGCAGGGAGGTTTCTCGTGTTTCATTTCCTGAGCTCCTATATAACTTTGTGCTCAACTCGACACCAGATTAATAACGGCCCCACCTATTCCATTCTGTCCCACCCTGAACAACTTCGCGTTGTTGTGTGCACAGTACTGTACATCGCCATGGCTGATCTCGCTCTCTCTTTTCCCCTCTCGCTCTCCCTCGAGTCGAAGCAATGCAATGTTCATATCGCCTCGATGGAAGCGCGACACGTTGAAAATTCTCAACGTGTTCCGATCCATCCAACACGTTTCGGTCACGCTCCGCCGAACCGAGTGTTGAAAACTACGAAGGGCTGACCGATGCGACCTGTACGCCAATTCGGAGTTGTCATGTTTCAACCCGGGAGTGAGCTGTCAAATGCCCCATGAGCAGACCGCGATTCGTGTTGGAGAAGTTCAAGATACCAATTGATTAATAAATTCTCTTTCTCTTGAGAAATAAGAAGGTCTGATGAAACATTTCTTAATTTTTAGTGTTGCACAGCGATACGAGATGCTCGCCCTAGCAAACCTTGTGAACGCTAAGGCGTATTTCCAACCTTTTTTAAATTTACTACAATTTCACATCGAAGTCAACAGTCTTTCATCTTTTTACACCTTGATATTCATTTGTATTTATTCACGTGTTAAACAATTGATAATTAAAAGCTGTGTGCTCACTAGAAGTCAGCCACTGGCTGTCTTGGCTGACAGTGTTAGCCACGAAAAGTAGGTCAACCTCAGTCCTTATACTTCCCTCTACCAACCACTTGATCGTTACGTGGGGATCACCACTTTCAGCAAAAGTGTTGGGCTGCCACGACAAGTGCTTGGCTGCCAGAAGTTTTTTTTTTTTTTTTAATTTTTCTGCGGTTTCCAGGAATACTGCAAAGGGTTACGCTCGTTACGGTTACGGCTCGTTACGGTCACGGTTTGTTACGGCTCATCGTTCACATCGATGGGTCTGAATTTTTCTACTCAAATTTACCATGCATTTCATTTTGAATTTTAATTTACCGCGAAGGACAAGTCGAAGGACAAGTTCAGAGAACATTTATTGGGGACTGTTTGACCTACTCTTTTGGCTGCCACTGGCAGCCACGTCAATTAGTGGCTATATTCTGGTGAGCTCTGCCGTGAGATAATAACCCTTACCTTTCGAACAACTTGTAGGATTCCGAGAAACCAAAGAAAAAAATATAAAAACTTTCTCGCAGCCACGCACTTGTGTCAGCCAAAAATTGTCAAACGTGGTGATACCTGTCGTACAAAGCTTTAAAATGGTAATTTTCTCACACATAAATAATGGATAAATGTAAAAAAGCATGAAAATATACCCTAGCGGGCTCAGTGAACTAAGCGTTCACGATGTCCGCTAGGGTGGCAGTCTTGCACATTTCAGTCGTTAGACAAGGAGTTTCTTATATAAAATTTGGAAAAAATTGAATATTTCAGAACTTCAATCTAAAAGATGTAATGGAAATTACTGTAAAAGTGAATTTAGACTTGACCGCACGAAATGCACTTAAAACAGAGGAAACGGGGAGATTTCTAAAGAAAATGGTGAAATAATAGGTCAATACATTCTTTTACTTCAAATTGATGTTGGTACCATATTTCTGAAATTTGAAGTCGAAATATATTTAATTTTCAAAAAAATAGTGCAATTTTCAATCAAAAACGAGCAATTTTCAACAAAATAGTTGAGTTTTCTATCTGAAACATCGAAATTTGAACAAGATTTTTCATTTTTAACCAAATAGTTGATTTCGGAACCTACAAAGATGAATCCTTTGAAAAAAAGATGACATTTCTAACAAAAGTTTAATTTTCAATCTAAAAAGACGGTTTTTTCAAAACCATTGAATTTATGACCAAAAGAATTACTCAAAAAATAGTTGAATTTTCAACAAAATAATGAAATTTTGCCCCGAATAGTAGAATTTTTAACTAAAAGAGGTGAATTTTGTATAGAAAAAAATTATTGTAGACTTTTCAAGAGAAAATAATTCACTTTCAACCGAAGAAGATGAGTATTCAATAAAATATAGTCGGAATGTCAAGAAAATAATCAAATTTCAACCAAACAGTACAATGTTTAATCAAAAGAGAGGAGTTCTAGACCAAAAATGTGATAGAAGACTTTTCAATTGAAAATAATTAGGTTTTGAACATAAAAGATGAATTGTCAACAGAAAAAGATGACTTTTATACCGAAATATGAATTCCTAATCTGAAAGGACGAATTTTATATCCAAAAAGACAAATGTTGAGAGCAGTCGATTTTTTTAACAAAAAAGATTATTTTTTTCCACCGAAGAGTAGAATTTTCAAACAAACGAGGTGATTTCTGAACCCAAAATATGATTCTAGAATTTTTAAATGAAAATAATTTACTTTCAACCAAAAAAGAATTGATTTCCAACCAGAAAGGATGAACTCCTAGCCAAAAAAGATGACTAACAAAATAGTTAAAGTTTCAACAAAATAAGGAAATTCTCCACCAAAGAGAAGAATTTTTAACCAAAAGGGAAGATTACTAAACCCGAAGTATAATTCTATAGTTTTGAATTAAAAATAATTCACTGTTGACCCAAAAAAAAATGGATTTTTAACCAAAATGGATGCATTTCCAGCCAAAAAGATGACTCTTTAACAAAATAGTTGAATTTTCAACAAAATAATGAAATTTTTCACCGAAGAGTGGGAATCTGGAATACAATATAGATCTCCTATAAAATCACGTGAAATCCTTTCAAATATAGAAAAAAAAACTTAAAAACTTTACAAAACTTTAACATTCTTTAACAACACTTGAAATCTTTTGAGATCTTTAGCATTTCCTGGAAAACTCGTCAATGTTTTTAAATCTCTTAAAATCCGTAGAAATACTTTGAATCCTTATAATTTATTTTAAAATCCTATGAATCCCTTAAAAATGGTGAAAGCCCTTGACACCTCTGAATCATTGAAATTCATAGAAGTATATAGAAATTCTTAATATCCCTAGCAGTCTCTTGAAATTTAATTTAATTTAATTTATTTCCTAATCTCCTCTAAAAATCTGTTGAAGTCCCTTCAAAACTTTCAAATGTCATTGATATCCTGGACACCTTTTTTAAAACCTTCGAAGTCTATGAAAATTCCTTATAATCGCATCAAATCTTTTCATTTGTTTTGAAATTCTATGAAAGTTTCTAAAATCGGATGAAACTCCTTGAAATCATTTAAAAATTTGAAAATCTCTTTAAATTCCTTGAATTAAAAGAAGAAACTTGAACTCTCCAAATTCCTTCAATATCCTTTGAAAATAAATTCTTCAAATCTTTTGCGAAATTCCTGGTAATCCTATAAATTTCAAGCGAAATTTCGTGAAACATCGTGAAACATCGTGAAATCATTAATATTTTTCCAAACTTCTTCAAAAATTATCAAATCTTCGAAATTGTTTAAAGTCACGTGAATTTCCCTGAAATATGATGAAAGCTTCTGAAATCCTTTAAAATGTTTTAAAATAACCTCAAATGTTTGAAATCCTTTGAAATCTTTGAAGTCCGTCAAAATCCCCTAACATGTGTTAAGAACTCTTCAATTCTGTTCAAAACCTCTAAAATCCCTGGAAAACTTTCCTGGAAATCTCTTAAAATCCTGTAAAAGATCTTGAATTTTTCATTATATTTTTTAATTACTTCAAAAATATTAATGTCTTTGAAATCCTCTGAGATCCAATGAAATCTCATTACATCCATATAAATCCCTAGATAGTCCCTTCAAATATTATTCTATTCCATTGAATCCCTCAAAGTCTCTAGAAATTTTTTTAGATTCCCCTTGTAATCATTTGATGTCTTTGATATCCTTTTAAAAATCATTGAAATTTTTCAAATACATTAAAACATTCTTGAAATTTTCGGATCAGGAAATTTAAATCCCTCAAATCTTGTCAAATCCCTAGAAATCTTTTGAAAACTTGTACAACATCTTGAAATATTTCTTATATTTTGAAATTCTTTTAAATATGTTCAAATCTTTGAAATCTTCTGAGATCACATGATTTGAAAGAATTTCATAGGATTCATAAGATTTTGCATATTGAGAAAAACTCCAAAGGGTTTTAGAGGATTTCCAAGATTCTCAAATATTTTAAAGGATTATTAATGGACTTGAAAAAAATTTCGAGGATTTGAAAGGCTCTCAATAAAATATTTAAATCCATTTTTAGGATCTCAAGGAATTTCAATGGACTCCAAACATTTCAAGATATTTCAAGGAATATTATCAAATTTCCTACAATTTTATTTCGTTTGAAGAATTTATTCACAAGAATTGAGACATTTCATAAGATTTCAAAAATTTGAGAAGCTTTTCAAAAATTTTGATTTGATGAAGAAAAAATTTAAAGGTTTTGAAGGGATGTTGAAGATTTTAGTGTATTCTGAAAGATTCCCAGGAATTTCCGAGAGTGGATTTTATAGGACCTTTAAGGTTTTTGAATTTTCGAAAAGATTTCAGAGAATTTTTTCCGGATTTTAACGGATGAAATCAGATTCCCAAAGACTTAAATGATTTCGAGGGATTTAAAAAGCTCTCAAGGTATTTTAATAAATTTTCCAGAACTTCAGGAAATATCAGATATCCAACATTTAAAGAGTTAAACAAATTTTTTTATTTTAAGCACTACACTTTTGTTCTCTGATATAAAAACATAAACTGCATTAAAAAAAATAGTCACATTCTTAATTGAGCATTACAAAATTTAGAAACTTCGAAACAAATATTTGCGAATTGAAAATTTTGAAGCTAAACAACTGAAAAAGAAGAAATGTGAAGGTAACTTAAAACATCCTTAAAACATCTTAAAAAAAAATGTATTTGTAAAATTTTCTCAAAATGTCTTGGGAATCTATTCAATTTTCAATAATTTTGCCGTCGTCATTTTATTGTATATAGTCAGAATTGTAATACCTGAGCCCTTGCGGAATGATGAATTATCAGTTTTTGGGTCGTCTGAAAAGAATAATATGAAAATATTATTGAATTTAGATGTATAATCGATAGCCTTTCTAGTAATTCAAAAATATGTTCAATCAACTAAAAAAGAATTTTATAATTTAGGACAGATACAAATTTTATTCTAGAGAGTATTGTTGGGTGTGCATTGTAGTTATGTCTTCTTTAGTATCTCATGAAAGTAGTTATGACATTTTTTCATTGACAATGTCAATTGTCACATTGACAAGACAAGGTCGATTTGACTACTTTTCAACAAAGTGCGTTAGTTCTCTAAGGTTCAAGTGTAATTTTTTTAGTCGAATTAAGAGTCCGACGTACATATAGTTAAGAAAAGTAATAAATGTTATGTCGTAGCTAATATTTGAGGTTTCATAATACTTAAGAAGGTCAATATCTGAATTTCAGACTTTAATCATACATTTCCATAAACTCAGATAAACTTTTTCTTGGGTCAGATAATTTTTTGCTTAATTTAAGTTCATATCTGACTTTAAGTAAATTTCTAAATTTAAGGTGTAATATCTAAGTATTATTTTTTACTGTGTTCGTTATCGATTTAACTATAAGTAAAACAGCCATTTGAACTGCTGAAGTCGGGGCCAAAATTCACTTGTTCCCAGAAAGCGGTCGAATGTAGCAAAAATCTGAACGAATTCACAGATATTCTTTCAAAATTCTTTAATGCAATGCATTTTTAAAAATTCTAAAATATTCAATAATTTTTTTTTCACGAGGATTCATTTACAAACACTTTTTATTGGCAAGGAAAGAAGATAGAAAGCCGTTCAATAGCTCCAAATGTGCAGTTTTTTTTTATGTAAGTGAAGTGCAAGGATTAAATTTATGATAAAATCATTGTTATGCAAGAAATATAATTTTGAATATTTTCGTGCGTGGGCCGGCACAGCAGAAATGTTAAGAATCATGTTTCTTGCGTAACAATGATTTTATCATAAATTTCATTTATTTTTCAATAAAAGTGACCTAAAAACCCTGTTTTTTGGGATGCTTTGCCCTCTGACTATTAACAACAATTTTTTTAGGATGAAAGTGATTATATTGTTAAATTCGGAAGACTTTAAGCTTTCATATGTTTTTTATTAAACAATTCAGAGATTTTTTTGAGTGAGTTAGAATCAAAATATGTGAGAGGCCTCTCGACTTTTGGCCCCGATATTATGTTTTAAATAAAGTAACAATGGTATTAACTACTGAGCAATAATGGTCACTTTAATTAAATAATTAGTTGAATGTACTAATTTCTAGTTAACTACATGACTTGGGTAAGAAAATAAACGAAAACTATTCAATGCCAACATATTTCAACAAGAAATCGATATGTGTGAAGTTATATTGTCTCTTTATTTTCTTTTAGCATGTCATGTTCAAGGTTGAAAGGCAAAAAGTCGATACTCGGAGGTTGAGGTAATAAGCGGGCAAAATTTCCGAACTGGAAAAAAGGAATATGGGTCTCGTATACATCATAAAAAATCTCTCTCAAGTCAGTCTCATCACGCGCTGCGTGATAGACTTATATTCTTCATCATGGGATGTTGTGAAACGACTGATTTTCCCAGGTATTTTTAGTTATTTATTTTTATCAGCATTGAAATCAGAAAGTTACAATGTGTTTAAACAATGATCACATGACAACTCTTAAAAAAATTACTGTTCTTAAACATTTGAAAAAAAGAGGGACTCAGTAAAGTAGCGGTTAAAATAAAAGTTAGTATTTTTTAGAACTTGAGCTCCAATGGAAACCTGTAGACACTCAAAAGGGTTTCTTTGGAGACTTGAATTTGAACAATATGAATTCGCATTAACAAACCAACTGCTTGCAAAGTTCGCTTGGTAAGTCAGAAATTGATTTGCAGTAATCAACTGATGATTCGAGACGTAAATTTTCTTGCATATGAATACACATTTTTGTCTACAAGTTTTCTCATTGTTATATAACCTGCAAATGATATTAATCGAATAATTTATTCTGATTGGGATAATATTTTGTACTTTCATTTTCTTCATTACATTATGTCCGTCGGACTTCTATTACGTGTGTGTTTTGACGTGAAATTTGTGTTATTAACTAGATGAACTGCCGAAGTGGGCCAAGCGAAACATCATAGGTTCTTCGAAACAAGTCTCTATTAAAATTGGTTTTCCTTGGGGTTTCAACTGGAGGCTCCTTTGGAACAAATGCATCGTTTTGGGTTCCTTTTCGGCAAGAGGGCTTTTTCTTTGTTACAGCTGCTTAGGAACCAAAAATTGGTTCCCATTAAAATCCGTGTTTTTTTCTGCTCAGAACCCCAGCACAATATTGCAGCTACTGCTATCGTGACATCTAGGGCACGGTTCATCTCTTCGAAGTTTCATCTGAAAGTCAAAATATGTATCATTATTCATTAACACTATTCAAAATATTAGGTCTACAAATAAATTTGTTGCGAACCTTGAACGTACAGCACAATCTAATAGGTGGCGGCCTTGCGGACGTAACCCTCAAAAATCATTCATGGCGTCCGACAAGGAGCATTTGAGATATTGCATTCTTCCTTTTTTCCAATTCAAAAATCACCATGATGAAATCTCTGGAACCACTTTTTACACGTTTTATGTCTCACCGCGCCTTCTCTTTAGGCTGGCCAAATCATTTCGGTCGCCTCAGCTGTATTCTTGTTCAATTGGAATGCAAAATGAATGCAACATCTCATATGTTTCTTGTCGGACACCATTGTATTCACAAATGATTTTTGAGGCTAATTCCGCATGGCCACCACCTATTATATTGTATTTTAAAGCTTGAGCTTCAACCTTTAAAACTGCCTTGAGGGTGGGAAAAAATTCAAGTTTGACCAAGAGTGTAAAGACATCAAAGTAAAGGCACCGAATTTATTTGTAGACCTAATAACATTTTAAATCATCTTAAACTGTGGTATTCTTATTTTAATTTTACAAGAGTATCTATATTGTAGTGAAATTGAGAAAATATCGTTGAAAAAAGTAAAAAATCAGTTGAATCAACATAGTCTGTGAAATCAAAGTTTGCCAGGTGTCTATAAGATATCTAAATTCTCAAATTTATTTAATTAATAGAATGACAGAAATTTCGAGAATATATATATTCTCAAATTCCATCCACTTTCGATTGAAAGTGGAAAATAATGAAAACTTGCCAAGATTATTGTTATAAATAAAAATAAAAAAGAGAACATCCCGCGTTTTTATTTCTGTTCTCTTTTAATACATTTTTCATTATTGCTGTTATTTGGTCAATATAATAAATTAAAAAATTCAGATATATTTTAGAATTATTTGGCAATTTTCTATTTCACAAACTATATTGATTGTACTGATAATTATTTGTTTTGACGAATTTTTTGCATCATAGATGTTTTTAGTGAGATTAATAATTTCTGGACTTACCACAGAGACCGAAATTCTACTATAAGATTCACCTTCTACTTAAACGGAGGACAAGGTCCTTCTTTAGGGCAGGGCGCTAAAGCTCCAGTGACATGAGCCGCGCAAAGAAGAGTTATCAGGGTGATAATTGTAATCCACATTTTAGTCGAGAACTAATTATCTCTTCTGCTTTAGTCGCGTCTTATATACAGAATCTCCCACCGATGGTTATGCATAAAAAGCTGGATATTTACGAACCAACATGGACAATTTTTATCAGAAAAAAACAAGACTATTAAACGTAAAACACGTAAGTCAATGTCTGTCAAATGTCGTGCATGAAGGGGGGCTAGCAAATAAACATACAATATACAAATGCAAAAAGCATATTCAACACGAACTGAAAAGAATCAGAAGGAGAAGTGTACATTAAATACACGTGGATAGTTTTTTCCAATATAATAACAAATGTTACATTTTTCTTAAATTCCATAATATTAACAAGTTTTACAAATAATTTCAGATTTTAATTGAAAATGCTGTCAAAACCAGTGTTGGGTAGAAATATGTTACAAGTAACTAAGTTACTGAAAAGTTACATTATTTCAACTTGCAGGGTAACTTCGTTACTCTTTGAAAAAGTAACTTGTAACGTAACTCAGTTACGATTTTTGCAGTAACTTGGAACTTTAATTTTAGTTACTTTGAAGTTATTTTGTGTTCTTTGTGAATAATTTCCTGTCAGAGAAAAAGTTGTCACAAAACAAAATCATCTTCCTCTTTTGCCTGTTTTGTTTTGAACCACTTAAAAATCTTCTTCGCGAATTAATAGGCTGCAAGATTAAGTGAAGTTTGTCACAAAAGATTAATATTTGTGCAAACAGATTCTTTTTGAGATTAATGAAATTCCTTTTCACAGTAAATTTAAGAGGACATTCCATTTGTATTAAGATCCATCCTTCTGACACAAGAGGAAATTTTTCTGAGTGTTAAGAGAAGTTTATGCGTCAGTTATCGGTGGATAATTTATCTCGTTTGATACAACTTTAATTGATTTCAAATGAGTCATTTTTGTTTGAAATAATATAAACTATTTCATTTCTTGTTAAGAATTCATCTATTTGGTTGAAAGTTGGAGTACTTGGTTTAATATTCACGTTTTTTGTTGAAAATTCGACTATTTTTTCACAAAGTTCAATTATTTGTTTGAAATTTATATTTTCTGTTGATAATTCATAGTTTCGGTTTAAAAATGCAACTGTTTTGTAGACAATTCATCTTCTTGACTTGAAAATTTAACAGTTCGGTGTAAAATTTTTTTCTTCCATGTTTCAGAATTCGATTTTTTCGTTTCAAAATTGATCTCTTTTGGAAAAAATCGAACTTAGTTTGGTTGAAAATTCAACTATTTGGAAGTAGATTAATCTAATTTGATTCGAGATTCAGATTTTTGTTCTTGAAAATTCATCTTTTTTGGTTAAATTCAACTGTGTTTGAATTCGAATTAAAATCTATTTTGGTCGAAACTTTAACTGCTTGGTTGAAAATTCATGTCTTGTTGAAAATTTAATTATTTTGGTAGAAAGTATAAATTTGGTTGAAATGTATCTTTTTTGTTGAAAACTTGTCCATCAAGGTTGGAAATTCAACTAGTTTCGTCGAAAATTTACTTTTTGTTTGACATTCATATTTTGGTTTTGAACAGTCAACAGAAATCTTTTTTGGATACAAATTCAACTACTTTTTCGAAAATGTTAATTAAAAAATTTATCTGTTTTAGTTGAAACTGCATCTCTCGTGAATAAAAATTGGTTGGAAAATTTTGGTAGCACCACTTTGTTAAGAAATAATTCTCTTTAAATTCATATTTTCAGCTAAACATTCATCTCTTTAGTTAAAAGTTTAACTATTTTGCTGTAAATTGACCTTTTCAATTTATTCTTTGGTTGCAAATTTAACTATTTTGTTAGAAATTAATTTTTTTGATGAACATTCATATTTTCTGGTTGAAGATTCAATGTTTGTACAGAAAATTCGTTTTCTAGTTGAAGGTTCAAAAATTTACATAATTTTTTTTTATTTCATGACTGGAAAATCTTCATTTGTTAAAAATTCGTCTTTTTGGTTTCAAAATAAATTTTTTTAAATAATTTATTTTTTATTTTTTGGTTGACATTTCAACCATTACACTTTTTTGTCGAGGATTCATCTGTTTAGGTTGAAAATTCAACTACTTTGTTGAAAATTTAATTATTTGTTGAAAATTCAAGTACTCGGTTGAAAACTCATCTTTCATGGTAGAAAGATAATTTGTTCGTTTAAAATAAATAAATTTGAAAAGTTTCATTTTATGTCTGACATATTTTTTATTTCGTTTATAAACGATCCTATGCTGAACATATTACAAGATTAAAATGCTGGTATTTGAAAATTAATGGTTCATTTACCTAAACATGTTTGACCAACAGTCTAATTGTATTCATCAAAAAAGCTTTTTTAAATATAAAAAATCCCATTTTCCAGCAAAACTATCAGAGATACGAAAAAAATGTTGGAAGGGAAAATTATTCATCTCGAAAAGATCTACAAATATTCTCGAGACCATTATTATGATAAGACGCATATTTTTTGATTGAATTGCTTTGATTGAAAATTTGAAATAATTTAACATTTTGAATCAAAAATTTTAAGAGAATAATTAAAAAGGTCTCAAGAGAATTCAAAAATTTCGAAAAATAATCTTGAACATTTTACGGGTATTTCATCATTTTTAAAAATTCAATAATTTCTAAAAAGATTCCTAAAGATTCTAAACAAAATATAAAGCTTTGAAGATTTCGAACAAAACATTTAGAAGTCTTTCAAGAATTATAGAAGGTTTCAAGAAAATAAAACATTTATGAACTTGTCAACATTTTCAAACATTGCAAGATCATAAAGTTATAAGAGGAGGGTAAGGGTTTTAGAGTTATTTAGAAGTATTTGAAAGATTTCAACCAATTTTAAACAAAATGTACATTATTGAAGTTTTTGTATCAAAAATTAAGATTTTTTTCGGAATTATGAAAGCTTTCAAGAGAATAAAAAAATTTTCTCTAGGTTCTTGGGGAAATTTTTTATAATTTTTTATTGAAAAAAAAAAAATTTAAGAGGGCAATTTAAAAGATTCTAAAAGAATTCAAAACTTTCAAAAAATAATCTGTAAGAGTTGAGGATTTTTTGTAGCTTTGCAGGATTTTTTAAAAACTTTCAGAAAAATTTGAATCGCCTCAACTCATTATTGGGATTGGGGAAAAGATAAAGTTTAAAAGATTACAAAAAAGTTAAAACAAGATACAGATTTTCAAAGATTTTGATGAACGAAGCGTTATACGAATTTTGCAAGGTTACAAGCGAATGAAAAGTTTTTCTTGAGATTTCAAAAAAAGCTTTAGAAGCTTTTTAAGAATTTTTGAAGGTTTCACGAGAATAACAAAAAATTTGAGATGCCTTGGAAACTTCCCAATACTTTTTCATTTAAAGAAATTAATTCATGAAAAAAATTTAAAGGATTTCCAAATATTTCCAAAGATTTGTATAAATACTGAAAAAAAAATCTGGGAGATTTGAGGCTGATTTTTTTACTTTTGAAAATATTGTCTAAATTTTAGAAAAAAGTCGATTCACTTTGAAAAAGACTCAGGAATTTCATAAATTTAGAAGAGAATCAAAGTATATGAAAACTTGAAACTATTTCCGAAAATTTATGAAATATTCATAAATTTCTTCCGAACTTCTAAAAGTCCTAAATATCTTTCAAACTGAGTAAAATTTCTCTTCAAAAAACTCAACGATGTTCATTAATATTTTCTATTATTGATGAAAAGTTTAAATTAAAAACGAAAAAATCTTTAAGAAATTGGTTTCTAAAAATGTTCAACCTTCACTATTGTGAGTTTGATGATTCAGCAAATAATTAATTGAACTTTATTCCTCTAAAAAATGTATGCGCACAAAAAATATTTTTAAATATTTTCCACTGTTATTGAAAAGTTTAATGTAAAAAAAAATAAAAACTTTATGTACATGTTTTTAAGAATTTCGAACTTTTACTAAAGTCGTGAGTTTGATAATTCAGTAAACGATAAAACTATGTACCATTTGAAAATGCAAACGAAATAAAAAATATTTTTCAATTTCTTTCGTCTTTATTGAAAAGTTAACAATTCAAATAGAAAAAATCATTAACTTGTTGACAAAAAATACAAACCTTTATTAAAATCCTTTTTTGGACTTTTTTATTGACGCATGGCTTGGACGGAAAATAGAATTTTTTATTTTTATATTGTTTAATAAGATTAAACAAAAATATACATTTTATTAAAGAATAGTACAGAGTGGATTTGTAGATCTTTTTAAAATGAATAAGTTTTCTCTCCACATTTTTTAGTATCTCACATATTTTTTCTGAAAAATTTAATTGTTTAGCTTTCTAAAAGCGTTATCACGATTAAAAGAAGACTATATGTCTTATCAAAAACCGTGAAGGAGTAAATTTGTAGATTATTTTGAAATAAATAATTTTTTAAATCAACATTTTTTTCTTCAATAGTTTTTCTGGAAAAAATGTGTTCTATTATTTCAAATTCGTCATCAGGATCAAAACAAAAAATATTAGATTTCCCTAAAAATAGCCTTGCCGGAAGAGAAAATTAAGATCCGGCAAGATAAGCCGGAACAGAAAATTAAAATCCGGCGGACTATACTGGAAGAGAAAACTAAAATCCGGCAAAATATGCCGGATCCGTATACACAACGGAATTTTAATTGTGAATGATTTTTCAATCTTGGGTAATAATTCTATTACTATCCGGTAAAAGGAATGGTCGGCACCAGTAACAGAAAAGTTAACGGTAAAAACAATAAAATTTCTAGGAAAATTGAAAATGATTTCTGTTTTATTTAAAAAGATTAATTTTAAGTTTTGAAGATGTCTCAAGATATTTGAGTTTTTAATTTTTACAGAATTTTGGAAGATTTTGAAAAAAATTGAAAGATTTCCTACAATTCATCGAATATTTTTCCAGTTCTCTGAAAATTCTAAAAGTCATAAATATCTTTTAAAATAACTGGAATTTTTCATAAGATGTAAAATCCTGTAAAGTCAAAAAGCTTTCTTCAAAATATTTGAGTTACTTTTCCAACATATCATAAACTTAAAAGCAAATAAACTTTAGAAATAAATAGATTTTCGAAATTGCTATTTTGAATTTGAAAGTTATTTTTCCCTTTAAATTATGATTTGGCAATTTCATAATTTGAGTTTAAAATTTATTTAGTTGGCCATATGGACGGTCACGTATTTTGTAGAAAATTAGTCTTTTTTGGCAGAAAATTAATCTCCTAGATTGCAAATTCATGTTTTGGGTTCAAAATTAATCTTTCTTGTCGAAAATTCAACTCTTTTGTTGAAAATTTCACTCCTGTGGATGAGCTTACATGCTTTTTATTAAAAAATAACGTCTTTTTTATTGAAATATCAGCTACTACATGTTTTGTTGAGAAATGCATCATTTTAGTTAAAACTTTATCTCTTTGGTTGTAGATGTAAATATTTCGGTAAAAATTCATCTTTTTAGAGAAAATTTCATGTTTAGAGTTAAAAAATTGAACAGATTTGTAAAGAATTCGTATCGTTTGAAAAACATTTGATCTTTTTTGTTTAAAAATGAATCTTTCTTAGTTGAGGACTCAACTATTCTGTTAAAAGTTCGTCTATTTTTGAAAAATTCAATAGTTTTTTATTACCAATTAAAATCTTTCTTAGTTAAAATGTCAATTACATTTTCCGTTGAGAATTCATCTTTTTTGGTTAAAAATTCACAAATTCGGTTAAAAATTAACTTTTTCATTGAAAGTTTTATTTAACTTTGTTTTTAGCGTTGTTATTGATGGAGTCTACAAAATCCTTTTTTCTAGGCCTGCTTTGACTAATTTTGAGCTGATAATATTTGTACTTAACCTAGACTTAATCTCTTGCTTGATCTAGAATCCCATTTCAAACAACTCATAAAAATAGACTTATATTCTTTAACATGCGATGTTGGGAAATTACTGATTTTTGCAGGTATTTTCAATTATTTATTTTCACAAGCATTGATATCAGAAAGTTACATTAGCATTGACATCCGAAAGGGTCACTTGAAGTTTCAACTGGAGGCTCATTTGGATCAAATTCATCGTTTTGGGTTTCTCTTCAGCAAGAAGGGTTCCTTTTTTTGCAGTTTCCTAGGTTCAAAAAGTTGGTTCTAACAGAAATTCCAGTTTTTTCTGTATTCAGCACCCCAGCACAATATTGCAGCTACTGCTAGCGTGACATCTAGGGCACAGTTGTATTTCTGCGAAGTTTGATCTGAAAGTAAAAAATGTATCATTATTCAATATTAGTATTTAAATTAATTATTGTTTGCCAAGTATAATAAATTAATGATATAACATAAATATTGGGAATGTATTAAAGGGGAAAACAACGACAATTTAGCGAGCTTATTATTATGAATAAAAATCAGAAAGGGAGAATTTTGACATGTTCTTATTCTTGCCCCCTTTTAATATATACTCAATATTGCTGCTATTCGATCAATAGAATAAAATAACAAATTTAGAAATCTTTTAGAATTATTTGGCAAACTTTCATTGCATAATCTATATTGATTGCACTGATAATTATTTACTTGGCGTAATTTTTTGCAGGATAGATGTTTTGGATGAGATTATTAATTTCTGGGCTTACCACAAAGACCGAAAATCTGCTACAAAATGCACCTTCTACTATTCAGTTGGCGGGCACGGAGTAAAAAAAGGACATGTACGTGCTTTAACAGCTCCAATTAGAAAAGCCGCACACAAAATAGCTACGAAGGTGATAATTGCAATCCTCATTTTAGTCGAGAACTAATTATCTCTTCTGCTTCAGTCGCGTCTTATAAACAGAATCTCCCACCGATGTTTATGCATAAAAAGTCGGATATTTACGACTAAACATGGACAATTTTTATCAGAAAAAAAAACAAGACTATTAAACGTGAAACACGTAAGTCAATGTACGTCATATGTCCTACATGGAGGGAGGCTAGCCAATAAACGGGTTACACATACCCAACCCGAAACTCAAAAGAATAAGCAGGAGAAATGTACATTAAATACACGTGGATAGTTTTTTTAATATGTGTAATAAAAATGTTGCATTTTTCTTGAATTCAATAATATTTTCGAGGTTCACAAATAATTTCAGATTTTATTTCAGAATGCTGTCGAAACCAGAGTTGGGTAGTAAATTGTTAATTGCTAATTCTTGGATTCAAGGGGTGAAAACCACGCTTGAAGTTTACCCACAAAAATCTTTTTCTTCAATGTGTTAAAAACTAATCGGAATTTTTCAATCAAGCAAACATCAAACTATTTCTTACAAAAAACACTCATTACGAAATATTTTTCATACCCAGGGGTTGCAAGCCTTATTTTTTACAAGCGCGAATGTGATTCTTCTGACATTATTTTATACGGAAATTTTTAAATCAGCGAAATTTGACAAGTTTCAGGGTTTTTGAAGAAAATTAATTGCAAGAGGCGATTTAACCCTACAGTTAATATAATGCTTTTAGAAAATTAATTACAACATTCGCTTTAAATATAAATTTTGGAACGCTCATTCCGACAAATATTTTGCATTAAAAATGTAATTACATAAGATCCCTTATTTTCAGGAGGGTTGATTCCCCTTCTAAAATTTTTCATTATCAGATTGTGAATAAAAACAGGTTTTTTCACATTTACTTGTAGAACGATACTTCACCAATAAAAATATGTCTGTTTTTCACCATAACACAATCAACAAGTCCATAGTAATTAAAACTATCCTAATCTCACGGGTATCACCTCTGAAATTTTCGTTTCTGTTTGAATATAGCAAAATATTATTTATTGAACCAATTTTCAAAATTTCATATTAAACTAAAAAAAAAAAAATATTTGCATTTTAACGGCTATGTTTAAATTTGGCTATTCAGTAAATGAAGAGCACCCTTAAGTTCACCAATAAAAACAGTTATTTTTAAAATCTCTATAAAACCTGATTTTTTAAATTTCAATCTACTGTTGAAGTTTGAAACTAGAACTTTATAAATAAGAAACAAAATATATTATTTTTGTATTTCACGATTAAAAACACGTTTTCAAAATAATAATATATATTATTTGAAAATGTTATGAAAATTAATAAAGTACATAAAATCAAATGTAGGATATTTTCAAAGTTTGGCTTTCTTAGAAACTTTGTTCAATAAATAATATTTCGTTATATTCAAACAAAAATCGAAATTTTGGGGGTGAGATTTAAAAAAATGGGATGGTTTAAAAAAAATGATATATTATTTTGGTGAAATACCAGTCTACAAGAAAATGTGAAAAAAACTGTTTCTATTCACAATTCATTTTTGATGCGAATGATATGTCGGTATGAGCATTCCGGAATTAAAATTTGAAACGTATTTCGTGACTAATTTTCCAAAAGCAATAAATTAACTGTAGAAGTAACTCACCTCTTGCAATTAATTTTTTTCAAAAACCCCGGAACATTTCAATTTGAATTTTTAATTTCCTTAATAACGGTATAATATACAGCGAGGTGTAGCTGATTTGAAATTGAAAAAATAGGGATTGAATATTGACGTTCATTGTAGAAAATTTGACTATTTTAGTAAAATGTTCAACTATTTGGTTGAAATGTAACTTTTCTGTTAATAATCCATATTTACAGGTTGAAAATGGAACTGTTTTGTAGAGAATTCATCTTTTTGTCTAGAAAATTTAACCATTCAGTGCAAATTATTTTCTTTCTTGTTTCAAAATTCATCTTTTTCATTTGAAAATTTATCTCTTTTGGTAAAAAATCTAGCTCAGTTTGGTTCAAAATTCAACTATTCTGCTGGTTTATTAATCTAGTTTGGTGAAAGATTCAACTATTTTGTTGACAATTCGTCTTTTTTGGTTGAATTCGTCTGTGTTCGATTTCAAATTGAAATCTATTTTGATAGAAAGTTCAACTAGATAGTTGAAAAATAACGAAAGTTTTTGTTGAAAATTCAACTCTTTTTTTTGAAACTATTTTCGTAGAAAGTCCAAATTTGGCTGAGATTTAACTTCTTTGATGAAAATTTATCTATTATGTTAAAAATTCGTCTTTTTGGTTTGCAAATGGTAGAAAATTCCACTATTTAGTTGAAACTTAACATTTTTGTTGAAAATTATTATCTTCGGTATGAAAGTTTAACCATTTAGTTGAAAATTCATATATTTTGTTAAAAATATAACTATTTGGTAGAAAGTGCAAATTTTGTTTGTTTGTTGAAAATTCGTCCTTTAAGGTTGAAAATTCCACTATTTTGTAGAAAATTTACCTTTCGTTTAAAATTCATATTTTGGTGTTGAAAAGCCGACAGAAATCTTTTTTGATTGAAAATTCAACTACTTTTTGAAAAATTCTAATTGGAAAATTCATCTGTTTTAGTAGAAACTGCATCTTTCTTGGATAAAACTTGGTTGAAAATTCAACAAATTTGTTAAAAAGCCATCCTATTTGGTTGAAAACATTTTTTAAAACGAAAATTCAATTATTTGAAAAAAAAAATTTTTACTTAAAAATGCATTTATTTTAGTAGAATTTTCATCTTTCTTGTATAAAATTGCAACTGTCTGGTTGGAAAATAATCTTCTTTTCTTGAGGATTCAACTATTTTGTTGGAAAATTTTGGTTGAACAACTTTGTTAAGAAATCATGTTTAGATGAAAATTCATATTTTTAGCTGAAAACTCCTCTCCTTGGTTGAAAGTTAAACTATTTTGTTATAAATTGACTTTTTTAATTAAAAGTTCCACTACGTAGGTGAAAGTTTAACTACTATGTTTACAATTTATTTTTTTGAATGGTGGCTTACTTCTTTAATTGAAAATGAACTATTTTGTTAAAAATGAATTTTTTTGATGAAAATTCATATTTTCTGGTTGAAGATCCAATTTTTGTACAGGAAATTTGTCTTTTGGCTGAAGATTTAAAAATTTAGGTTAAATTTTGTTAATTCCTGGCTGAAAACTCTTTATTTGTTGAAAATTCGTCTTTTTAGTTTTCAAATACATTTTTAAAAATGAAACATCTTTTTCGGTTGAAAGATCAACTATTAAACTTTTTTGTTGAGAATTCATTTTGTAGGTGGAAAATTCCACTATTTTGTTAAATATTTAATTATTTTCTAAAAATTCATGTATTTCATTGGAAAATCATATTTTATGGTAGAAAAGTATTTTTTTGTTAAAAATAAATAAATTTTTAATTTGCGTCTAAAATATTGTTTTATTGATTTTATGAAAGATGCTATATTCATTTTGAAAATTAAGCTTTCGAGGAAGAATTCGTCTACCAACCATTTTTGACCGATTGTCTGTTTGTATCCATTAAAAAAGTTTTTTCAAATATAAAAAGCCCATTTTCCAGCATTAAAGACACCAACTATTAGAATTCATTCAAGAATTATAAAAGGTTTCAAGAAAATAAATCATTTATGAAGTTGTTTTTAAAAAATTCAGAACTTCTATCGAAGTCGTGAGTTTGATAATTCAGTGAAAAACATAACAATTATTATTTTAAAAACAGTACGCATACTACAAATTTTTTGGGGGGGGGGCCGGCGGTGTGTGTGAGGTATCCACGTTTTGAGACCCCCTGAACCCAAAAAACGGGTTTTTTTTTACAAATGTGCCTGTATATATGTATAAATGCATGTATGCCTGTGAGCACGATGCCTTCCAAAAGAATCGACTGATTAGATTGAGTCTCCTAAAATAAAGGTCAATTTCGTTAGCCAGCCATTTTGGATAAAAATTCAAAAAGTGAGCGAAATTTGAAAATTTTAGAGACCATCTTTTTCAAAATTTCATTCATTCTAATGACATTTTTCGATTGAATTACAGTTTTCAGAAATACAGCATTTTCAAGATCCAAGAGAAGAAACGAAAATTAACATTTTCAGCCAAGCAACGCACGATACGGAAAAAAGTCGTGACAAGAAAAATGTTTCTTTTTGCACGCCCTACAATATTATCAAAAGGACTTTTTGAATTTTCTCGAAAAATCGAATATTCACATTTTTATTGCACAAAAAATAATGAAAAATTCCAAAATTTAATTTTACGTTTAAACCTCCCTGAACCCAAAAGGACAAAACATTTCAATTATTATTTAAAAATTTATCATATATATGTTCCAAAAACGACTTAGATACTTTTTTCTTCCCTTTTCAGATAGTTGGAACATTGTTTCCTGGTTGTATGATTGATTAGAAAGATGCGGAAACATATGCTGAAGTAAAGGGATTTCCTTCTTCATTTCAAATCAAGTACAAAGTTAGTCATTTTTATCTGAAGAAAATTGAACATAACATATGGTCGTCGCGTTATGTTCTTTATCATGCGATGTTGGGAAATGACTGATTTTAGCAGGTATTTTTAATTATTTATTTCCACAAGCATTGAAATCAGAAATTTGCACTGTGGTTTAACAATGAGAACATTACAACTCTTTGTATACATTCAAAAGGGTTCCTTTCGAGACTTCAATTAAAACAACATGAAGGCGCATTCACAAACCAACAACTTGCAAAGTTGGCTTGTCCAGTTAGGGATCGATTTACAGTTATCGACTGATGACTTCAAAAGAAAATTTTCTTGCATATTCGCCTTCATGTTTACAAGTTTCCTATTTGTTATAAAAGCTGCAAATGATATTTATCGGCTAATTAATTCTGACTGCAATAATATTTTGTACATTAATTCTCTTCATTTAATTATGTCCGTCGGAGTTCTATTGCATGTGTACTTTAACGAGAAAGTTGTGTTATTAAAAAGATAAAATGCCAAAGTGGGCAAAGCGAAACAGGTTCTTTGGAAAAAGTCTCTATTAAAATTGGGTTCCCTTGGGGTTTCAACTGGACGCTCCTTGGGATCAAATTCATCGTTTAGGGTATCTTTTCAGCAAGAAGGTTTCCTTTGTTTGCAGTTCCTTAGGAATCAAAAAGTTGGTTCTTAAAGAAATTCCAGTTTTTTCTGTGCTCAGCATCCCAGCACAATATTGCAGCCACTGCTAGCGTGACATCTAGGGCACAGTTCCATCTCTGCGAAGTTGGATCTGAAAGTAAAAAATGTATCCTTCAATATTAGTATTTAAATTAAGTTTTGTTTCACAAGTTTAAGAAAAAATTCAATTAACTAAATTAATTAAATTTTCAAATTTAATAAATTGTTGAAATAACAAAAATTTTGAGAATGTATTAAAGGGGAAAACAAAGAAAACTTGGCGAGATTATTATTATGAATAGAAATGAAAAAGGGAGCATTTTGACATGTTTTTATTCTTGCCCCCTTTTCATACGTGCTTAGTATTGCTGTTATTTCGTCAGTGGAATAAAATGACAAATTTAGAAATCTTTTAGAATTATTTGGCAAACTTTTATTGTACAATCTATATTGATTGTAGTGATAATTATTTACTTGGCGGAATTTGTTGCATGATAGATGTTTTTGGTGAGATTATTAATTTCTGGGCTTACCACAAAGACCGAAATTCTGCTACAAAATGCACCTTCCACTTTTTAGCCGGATCGCACCATGCATTTGGAGGACACATTGCCATAGCATTAACAGCTTCAATGAGAAAAGCCGCTCACAAAATAGCTACGAAGGTGATAATTGCAATCCTCATTTTAGTCGAGAACTAATTATCTCTTCTGCTTCAGTCGCATCTTATATACAGAACCTCCCACCGATGCTCATGCATAAAAAGCCGGATATTTATGACTCAACATGGACAATTTGTATCAGAAAAAAACAAGACTACTAAACGTGAAACACGTAAGTCAATGTATGTCATGTGGATATTTTTTTTTAATGATAAAAACTGTTGAATTTTTCTTAACTTCTATAATATTTTCGAGTTTCACAAATAATTTCAGATTTTATTTGAAAATGCTGTCGAAACCAGAGTTGGGTAGTAATTTGTTAATTGCTCATTCATCGATTTAAGGGGTAAAAACCACCCTGAAAGTTCACCCACGGAAACAGTTACTTATACAGAAGTTATTTTCACAGAAAAAACTAAGAATAAAATTTGTTGCAGGAAATTTTTTAGAGAGATAAAGTTTTGTTCAGCCAACTTCGCGTCTTTCAAAATACATGTGTTTGTCATGGAATAAAAAAGAAAGTTTAACCGAGATTTGTGTAAAGTTTATCCTGTGAAGTTAATTTTTGTTGCAGAGAATCTTTCGTCGGAAATCGATGTAAAGTTTATCTTCTGTTTTTTCTGTGTTATACAGAAATTTCTGAACCAGCGAAAGTTGACATGTTTCAGGGTTTTTGAAAAAAATGCATTGCAAGGGGAGATTTACCCCTACAGTTAATATAAAGCTTTTGAAAAATTAATCACAACATACGTTTTAAGTATAAATTTTGGAATGCTTATTCCGACAAATATGTCAAAGATATCTCCGTTGAAAATTCCGTTTCTGTTTGAATCTAACGAAATATTATTTACGTAGTGTATACGGATCCGGCATATTATGCCGGATATTAATTTTCTCGTCCGGCATATTTTGCCGGATTTTAATTTTCTGTTCCGGCATATCTTGCCGGAGCTTAATTCTCTTGGTTTAAACCCCTACCCCTTTCCAAAGTCTCGTGGGGGGTGGGAAGGCACATCTGTGACTGGTCACAAAAGTTACCGATCTATTACCATAATTTAAAAAAATGTATGAAAAATTGATGAATTACCATAATTTCTAAAATTTATGGAATTTTTTGAAAAATTTATTATATTTGTTGAAATTTATGAAATTTTTTGATATTTATTAGGTTTATGAAAATTTATGAAATTTTGGGAAATTTATGAAAGTTGTGGAAATTTATGATAACTTACGGAAAATTATTACGTTATTAAAAATCTGCCGGAAGAGAAAATTAAGATCCGGCAAGGAATACAGATATTTACAGATGACACATAACCTCCACCTGTCACCAATATCTGCCTTTAATTTTCTATTGTCCGACATATTTGTGCAAATATACATTTTTTAACTCGTTGCAATTAATCTAGAATTGTTTGCAAATAATAATAAATCGTTTAAAATTCATAATAAATTCTTTGGAATTCAATTTAGTACACGATAAAATATGCCGGAAGAGAAAATTAAAATCCGGCAAAATATGCCGGACGAAAAAATTAAAATCCGGCAGATTTTGCCGGAACAGAATACTCGACCTATTATTTAT
Source organism: Andricus quercusramuli (assembly GCA_932178445.1). Lineage (NCBI taxonomy): Eukaryota > Metazoa > Arthropoda > Insecta > Hymenoptera > Cynipidae > Andricus > Andricus quercusramuli. Next base: position 76,338 of record CAKNXH010000203.1, on the reverse strand, counting down.
TGAACTAATTTTCGAAATTTCAAATCAAACTCCAAAAAAATATCTGCATTTTAACGGCTATGTTTGAATTCAGCTATTTAGGAAATGAAAAGCACCCTTGAGTTCACAAAAAAAAAGTTACTTAAAAATCTCTATAAAATTTGCGTTTTCAAATTTCAATCTATTTTTGAAGTTTGAAACTAGAACTGTATGAACGAAAAACAAAATATATTATTTTTGTGTTTCACGATTGAAAACACATTTTCGAAATAATATATAATTACAAAATATTACGAAAATCAATAAAGTACATAAAATAAAAAGTAAGATATTTTCAAACTTTGAACATTTTTGTTTGAAACTTCGTTGAATAAATAATATTTTGTTATATGCAAACAAAAATGGAAATTTCAGGGGTAGGACTGAAAAAATTGGGTGGATAAAAAAAATTGACACATTATATTGGTGAAATATCAGTCTACAAGTAAATGTGAAAAAAAAATTTCTATTTACAATCGGATAATGATAAATTTCCATAGGGGAAGTAAACCCTTCTAAAAATGAGGGTACTTAAGTTATTTCATTTTTAATGCAAAATATATGTCGGTATCAGCGTTTCAAGATTGAAATTTAAAACTTTCCAATTTTCCTAATAAGAGTATGATATGCAGTGAAATTTAGCTAATATGAAATTTTCAATAGAAAAAAAATCGACAAAATCGAATTCACTCTTGTAAAAAAACAAGGGTTGACAATTGATGTTCATTGTAGAAAATTTGGCTATTTTGGTGAAACATTCAACTATTTGTTGAAATGTAACTTTTCTGTTAATAATTCATATTTTCCGAGATATTTTCGGTTTGAAAATGCAACTGTTTTGTAGAAAATTCATCTTTTTGACTTGAAAATTTAACAATTTAGTATGCATTTTTTTCTTTCTTGGTTCGAAATTCGAATTTTTCGTTTAAAAAATTATCTCTGTTGTTGAAAAAAATATGTGCACTGTTTTTTTGCATTGTTTGATTTTCAATCAAATTATTTTATTTTATTTTTTTTTTGGAAATAATATCAACTTTTATATTTTTCGCTGAGAATTCATCTATTTTTGGTTAAATATTCATGCATTTTGTTGAAAATTCCACTATTTTTATTGGATTAAAAGCTGAACTTTTTGTTAAAAATTCATATTCTCTGTTGTAAAATACAACTGTTTTGTAGAAAATATGTCTTCTTGGCTTGAAAATGCAACCATTCAGTTCATTTTTTTTTCTTTCTTGTTTCAAAATTCGACTTCTTGGTTTCCAAATTCATCTGTTTTGGTTAAAAATCTAACTTATTCTGGTTGAATATTCAACTATTATGGTAGTCTATTAATCTAATTTGTTGAGAGATTCAGATATTTTGTTGAAAATTTGTCTTTTTCTGATTTAGTTCAGCTGGGTTTGATTTCAAATTAAAACTATTTTGGTTGAAAGTTTAACTACTTGGTTAAAATGTTCCGGAGGAAAATTATTCATCTCAAAGAGATCTACTAATTTTCTCGAAACTATTTTTTTTATAAGAGGCTTATTTTTTATTTGAATTGATTTATTGGAAAACTTAAAATAATTTAACATTCTGAATAAATAATTTTAAGAGAATATATAAAAAGTTTTCAAAAGACTTCAAACTTTTTCAAAAATATTCTAGACATTTTAATAGTTTTGAAAATTTCGAACAAAAAATGTAGAAGTCTTTCAAGAATTATAAAATGTTTGAAGAAAATAAACAATTTATGATCTTGTTTTTGAAAAATGCAGAGCCTCTACCGAAGTCGTGAGTTTGATAATTCAGTGAATAATAAGAATATTATTATTATTTTGAAAACTAACGATTCAAATAAGAGCAGAAATTGCACGAACTATTTTCTGAACAAAGATTCGAAAATATTTGAAAATTTAAAACAATTAAAAAAAATTGAAACAAACGTTTTTTTTTATTTTAAAAAATGAGTTCTGAGAGAAGGTTGTAATAGATTCCAAAACTTTTTTAATTATTTCACAGAAAAAAAAATGTTTCAAGCAAATAACAAAATTCGCTTTAGATCCCTATGAAAATTCAAAATGATTTTTCATTTGAAAAATGAAGTTTAGGAGGGTATATAAACGATATCAGAAGATTTTAAAAACTCAAGAAAAATAATATGTCAGAGTTTAGAACATTATTTTCTTTTTAATTTAGCAGGATTTTTTGAACTCTAGACAAAATGCGAATTACTTTCAAAGGTGGTTCAAAAATTTCAAAAAAAATTGAAACATAATTTTGAATTTATAAATATTTTAATGATTTTCTACAATTTGGAAATGGAATGTACAAGATTTTAAAGAAAAAATTTCAAATATCGCAAATTCATAAAGTTATGAAAAAGGGTGACGGTTGAAGAGTTATTTAGAAGTATTTAAAACATTTCAACCAATTCTAAACAAAATGTACATTGTTGAAGATTTTAAATAAAAAACTTGAAAGGTTTTTCAGAATTATGAAAGCTTTTAAAAGAATACAAAAATTTGCTTAAGATTCCTAGGAAATTTTTTAATAAATTTTCATTAAAAAATCAAATTCAAGAGGGTAATACAAACGATTTCAAATTATTTAAATGAGAACTTTTGGAGAATAATATGTAAGAGTTGCGGGATTTTTGTTTAGTTTTACCGGCTTTTTGAAAGCTTCTAAAAAAATTCGAATCACCTTAAATCATATTTAGAATTGAAAAACATTGAATTAAATCTTAAAAGATTTGAAAAAAGTTAAAATAAGGTGCATTTTTTTAAAGATTTTGGAAAAGTAAGCTTCTTATAAATTTTGAATGGTTCCAAGCAAATAAAAAGTACTACTTAACATTTTTTTTAAATTTCGAAGCTTTTCAAGAATTTTGAAACGTTTCAAGTAAATGCAAACAATTTCTTCAGACTCCTGGGAAAATTTTTTATTCTTTTTATTTGAAAAGATTAATTCTAGAAAAAGTTAAGAGGATTTTCAAACATTTCAAAAGATTTCTATGAATACTGTAAGGAAATTTGGGAGATTTACGGCCGATTTTTACAATTTTGAAAAAAATTTCTAAATTGTAGAGAAAGTCAAGTCAGTTTGACAGAAAATTAGAAAGTTTAAGAATTTAGAAGAGAATCAAAGTATTTGACGACTTGAAAATAGTTCCGAAAAATTATGAAATATTCATAAATTTCTTCCAAACTTTTTAAAGTTTTAAATGTCTTTTAAACTAACTCTAATTTTTCCTAAAAGCTTTATATTGTATATCGTATTAAAAATTATTATGATGCTCGTTTCTTTAAAGAATGTGTCCTTACTAAATCATATTTTCTCATATGTTACAGCGTTTTTAGAAAAAGTTAAAATAAAAAAACTTTATTTACTTGTTTTTGCAAATTTCGAACTTCTGCTGAAGCCTTGAGTTTGATAATTCGGTAAACAATGGAACTATGTTCCTTAAAAAATATATGCATACTAAGAAACATTTCTCAATTTTTTCCATTATTATTGAAAAGTTGAAATTAAAAACAATAAAATCTTCACGAAATTGGTTTTTAAAAATGTTGAACCTCTAATAAATTTGTGAGTTTGATGATTTAGTAAATAATTAATTGAATTAAAAAATGTATGCCCAAAAAAAATATTTTTTCAATATTTTCCGGTGTTATTGAAAAGTTTATTGTAAAAAAATGGAAACGTTATGTACTTGTTTTTGAAAAATTTCGAACTTCTACTAATGTCGTGAGTTTGATAATTCCGTAAACAATAAAACTACGTACCATTGGAAAATGTAAGCGAACTAGAAAATATTCTTCAATATCTTCCGTCTTCATTGAAAAGTTAAGAATTTAAATTTAAAAAAAATCATTAACTTAGAAAAAATACGAGCCTTCATTAAAATCTCTTTTTGGACTTCTTTTAATGACGCATGGTTTGGACGGAAAATAGAATTCTTGATTGTTTTATAGTGTTAATAAAAATTAACAAAGAAGAAACGTTTTACTAAAGAATAGTCTAAAGTGAATTTGTAGATCTTTTCAAAATGAATAATTTGTTCCGCTACATTTTTTTCGTTTCACACATACTTTTTCTGAAAAATGAATTTTTCAGATTTTTTGAAAGCGTTATCATGATCAAAAAAAGACTATACGTCTTATCGAAAACCGTTAAGAAGTAAATTTGTAGATTGTTTTGAGATAAATAATTCTTCAAATCGATATTGTTCTTTCTTCAATAGCTTTTCTGGAAAATTAAATTTTTTATTATTTTAAATTCGTCATTACGATAAAACTACGTACCATTAGAAAATTTAAGCGAACTCAGAAATATTTTTCAATATCTTTCGTCTTTATTGAAAAGTTAACAATTCAATTTAAAAAAATCAGTCACTTCTCAAAAAAAAAAAAAAAAAAAAATACGAACCTTTACTAAAATCGGTTTTTGGTCTTTTTTCAATGACGCATGGCTTCGACGGAAAATGAAATTTTTGATTTTTTCATAGTTTCATTAAGATTAAACGAAAAATATACGTTTCACTAAAAATGGTCTGAAATGAATTTGTAGATCTTTTTAAAATGAATAGTTTGTTCCGCCACATATGTTTCGTATCTCACACACTTGTTCTGAAAAAAGGAATTTTTCAGCTTTTTGAAAGCGTTATCACGATCGAAAAAAGATTGTACGTCTTATCGAAAACTGTTAAGAAGTTAATTCTTATATTGTTTTGGAATGAATAATTTTTCAAGTCGACATTTTCTTTCTTTGATAGTTTTTCTGGAAAATTACATTTTTTATTATTTTCAATTCGTTATCACGATTGAATCAAACATTATTAGACTTCCCTAAAAGTGGTCTACAATAAATTTGTAGATCTTTCTAGTATGAGAAATTTTTCTTATCAACATTCACTTCATATTTTGTATAGTTTCGCTGGATAATGGAATTTTTTATATAAGAAGAAAAAACACCTTTTCGATTGAAGAAACAAGAACTGTTGGTCAATAATCGCTGGTTAACGAAATCGTCCTTCCTTGTCAGCCTTAAAAAAGTATGCCAACGTTCAATTCAATCTGATGAGTCTTTCGAAATTTTTCGTGCCTGTAGCCCTACAGGATGCAGTCAGACAGACAGATAAACATAAAGACAGAAATACAGACACCTTCGTTAAAAGAGTTTTTTTCTGACTCAGGGGGTCTTAAAACTTGGTGTTTTGATGAAAACCGACGAAATACAATTTTATATAACTGATACCTTCTCATTGGGATCGATAATTAGGATACTTGCAATCAGATAGAGAGAATCATTCTACTAACAGACATGAATTTATGGGTTGCAGTCCAACGCGAGTGTATGGCAATTTTGGAGATCCAAAAACAAATGGTAACGGAAACTCATTGGGTAGGTTATGCTTAGAAGAGGGTTTGTTTATTACAAATACTTGTTTTAGGTTTGGTTTACATCAATATACAAAGGAAAAGGAGATAGAAGCAACTGCAATAATTACAGAGGCATCAGCTTTCTAAGTATCGCAAACAAAATATTTCCAAAAATACTTAATAATCGGATAATGAAAATAACAGAAGAAAAGATCTGGGAAGTCCAAAGTGGATTTATGCCAGGAATATCATGTGCGGATCAGATATATAGCTTGAGACGAATCGTAGAAAAAAATTCGAGGGTGAACAAAAAAATGTTGTGTGCATTTGTTGACTTGGGAAAAGTGTTTAATAAGGTTGAGAGAAGTCAACTTTGGGTTATCCTAAAAGAGTACGGAGTCAATCAAGGACTCTTACAAGCAATAAAAACAATATATGTTCAATATTAGACAAGGTGTTAGATGCGTTATATGAAAATATATAAGAATGGCCCTTCTTGACGAAAAAGGTGTGGATCTCGGTACAGTGAAGGTGCGTGGGTTAGAATTTGCATATGGTAAGGTTGTTATGGCAGATTCAATGGAAGAGTTGCAAAGAAGGTTGAGCAGACTGAATACTAGCATGAAGAATATAGGCCTTCCAATTAACGTGAATGAAACAAAAATTATGGTATGTGAAGGAAAGGATGAGAAAACAGTATGAAACATTGACCTAGACGATGAGAGGATATAACAAGTTAATAAGTACGTTTATCTTGGTAGTCTATTCACTAATGACGGAAAGATAAATGGAGCGGTAGATAGGCGTATAAACGAGGGTGAAAAGGTTATCGCCAGGGTACGGTTCCATCGAAAAAGGATAGATAGAATTTTTTTCAGTAGGAGGGGAAATCTTGCATAAGACACCCAACCTAGCAATCGTCTACATGGTTAGGCGATTCATAGATTGGGTAGTGTCAGATTCTTACTGGCTAAACCCCCTCCCCCTTTTCCTGCCAACCCATGTTCCCGGAACCGCTTTCGCATTACTTCAGGAACACTTCAAGGCATTTCACCTCTTCACACCCAACCAAGATGCACGCATCGTCCTCAGTAGTGCCCTGGTTCCACAGATCGGGCTTGTCGGCCTTCGGCATCGTGGCTGGGGGTGGTCAGGTATTTGCGTCATAATATACTAGCCCACTATACTACTACTTATACTAGTCTACTTGCCTGCCTTCTTTACTTCAATACGGGGTGCTGCCCTCATGTTGTTCGAAGGCTCTCTGTGTTCTTTTTCTTTGATTTCAATAATTTGCCAAACAGCCCTGTAGGCCTTTGTTCATCCCTCAGTCGATTCGAGGAGGCTGCTTAACATGCTTTCTGGCGTGAAAAGTTTGTTTGTTTCTCTGTAGAAAGTGTCTGTGATTTCATGCCACCTGTCGCAAGAAAACAGTGTCTGCTCGGCATCGTCAACTGCCCCTCATATATCTCTTGTCTTTCCTTAGCTAGTAGTTCTATTGGAGGAATTCCAGCCGGGACTCTTGCAGCCTTCACTGAGATAATGCGGTACCCACTACAGACCCTTATGCCCATCACTTTCCGGATCCTCTCAAGTTTTCTTAAGGGTTCTTCTGCCTTCAGTGCTCTTAGCCAAATAGGGGCAGCATAGAGTATCTGAGGGTGCACAACACTCGTGAGGACTCGCCTCTTGGAAGCTCTTCGTCCCCTGATGTTCAGCATGAGGCCTGCTAGAGCCGTCATAGTCTTCTCCGTTTTCTGGGCTATTCTTTCTATGTGCTCAGCAAATTTCAGTTTGGTGTCAAGCCATACTCCGAGCTGCCTTATGCATTTGCTTGGATATTGTAATACCTTGTATGCTAAAGCATATTGGACCTATCTTCCGCTTGGTGTTCAAAAGTACTGCTTCTGTTTTCTATGGCGCTATCGCAAGTTTCCTGCTTTCCATCCACCTAACAACTCTCAGGCATGCCGTGTCTGCCATTTGCATGAGTGATTTTTCTCTAGAAGCTACCACCACCATGGCCACAACGTCTGCGAAGCCTGTTAACTTAACTTCTTCTGGCAGGTCTAGTTCCAGTAAGCTGTTGTACTGGACATTCCGGAGGGTCGCACCTGGCACTGAGCCCTGCGGGACCCCGCTGTTTATTTCTCTGTTTCTTTTTTTACCTTCTGCTTCCAGTATTATCATTCTTTCTGACAGGTAAGATGCTAAGAGGCTTACCAGACTTTCGTCTATTTTCCGCCTTCTGAGTTCATCCAGAATCACTTGCCACGATGCGCTATTAAATGCATTTTTACTTCGATGGATATGGCCACGCATAAACGCCTGCATTGGTTCGAATAGGCGGCTGCTTGCTCTGCGGCGACCATAACTTCTCTGATGGCATCCACAGTTTGCCGTCCTTTTCTGAAGCCATACTGGTTGTCCGCTAGACCTCCAGTGCGGTCGAGTTCCTGTTTGAGTCTCTGAGTATTAGGTGTTCGTAAAGCTTGCCTTCTACATCCAGGAGACAAATCGGGTGGTACAAGCTAGGTTCCTCTATAGGTTTGTCACCCTTTCTCAACAAAGCGAGTTTTGCCCTTTTCCATTCCTTTGGAAATATGCCATTTATCGCGAGTTTGTTGTACGTTTGAAGCACGTAGTCTGGTTTGCACCTTGCTAATTGCTTCAGCATCTCAGGAGGGATGTTTTCCGGTGTTGGTGCTTTCCTATGCCTTCTTTTATCACAAGCTAGCTGTAATTTCTCTTCTGTGAAGACGTTAAATGCTTGCGTTCTGTCGCAATTGAACTTCACTGCTTGGTGTGTGGGAAAAATGTGCTCTGCCACGCCTTCCATTGCACTCATAATCATTTGGGGTCTGGTTGGGTATCCCATAAGCCTTTTCTTAACGATATCGTAGCCCTCCCCCCCCCCCATATATCCTTATCTAGTTCATCACATACTGATAACCAGCTACCCCTTTTCGAAGCTTTGATAATCCATCGCAGCACTTTTTTGCTTCCGACGTACTCGGCCCATAGGTGTCTCTCGATTTCTGGTAGTTGCGCTCTTTTCTTTGCGATTCTAGTATGTTTCCTTCTCTTTTCGATATATATTCTCGGTAGTTGCGCAATCTCTTGGTTCCACCAGTTCTTTGATTTGCCCCATTTACCTGCCCTTGATCTTGGCATGTATTCCTTACATAGTTTTTGCAATTCGCTGGAAAATCCTTCAGCTGATGTGGTATATTCATTTTCCACTATTTGTTCTATGGCCTCTTTTAGTTTTTCCTCGTTTAGTTTATTGGTGTCCCATCCGCCGCATTGGCGTCTACTATTGGGAAACCCCGTTTTCATCCCGATCTCAAATGTGATGTAATTGTGGTCACTAAGCGTTTCTTTATCGATGACCTCGCAGTCTGCAATCTTGTTACTAATGATACCTGTCGATAGGGTAAGGTTAAGAATGGACCAGTAACCTTGCCTTTCAAAGGTTGGTTTATCTCCTTTGTTCTTTACGATCAGATTATGCTGTGCTATCCATTCTGTAACAATTTTGCCCCTGTTATCTGTCCTCTTCATACCACATTGTGGTGATTTGGCATTGAAATCCTCTACTACTATTGCCTCTTCTCCTGTGGCCCTGATTTTATTACCTGGAAATGCCGAGAAAAGAATGGATAGATAGATAGATAAATAGATAGATAGATAGATAGATAGATTAACGTCTATTTTTCGGTCAACTGGCCTTAAAAAATTGAAATCGCAAAAAGGCTTTAGCTAAGCGGACACCCTTGCCTTGACCCCCTATCTAACCAGAAGCCCTCCAGAATCCCATCCACTCCTCTCGCCTTATCATTCGTCCCTTTGTATGTCTTCCTCAAACTCTCGATCAGGCTTCTCTACACTTCTCTCTCCACCATCGCCTCCCACAACCTCCCCCTAGCCACCGAAGGAAACGGGCCTTTGAGATCCACAAAAAGCGCGTATACGCTCGACCCCTTCTTCGCTATTACTCTATCCACCACATGCTGCAGAACGTAGATATTTTTCATAGTACTCCTACCCACCCTAAAGCACGTCTGCGTCTCCGGCAATATTCCTTTCCCATCGCCATCCTTTCGCAGCTTCCCTGCCATCACCATCGTGTATACTTTATACGCCGCATTCATTAGCTCCAGAAGATGGACACAGCGTGGTTACGGCATGGTTTCCAGGCAAACTGCAAGACACCATCATCTGAGGTGCAACGTCGCCCGACACGGCAGCTGGCCAACGAGATTGTCACCCCCGCTAAGGTCTGGTGGGCCCTGAAATCTTTCAGTCCTTACAAGTCTCCTGGACCAGATAGCACATATCCAGTCTTCTTACAGAGGGCTGTAGAGGTCATCATGGGGCCGCTATAAGAGACTTTCTAGGGCTAGTCTGACGTCGGGATATGTCCCGACGGCATAGAGGGATACGAGAGTAGTCTTTATTCCGAAAGCAGGTAGGATCGGTTACACCTCACCCAGGGAGTTCCGGCCCATTAGCCTAACATCTTTTCTACTAAAAACAGTGGAAAGACTTGTGGATAGATATATCCACGATGTGGTCTTGTCAATTAGGCCACTCCACAGGGAGCAACACGCCTACAGGGCTGATCACTCGACGGAGACGGCCCTAAGTGGAGCACTGAACCTAATTGAAGGTCGACCGAAGGAGAAAGGCCTCGCGATTGGAACCTTCATGGACATCGAAGGAGCCTTCAATAACACCTCTAGAGAGGTGATCAGGTCGGCCATGATTACTCATGGTGTGCACATTGCACTCGTGGAATGGACGTGCCACATATTGGCCAATGCGAATCTAAATACAACTGAGGGTGATGCTGCTCTATGTGGAACCATTGACTCGGAATTTTCGCAGGGAGGGGTTTTATTGCCCTTGCTGTGGTGCCAAGTAGATGATAGTGGATTCATGGTGCAAGAAAAGTGGATCATCGGTTGATCCGAGTAAGACGGACGCGGTTGTTTTCACCAGAAGGCACAAGTGGGGAACCAAGAGTACATTGAAATTTGGAGTACAACAACTGAAAATCAAAGAACGGGCTAAATATCTAGGACTCAGTCTGGATAAGAAGCTGTTATGTAACGAGCACCTGGAAAGCAAGTGGAGGAAGCGTAGTAGCGACTCTATGGCTCTATAGGAGAGCCATAGGAAAAAGTTGGGGCTTGAAACCGGAGACACTTTCGTGGATCTACACAGCGATCTTGCGATCCAGGCTAACCTATGCGGCGGTGAAGTCTCGACTGGAAAGTATCAGGAGTTTGATTCTGAGAGGCGTCACTGGAGCCTCGAAGTCGACATCCACGATGGCACTGGGGGCAATAATAGGTTTAGAGCCGCTCCATTTTACCATCAAGGCCGTGGCTGCGAAGGTTGCCTGGAGGCTAAATTTGGTAAATGACAGAAGGATCTTGAAAGCAGTGAAGATCCCAGTCGACATCGCGAGAAGGCCGACGCTGAATATGCTCAGAGACAACGCGGTCACTCGCTAGCTCTTCGATACGAAGTATCGAGTTAGCCTATCCACGAAGGAAGAAAGGGTTAACGGCGACGCACATCTACCCAGGGAAGAAGACAACTGGTTTACAGATAGCTCCAGGAACGAGGAGAATGCAGGAGCCGGCATGTATCGTAGAAGGAATGGAATGGGCTTTACAATCGAGATGGGATCCTACACCACAGTTCTACAATCTGATATTATGGCCATACTCCAGTGCGCCTACAAGGCAAGGGAGTACGGCAATGAAAGGAACATTCGTATCTGCTCAGACAGCAGGGCTGCCATATTGGCCTTGAATGGAACAACGACCACGTCGCTATTAGTATGGGAATGCTTTGAGGCACTAAATATGTTAGCGACGGAAAACTGAGTCACTCTGCTATGGATCCCTGGACACAGTGGTATCAAGGGCTATGAGATATTGGACAGGCTAGCCAAACTAGCAGCAAGAAGAAACTTTACTGGACTCGAGCCAGTTGTAGGTATTTCCAGCAAGTCAGTCACTGAAGAAATTAACAGTTGGCTGACTGAGGAACATCAGAATGAGTGGGATCTGGTTTCTGGTTGTAGACAGGCCAAAATACTTTTGGGCTCAAATCTTATCTCTAACCGAGCTGAGGAAATACTCAAGCATGGAAAGAATGAAGTCAAAGTCCTAACAGAACTGTTCATAGCACATGGGAACTTAGGATACCACAGACATAAGATAGGGCTTGCAGAAAGTCTCCTCTGCCGACTGTGCGGAAAGGATAATGAGACAGTTACTCACATCTTTTGTCGCTGCCCCGCGATTGCGGGGAAACGTCTGACGCTTACAGGCAACCACTGCATCAGTGAGTCAGAGATATCAGCCAACATGGTGGCTGCGGTCCTCTCCCTATGGAGAGGGCTATGAGGTCATGCTTAGGCTCACAAAAGGACGCAAAGGGATCACCCAAGCGTCAGGGGCTGTTTCGGTCTCATCCCAGAACTAATACTAATTAAAACAGATTTATACAAAATTGGTCTATTTTGAAAAGCATTTAATCTCTTTCGGTTAATAATGCAACTGGTTAAAAATCAATCTTTCTTGGTCGGGGATTCAACTTCTTGGTTGAAAATATGTCTATTTTGGATGATTTCAACTGCTTCTTTATTAACAACTGAAATATGTCTGGTTTAAAATATAACTGCATTTTTCGCTAGGAATTCAGGTTTTTTTTGTTGGAAATTCAACTATTTGGTTGAAAATTAACCTTTTCATTTAAATTTTGATTTGACTTCTCTGGAACATTTGAAAATCTTTTCAAGAATCTTAGAACAAAATAGGAAGAAAGAGTTTCTGGGTGATTAAATAATTAAAAGTCCTCAGTGGCCTCTCTGGCCTGAATCCAATTTTCTGGCGACGTTTCGGTTCGGTAATTGAACCCTCCTCAGGCATTGATGTTGTTAGATGTTACCGTTGATGCTGGTGCTGGTATGATCTGAGTTTTCGGCCATCGTTAAAAGATTATACAGCCTCTGGGCGACCGTGTATGCATGAGTGAGTCTACAAAATCCTTCTTTGTATGCCTACTTTGAGTAATTTTAATCTCATAAGATTCATATTTGACCCAAAATTGATCTCTCGCTTAATCTAGAATCTCATTGCAAACAACTAATAAAAATAGACTTATATTCGTAATCATGGCATATTGTAAAATGACCGATTTTTCCAGGTATTTTCAATTATTTATTTTCAAAAGCATTAAAATCAGAAAGTTACACTGTGGTTAAGCAAAGAGCACATTGCAACTCTTTGTGAATTACTCTTCCTGAACACTCACAGAAAAAACTGGAACTTAATCATGTCAAGGCTTAAATAAAAGTTGATATTTTCCAGAACTTGAGCTCCAATAGAAACCTACAGACACCCAAAATGGTTGATTTGGAGACTACATAAAAACAAAATGAAGGCGTGTTCACAAATCAACCGTATACAATGTTGGCTTAGCACGTTAGGGATCGATTCACAGTTATCGACTGACGACTTGAGAGGAAAATTTTATTGCATATGAATACGTCTTTATGTTTACAAGTTTTCTACTTATTATATAACCTGCAAGTGATATTCATCTTCATTAAATTATGTTCGCCAGAGTTCTATTACATGTCTGCTTTAACGTGAAAGTTGTATTATTAACAAGATAAAATGCCGAAGTGGGCAAAGCGAAACAGAGGTTCTTTGGAAAAAGTGTTTATTAAAATTGGGTCTGTTGGAGTGTCAACTGGATGCTTCCTTGGAACAAACTCATCGCTTTGAGTTCCTATTCAGCAAGAAGGATTCCTGTTTTGCAGTTTCCTAGGATCAAAAAGTTGGTTCTCATAGAAATTCCAGTTTTTTCTGTGCTCAGCACCCAAGCACAATATTGCAAGACATTGCCACCGTGACATCTAGAGCACAATTTCATCTCTGCGAAGTTTGCTCTGAAAGTAAAAAAAAAGTTTCATTATTCGATATGAGTTTTTAAAATAATTATTTCTCACTATCCTAAACTGCGATATTCTGCTTTTAATTTTGCAAGAGTGCACTATTCTAGTGAAATTATTTTTATATTTTGCCTCGTATTTCGCTAAAGAATACAATGAGGAAATATCGTTAAAATAGTAAAAATCAGTAAAATCAACATAGTCTGTGAAATCTAAGTTTGCCGAGTATTTAAAGAATGTAATTAACTAAATTAATTAAACTCACAAATTTAAGCAATTGATGAAATAACAAAGATTTTGAGAATGTATTAAAAGGGGAAAACAATGTCAAGTTTATATTTTTTCCCCTTTTAATACATTCTTGATATTGCTGTTATTTAAACAATATAATGAAATGAAAAATTTCGAAATATTCCAGAATTATTTGACAAACTTTTATTTTACACACTATATTGATTGTACTGATAATTATTTACTTCACGAAATTTGTTTGCATCATAGGTGTTCTTAGTGAGAATAATAATTTCTGGACTTACCACAAAGACCGAATTTCTGTTACAAAATTCACCTTCTAGTTCCTAGGCTCTTTGCAATGGAAACTGTAAGGGCATTTAACATTCTTAAAAACCGCTTTAGCGTTAACAGCTCCGATGAGAAGAGCCGCGCACAAGAGAGCTACGAAGGTGATAATTGCAATTCTCATTTTAGCCGAGAACTAATTATCTCATCTGCTTCAGTCGCGTCTTATATACAGAATTTCCCACCTATGGTTATGCATGAAAAGCTGGATATTTACGACCCAACATGGACAATTTTTATCAGAAAAATAAACGTGATAAAAATACGTACATGTGCGTGTCTGCTTTTTTTTTATATGCTACAACGTATTACAAAATGAAAAAAATCGGTGAGGTACACCTCAGGAAGCAATAAATTAACTGTGAGGGTAACTCACCCCTTGCAATAATTTTTTCTTCAAAAACGTCAAAACACGTCAATTTAAATTTCTAATTTTTGTAATAACAGTATAATACACAGTGAAATTCAGCTGTTTTAAATGTTTCTGTATTAAAAAATTTCTTCCGATTGCCGATCGGGTCCTTCTACTACTAAGCTGCTAGAGAGATCTAATTTACGAAATTTGTTCTTAAAAATGTTGAATCTCCATTAAATTTCTGAGTTTGACAATTTAGTAAATAATTAATTGAAGTATATATCTATGAAGAATGTTAGTACAAAAAAATATTTCCACACATTTTCCGGTGTTATTGAAAAGATAAATGTAAAAAACAATCAAAATTTGATGTGCTTGTTTTTAAAAAATTCCGAACTTCTACTGAAGTTGTTTGTTTGGTAATTCAGTAAACAATAAAACTATTTACAGTCAAAAAATATACGCGAACTAAAAAATATTTTTTTTAAATCTCCCATTTTTATTGAAAAGTTAACAATTCAAATAAAAGAAATTTTATAAACTCTACGTCTTAACAATAAGCGTTAACGAAAAGAAACAAGCAAATCTAAGAAAACTGAACATTACAGACCTCAGCGATAGAGAGAGATTTATACTAGAAAATTATCATAGGAACAAGAACAGAAACATAAGAATACATAAGAATACATAAGATGTGAAAGACGGTCACGGAAGAACGTCATTGGAAGATGTAGAATGTAGATATAAAGCACGTAGGAAAACCTGGTTAAAAGAATTAGTGTATCTGAGATTAAACAGTAAACCCCAAGAACAAATTTGATCTTAAAATTGGATAAAAACGTTGCAGCATGTTTATCCACTCATACCTCTAAACGTCATCGCTGCCAAGAACTCTAATCAAGTGTCTCAAGGTACAAGTGGAGAAAAGGGCACACTGGTCACAACATGTTGTTTCATCAACGCTGCTGGAAATTATTGTTTTTTATCGGAAGCGTAGCTACCATCGTATCAGCTGTATCAATGATACGGGGCCACTCAAACAATTTTGATACAGGGCCACCTCAAGGCTAGCTGCGCCACTGGAAGTTATGAAGCACTTTATAAAATATTCAAACTCATCAAAGGTGTATCCGAAATTGTTGATTTATGATAATCACGAAAGTCATTTCTCTCTTGGAGTTTTGGATCTGGCAAAAGATAATGTCGTCAAAATTCTGACTTTGCCACCCCATACATCTTACAAACTGCAGCCATTAGACAAAACTTGCTACAGTCCATTAAAATTCGCCTACAATCGCTCTCTCGATTCAATTATCAAATCATTGAAACAACAACTCACGATTTATGAAATCGTAGAAAGCGTTCTCCGCTCAAGATGCTGCAGTAACTTCATCTCACATCAAATCGGGATTCGCTAAAACCGGGATTTTCCTATTTCAATCCAAATAGATTTTCTGCATCAGACTTCCTTGGCAGTGAATTCATGAACAAAGAAATGACCACAGAGGTCAACGTTGATATAAACTCGACCAATTTAACACTGGAAAACGAAAATGAACCCAGAAATGAACGTTTAAATTCAGCTGACCTCGATGATGTACCGCTCGAAAATCGAATTCGACCATTCCTTCCAGGAATGTCACCAGAAGAAATACGTGGATTTCCGAAAGCAAACCCACGAAAAACTTCAAATCAAACAAGGAAACGAGGAAAAATTATCATCGCTACGAATAGTCCAGAGAAAAAATTGATCGAGGAGAAGCAAAAGAAGAAGAAGAAGAAGTCTTCTAAAAAACTTTCAAAATGAAGGAAATAAAACAACAGTTAACTGCATCGAATTTTCCGCATTAAAGTCACTCGTACTATGTGTTTGTTTCAGATAACTTTGAATGTGATTGAATAAAAAATAATTGAACATGATTGTATACTAATTAATATTTGTTTAAGATTTTTTGTAATGATGTCATAACCCAAAGAGCAAAATTCATACTTGAAAATAACGATCAAGTATCCCCACGGGTTGGTTGAAGTATCCCCACAGGTGGGAATCCTTGAAAGAAAAGACATGCTTTTGTACAATGTCAATAATTTTCATTAGATACCAGATTTATTTTTAATACTTGAGAAAGTTATTAATGAATGTTTGGTCTAACACATAAATGTACGAAACATCATTTGCGACAATTTTCATTAAAAATACAGCGATTGACAAAAAAGTGGTTCTAGTATCCCCACTCTCCACTATGGATTCAATGATGGCCTTCTAAATGCAATAAAATCAATATATGCAGGTAGCAAAGTGAGTATGAGAGTAAATGGGCAACTGAGTGACTGCTTCAATATTGGGCTAGGTGTAAGACAAGGATACGTTATGGCCTCTTGGATATTCATTATATTCATGGGCAAGAGTGTAAGAATAGCCCTTCTGGACGGAGAAGGTGGAGATCTAGGGATATTGCAGGTACGTGGGTTAGCGTTTTTAGATGATAAGATTGTTAGCTGAGTTAATCGAAGACTTGCAAATGATGTTGAGCAGGTCGGTGAATGGGAGAAAAGTTGTAGTGTTTAAATAAGAAAGGGTGAGAAAACAGGGTGCCAAAAGTAAAAATATATGAAATAAAGTTTTAATAATGATATACATATAATTCTGTACTGGCGCCTACTATGATGTACGGTAGCAAAACCCGGACATTCCAAGAAAAGGATAAGAGTAAAATCAAAGCGGTTATTATGCAATACCTGCGCATTGTGTGCGGTAAAACGCTAATGGACAAAGTCAGTAGAGAGACATTCCAAAAATAATGTGGTGTAGAGGAGATACTGTTTGACATGTATACAAAAAATGGTTGAAATGGTTTGGGAATGTTGAGAAAATGAAAGATGAACGCAGAACGGCTAACAAAACAAGTATGTCGAATAAAGTGAATGGATATTTATTTCTAAATATTTCTAAAAATTATTGATGAAAGAGGAAATTTTAATTGTAAATGATTCTCCAATATTCTGGAACAATTCTATTCTTAACCGGTGAAAGAAATGGTCGATACCGATGATATCTCAAAATTTGTGAATTTTGAATTTTTGAAGATTTTGGAAAGAAAAATTAAGAATTCTGAGGTGTTTCCAGAGCATTAAACAAATTTCTTAAGATTCCTAGCCATTTCAAAATTATTTCTTGTTCTGAAAAATTAATTTGAGATGGTCTTAGTTGATTTGTTCATTTTTTGATGATTTTTCAAAATTTTAGGAATGATTCGAATCAGTTTAGAACATATTTAGGATGTTCTACATATTTATTATTGAAATATCAACTATTACATGTTTCAATAGAATAAAACATTTTTGTAAGATTCATGGAACAATTTATGATGATTTTTCATTTTCAAAAATAAATTTCAAAACAAAGTTGCAAAATATCCCAAAAAATTCAAAGAAATTCCCTACAACATTAAACAGAAATTTAGAGATTTTGAAGCAAAAATTTTTGATTTGTCAAGATTGTAAAACTTTAGAATAAATGAAGTAAGGTTAAGAGATATTTAGAAGTTCTTGAAAGATTTCCAAAAATTTGAAACAAAATATAAAGCTTCGAAGATTTCAAACAGAAAATTCAAAAGTATTTCAAAAATAATTCTTATAATATAATTATGATAATATAATTATTATATAAGGTTTCAAGAGAATAAAATGTTTAAGAACTTGTTTTTGAAAAATTCAGAAAATCTACCGAAGTCGTGAGTTTGATAATTCAGTAAACAATAAAACTATATACCTCTAGAAAATGCGTTCGTACTAGAAAATATTTCATAATATTTTCTGGCGTTATTAAAAATTTAACTAAATAAACCCGGTGAGTGAAAAGCGAACCTAGCCAACAAAAAATTTTAAAAACTCAGTATATTTTATTAGTCAGGGAAAAGTCAGAAAAAAAGACGCAAACGTCATGAAATTTCTATTACTCTAAATAACTGTCAAGCAGAATAAATTTTAAATTTTAATTTGAAATTGTTTTATTTCATTTATGAAAGAATCTAGGTTAAGAATACTACAAATTTGAGATTCTGCTCTTTGAAAAAATAATGTTCTAGGAAAATGCAAATTTAGTAATTTAGGTCATTTAGGTTCATCTCTTAGATTGAAAATTTAATTACTTTGTTAGAAATGAATTATTTGTTGCGAAAATTTATATTTTCTGGTTGAAAATTCAATTTTTGTACAGAAAATTCGTCTTTTAACTTGAAAATTCAAGAATTTAGGTTAACTTTTTTATTCTTTCATGACTGAAAAAATCATTATTCGTTTAAAATTCGTCTTTTTGGTTTAAAATACATATTTCAAAATGAAAATTCATATTTTTTGGTTGGAATAGAAACTATTACACTTTTTTGTTGGGAATTCATCTTTTAGTAGAAAAGTATTTTGTTTTATTTCAAATAAATCATTTGAAAAATTTTAAATGTACATCTAAAATATTTTTTTATTCCGTTTATAAAAGTTACTATGTTAAAAATATTATAAGATTAAAATGCTGGTATTTGAATATTAATCGCCAGAAAAAATGAGAAGTCGGTCAAGAAAAAATTAGGGAATTTTCGAAATTAAGTTTTCGAGGACGAGTTCGTCAACCAATTATTTTTGACCAACAGTTCTCTTTGTATCCATCAATAAAGCTATAAAAAAATCCATTCTCCAGCAAAACTATTCGAGATACGAAAAAAAAGGTTGAAAAGCAAAATTATTCATCTCAAAAAAATCTACAAAGTTTCTTGAAATCATTTTTTTGATAAGATTCATATTTTGCATTTTAATTCATTTGTTTGAAAATTCAAAATAATTTAACATTTTGATTAATTCTTTTTCAGAGAATATTTAAAAAGATTTCAAAAGACTTCAACATTTTCGAAAAATAATCTGGAACATTTTACACGAACTTGATCATTTTGAAAAAATTTTAGTTTGACAAGATTATCATATTCGAGAATAAGTCAAGTAAGTTTGAGAGATATTTACAAGTTCTCGAATGATTTGAAAAAATTTTAAATAAAATTTAAAGCTTTAAAAATTTCAAACAAAAAATTAGAAGTCTTTCAAGAATCATAAAAGGTTTCAAGAAAATGAAACATTTATGAATTTGTTTTTGAAAAATTCTGAATCTCTACCGAAGTCGTGACTTTGATAATTTAGTAAACAATAAAACTATATACCATTGAAAAATGTACGCGTACTAAAAAAATATTTCTCAAGATCTTCCGGCGTTATTGAAAAGCTGAAAGTTAAAAAAACTTTGAGAACTTTTTTTTTAATGTTGAACCTATACTGAAGTCGTGAGTTTGAAAATTCAGTAAAAAATGAAACTATATTCTAAAAAATGCATTCCCACTCAGAAATATTTTCTAATATTTTCTGGCGTTATTGAAAATTTAACAATTTAAACAAAAAGTTAATGAAGTTTATTACCTTTAATTCTGATTCAAACTTTTCTTAAGAATTTTAAATTTTATATCGAACTAAAAATTATTATAATGATGGTACCTTCTTGAACGTATGATTTCAACTAATTGTAAACAAAATGAACGTCCTGCAAGATTTAGAAAAAAAAATTTAGAAGTCTTTCCGGGAACATGAAAGCTTTCAAGAGAATACAAAAATTTGCTTGAGATTGCTAGGGAAATTTTTAATAATTATTTATTTGAAAAAATGAAATTCAAGAGGGTAATTCAAACGATTTCAGAAGATTTAAAAAAGTTTCAAAAAATAATTTGTGAGCGTTGAGGATTTTTTTTTAGTTTCGCAGGTTTTTTGTTAACTTTTTGGAAAAATTCGAATCACTTTAAATCATATTTAGGATTGAAAAAAAATCAAGAAGAATATTGTATTCCGAAAGATTTGAAAAAAGTTAAAACAAGATGCAAATTTTTAAAGACTTTAAAACAAGACACTTTTCATATATTTAGAAAGGTTTCAAGAAACGAGACAATTTTTAGCAAGGTTTAAAAAAATATTAGAAGCATTTTAAAACTTTTGGAACGTTTCAAGTGAATAGACATTTTTTCTCAGACACCTGGGAAAGTTTTTAATTCTTTTTAATTTGAAAAAGTTATTTCATAAAAAAAAGTTGAAAGGATTTCCAAACATTTTAAATGATAAATGCTGAAAAAGAATATGGAAGATTTAATATTTTCTAATATGTTCAGCGTTTTTAAAAGGTTAAAGTTGAAAAAAAACTCTATGAAGTCGTTAACGAAGTCGTCCTTTCTTGTCAGCCTTAAAAAAGGTTGTACTCTGTATGATGAAATCCTTCCTCCACTTTCCAAGAATTTTTGTTTTATTAATTATTTTTTTAGATTTGTTGCTCTTTAAGTATAAGAAAAAAATCTTTTTTTCAGTAATTAAACACACGCTCTAAAGCATCGGTTAAAATTATCATTAGATTTAATCATTGACTGAATTCTAGCTTTAATTCCCTTTCTTTACTGCGTGATTAGTAGAACTTACTAATTCATCAGTAAAAAAAAAGATCTATGGCGAGAATTCAGTCATACATTTTAAAATCTTATTTCTTTCTCTCTTTATTTTCTCTATGTAAAAGAAATCAACAAATTTTTCAGCTACATTAATTTTGATATTTCAAATTATATAATATAAATATAAATACTAATCATATGCATTATATTCTATTGGGTGTTAAATATTTCTATTACTTTGGAACGAGTATTTGATTCAGTAAAAGTTGTTATCAAAAAAGAAGTGAAATCTCTCCAAAAACATTCACGATCAGTAAAATCAACATAGTTGGTGAAGCTGAAGTTTTGCCAGTAATTCTGAAAGATATCTGAATTTTTAACATTTATTATATCATTAAAATTACAGTAACCTTTGGAATGTATCAAAAAGAAAATCTTAATAAATTAAAATTTCAAAGATTTTTCAGGTTTCAAACGTGTGCGAAACTATGAATGTTGCCGACGTTTTGTGAACATTGCAGTTCACTTCTTCCGGGCTGAACTGAAACTGAAGTTTCAGGTTATGTTATATACGATGCCTGTGATTGGCCAGAGCACTCCATGGTGGGGACTGGTTGAACTTGATTGGCCAATCAAGTCTTTTTTTTTAAACCCGGAAGGACGGAAAGCCAAATCGAATTGGTATTATATCCATTGTTCCTATTGATGTTATTAGGGTGTTTTAAGATTTCGATTGCTTCTCTATGTTTTCTTGGAAAAATATTGTACATGTTTGCGATGACGGTTGTTTTGTCAAATAAAATGCTATGTCCTGTTTCGATATGATGCTCAGCTACTGCTGATTGCGTGAAATGTTTTAGCCTGACTTTACTCTCATGTTCGTTTACACGTTGACTTACCGCGCTCCCGGTTTTTCCAATATAGACTTTGGCACAAGAACAAGGGATTTTATATAGTAAGGGATCACTGAAAGGTTCCTTTTTATCTTTAGGGTTGTTCAGAAGTTGTCCTATTTTCGCAGGTGGCTTAAATATAGTTTGGATATTGTGTTTGATGAAAAATCTTCCTATTTGTTCTGTGATACCTTCAATGTAGGGTAGGATGGTGGTCGTTTTTCTCTCTCTTTCTTTAGTAGGTTGTGTTGACTTGTTTTCTTGAGTTATTTTCTTATTGCTTTATTAATTTGTTTGTTTGTGTAATCGTTTTGTATTAGGATTTGTCTAACATTTTGTAATTCCTTTTGTATTTATCTTTATCTGTTATGGAGACAGCTCTGTATACAAGGGAATTGATGACCGATTGCTTGTGAGATGGGTGCTGGTGGGAGGAGGCATGCAAGTATCGGTTGTATGCAAGGGTTTTCTGTAAACTTTATGTCCTAATGTGTTATGGGATCTTTTATAAACTAGTACTTCCAAGAAAAGTAATTTTCCGTTTTGTTCAATTTCCATAGTGAACTGGATATTAGGGTGTATTTGATTGATGAAATCGAAAAATTTGTTCAGTTCGTCTAGTCCATGTCTCCAGATGACGAAAGTGTCGTCAACGTAACGGCACCAAAATTCCGGTTTAAGCTTGGATTTGTTAAAGATTTTAGTTTCTAGATTTTCCATAAAAATGTTGGCTATTACAGGTGAGATTGGAGATCCCATTGCTGCTCCTGAGGGTTGATCGTAGAATTGGTTATTGAAGGAGAAATAGGTATTAGTGAGACAGTGTTTCATCAAAGGTGTGAGGTTGGAAGGGAAGTTTGTAAAGGATTTAATAATATCGATTGTATCAGAGATTGGTACTTTTGTAAAGAGAGATACTACGTCGAAACTCACTAGGATGTCTTGGGGTTGAATGTGAATCTGTTGTATTTTTCTGATGAAGTCAAAAGAGTTTTGGACGTGACTGATAGAGTTTCCTGTCAAAGGCTTAAGTTTTTTGGCGAGAAAGCGTGTTGGGTTAAGTTGGTGAGTTCATTGCGCTGACGATCGGTCTGAGTGGGATGTTGTTTTTGTGAATTTTTGGGAGTCCGTACAGTTTTGGAGAGATGGGATTATTAGGTTTTAATTTAGATATTGTTTCGCTGTCAAGATTTGAGTCTTTTAGAAGGGTTTTTTTTCTGACGATTGTGTTTGTGGGGCGTTTTTTAAGTTTTTTAGATGTATCGTGAGTAAGAAGGTCCATGATTTTGTTGTTATAGTCTTCTTCATTCATTACTACTGTTGTGTTGCCTTTGTCTGCGGGTAATATTATCATTTCTTTATTCTGATTGAGTTGTTTAACAGCTGTTTTTTCTTGCTTTGTTAAGTTTAAGGAGGGAAGTTGGGCTTCGTGTAAAATATTGGCTGTCCTACGCCGTATGTCATTCGCTTTTTCAAGTGGAAGGGTATATATTGTAGATTCCAAATTACTGATGATTTCTTCTTTTGGGATTTTGGAGGGAGCGAATGCAAAATTATGTCCTTTATATATGGCTGAAATCATTTCATTACTGAGAGGATGGTTAGAGATGTTTTTTACTGTATTAGTTAATGTTGCGTGCTTCACTGGAAGTAATTTGTCAAATTTTATTTTTTGTTTCTGAGTGAAAAAATCTTCAATCCGTTGGGATTGGTCAAATGATATGCGGTCCAATGTGGAACAAATGTCAAGTCTGAGAGTGTTTGATAGGAAAAGGTGAAGTTTTAATTGTTCTTTAGAGGTTGTGTGCAAGGCAAATTTGGTATGTTGTATTCTTTCTTTCAAGAGAAGCAAACTTGTTTTATGCAGAATTGATTTGGATTTAGATGTTCCCAAATGGTTTTTCCACTGTAAGAATTTTGGGACGATGTTATTGTCCCGACACCGTTTTAAGAAAGCTAAATATGTTATTAGCTTAGCTTGAGTAGACCTGAGCTTACTAATAGTGTTATATGTAGTAAGAAAACTCTCCCCGTAGATTTCTTCAATAATAGATTTAATACTTTCACGATGATTCATCATAATAAATTAAAATTTTAAAACTTAAAATTTCAAAGATTTTTTGGGTTTCAATCGTGTGCGCAACTATGGATTACTATGATTACTTAAACAGGGTAGACGTTCTAATCAAAAAGTTCAGGTTGGTTTAGTGTCGAAAGTAATTAATCTACAGGACTCTGACTCAATTCAAAGACCAAAAATAGTATAAATAGTATTACCGATAAAAAAATATTATTATCTCGTTCAAAATCGAATTATTTTATTGAAAAATCAACAATTTTGTTGGAAAGTCATACTTCTTGGTTGAAAATTGAACTGCTTTGTTGAAAATTCCTTTTTTGACTTGAAAATTCAAATTGAAATTTATTTTTCTTGCCTAACAATTTTTCAAGATTAAAAATTCAACTATTTTGTCGAACATTTATCTTTTTGGTTTAAAATATCATCCTATTAAATTAATTTTCTAGTTGAAAATTCAACTGTTCTGTAGAAAATCTATATTTCCAGTTCTAAAATTCAACAATTTGATAGAAAATTTTATTATTTTGTTGAAAATTCGTTTTCGTTGGATAAATTCAGCTCAGGTTCTTTGTTTCAAATTTGAACTATCTTTCTTAAAAGATCTGCTTTTTGGACGATTCATAATTTTAGTTAAAAATTCGTTTGCTTTCTTTCGTGAATATTTCGATTGTGAATGTAAATATTTCGTTAAAAATTCATTTTATTTGTTCAAATTCCACTGTTTGGTGGAAAATTCGTACTTTGGGTTCTGAAATTCGAACATTTAGTAGAAAAGTTATATCTGGTTGAAAATCTTCATATTTTGTGAAAATTCATCTTTTTTTGGTACAAAAACAATTTTTTCATTCAAAATGCAACTGTTTATTTCACAATATCAAAAACCAACTATTTGAGAACCTATAGTGACAATTTTCAAAAATTGACAGTTCTAAAAAATTTTGAAACGAAATCTCTTAAAATTCATTGGATGCTTTAAATATAACTCAAAACTATAATAACATTTTACTTAGAAAATAAAAAAGTACAATTTTCAATTTCATTCCATATATTTCAAATTTGCATCGAATATGTTCAAAATATTGTTACATCTTTCTAAAAACAAAAGTGTCAAGACAATTGGTGAAAATGAGTCTTGATTTAAAAAGTATATTTGTTAAAGGCAATGCATATTAGTTTCCAATTAATTATTTGAAAAATCGTAACAAATTGATTTTTCACACGAAAAAGCGGATGTTTATGATTTTATACTGCTTAAATCAGTATTTTATTCCAATTTTATCAATAATATAAAATATTTTTACAATAAGATACCATCTTTCTGAAAACAAAAGTGTCGAGTCATTCGTTAAAAGGGAATCTTGATACGGACAATTTAAACATCCCTCGTGACTTTTTAAACCATTTTCAATCGTTTAAATACATTTTACTTTACACAGTTTTTCTCCCAAAATATGTAAAAAATCACCGTATTTTCTAAATAATATGTAATAGCTGGTCATTGTTTGAATTAATCGATTTTTTTAACTCTCTTGCAATTCGAATGGAATTCAAATGCTAAAATGAAAAGGAATTCAAAATTAAAATGTTAAAGATTATTTTGTCTGATACGTAATATTGGAGGACCTTTGTATTATTTCAATTTTTCTCTTCATTTTTTTTTAATACAAAGAATTTCAAGAGTTTTCGTTTCAAACATTTTTAGAATTCTCAGTATTCGAAAATTTGCAATTATGCATTTTCAAATAGTTTGTTTTAAATATTGTAAAATAAAAGTGCAGGGACGTGAACATGCAGTTCGCGCGCGTGCTTTTAGTGCTATCTTGGGCAGAGATATTCAATCATATACCTCTAAGTGTCACGATTAAATTACTATTAATTAACGAATATTATAAGAGAAAATATTTTTGATTGTGTAATTGATTCATTAAACATTTCTCATGTTTTTCGGGCTCTTTTCTATTGCCATGAATGTATTTTCAACAACCTAAGTATCCTGGAATTGGAACGATTGGAATGAACTATTGAAGAGCTGTTCGCCGATGGTGTGCAGGGGGAGGGGGCAATGTTCGGGAGCCAAGTGCTCTGCATAAACTCGTATTTAAACTCATCAAAGATGAACCTGAAACCCGGACATACCAACAAAAGGATAAAAGTAAAATCAATGTAGTTGGCATGCAATACGTGCGCAATGTATGCGGTAAAACGCTAATGGACAAAGTCAGTAGTGAGAGAGTCCTAAAATAATGTGGTGTAGAGGAGATACTGGTTGACAAGTATAGAAAAAAATGTTGAGATAAACATAATAATAACAATAACATGCTAAAAACTTTTTCGTTACTCCGATTTTTCCGGAATGGCATATTGAATAGCAATTCAGGTGAATAAATTAAAAACAAAGAGCTTGGTCTTGAAATAATTATTGCCATTTTGTATGGCGTTTCAAAACCTACATTTCACCGTATTTCGCGTCATTTGGCTCGAAATTTTGATTTTCATTTCTTTTACAGTACTTGTGACCAATAATACCAAAATTACAAGTCCTCTCAAAAAATGGTTAAAGGGAAGAAAAGACTTATTCCTCAAGAAGTGAAAGAAGATGTGTAAAGTCCCTTTCTGCCATTCTTCCAAAATAAAATACACAAAGTTTATTTGAATATCCTCACAAAGATATTTTAAATGGAGTTGACTCACCCGCACAAGCACACGATATCAAGAAAGCAATAAAATTATTACGTTTCATTATTTTCTACGGAAAATCAGTGTATCTAATTTATAGGCCATTATTAATAGCAAAAAGTCGACAACAATATATAATATCGAAATAACAAGATTTTTGTATCATTCATTTCTTGGATAAGGATATCCTAAATCTAAAACATGCCGTGCAATAGAGTTTTTAGAAATTATGTGAAAAAATATTATTTTGCAAAGCAAAAAATTTGAAGATTTAACTATTTTGATGGAAAATTGTCTATTTTAGAGAAATTCAACTATTCTTCAATAAAAATTTGAATATTTCTTGGTTGTAATATCATTACTTTTTTTCTTGAGAATTCATCTTTTTTTGTTGAAAAATCACCCATTTGGCTCGAAATTAACATTTTAATTTAAATTTTGATTTCACTTATAAGAAATCTTTGGAAATCTTTTGACATTGATCTTATTGTTCATTGTTTCCGTTATTGTTGGTGTTAGTGTGCCTACTTTGACCAATTTCCATCTGATAAGATTTATACTTGACCTAGACTTGATCAAGAATCGCATCGCAAGCAACTGATGAAAATAGACTTATATTTGTTATCGTGGGATGTTGTAAAATGACTGATTTTTCCAGGTATTTTCAAATATTTATTTTCTCAGGTATTGAAATCAAAAATTTAGACTGTGTTTTAACAATGAGCACATTACAAATCTTTGTGAATTGGGTTCTCATGGAGTTTCAACTGAAGGCTCCTTTGGAACAAATTCATCGTCATTGGTTTCTTTTCAGCAAGAAGGGTTCCTTTTCATTGCTGTTCCTTAGGATGAAAAAGTTGGTTCCAATAGAAATTCAATTTTGTTCTGTGCTAAACACCCCAGCACAATATTGCAGCCACTGCTAGCGTGACATCTAGGCCACAGTTCCATCTCTGCGAAGTTTGATCTGAAAGTAAAAAATGAATCATTATTTAATAGCAGTATTTAAAATAATTATTTTTCACTATCTGGTCAAATTCTTTGTATATGTTTCCTGGTATTTTGCAAAAGAATATATTGAGGAAATATCGTTGAAACAGTAAAAATCAGTTAAATCAAAATAAATGTTTTTGGTGAGATTAAAAATTTCTGGACTTACCGCAAAGACCGGAATTCTGCTACAAGATTTACCATTCGGGGCAAGGTTGTTTAGGGCAGGGCGGCATCAAGAAAGCGTCAACAGCTCCCATGAGAAGAGCCGCGGAAAGAAGAGCCACAAAGGTGATAATCGCAATCCTCATTTTAATCGAGAACGAATGATCTCTTCTGTTAAAGTCGCGTCTTATATACAGAATCTCCCACCGATGTTTATGCATAAAAGCCGGATATTTACGAATCAACATGGACATTTTTTATCAGAAAAAAATATGACTATTAAATGTTAAAGGCGAAAGTCAATGTATGTCATATTTCGTTCATGGAGGGAGGCTAGCCAATAAACAGGGTACACGTATCCAACACGAAACTGAAAAGAATAATAATAAAAACGAGAAATGGACATTAGAAACACGTGTACTTCAATATAATAAAAAATATTGCATACTTCTTAAATTCCATAATATTCTCAAGGTTTACAAATAATTTTGGATTTTAATTGAAAATGCTGTCGGAACGAATTTAATTTAATAGTGAAACTTCTATAATACGAAATGCTTCGGGACCAAAAGAAACTTCGAATTATCGAGAATATGTATCATCGAAAATAAGAATAAGAACGCACATAATACATTTTAATACTTTCATGATTTAATATTTTTATAATTGATATTCATATTTATATTATTAATAATTATTTCAATCAATTGAATTAAATTCGATTGGTGAAATTATTTAATTAAATTAATTAATAATTTATTAATAATTAATTAATAATTGATGATTGATAATTAATAATATATTATAATATTTTATGAATTAATATTTCTATGATGTATGATACTCTTACGATTCTATGACCCATCGGTTAAAATTTCGCAGTGAATTTCGTTCGTACACTAAAAAAAAATTCTGGTTGAACCAACCAGAATCTTTTAGCTGATTCGAAATTTCCTTTAGAAAAAAAATGTCAACAAAATCGCATTCACCATTGTAAAACAAATAAGAGTTGACAATTGACGTTCATTGTAGAAAATTCGACTATTTTGCTAAAATGTTCAGCTATTTGGTTGAAATGTAACTTTTCTGCTAATAATTCATATTTTCGGTTTGAAAAGGCAACTGTTTTGTAGAAGATTCATCTTTTTGAATTGAGAATTTAACCATTTAGTAGGGGAGAGTGGGGAGTTGTGGGCAACGCTTTGTTTTCAAGTCATAACTTCTATGAACATCGATAAATTGTCAATGTATGTGCTGGTATTTGTAGTAAACTTCTCAATACATCAACTGGAGACCACAATTAATAAAATTCGTTAATGCGCGAAAAATATTTAGGATGACGTAAATCTTATAAAAATCGATATTTGTGATTTTGGTGGGGAGTTGTGGGCCATGACAAAAAAGAAAAGAAAATGGCATATTCCAGTAGTTTATGTTTATTAAAGTTGCAGTAAATAAAAATTAATGATTTTAAAAAGATTGAAAAAAATTATTCTGATTCACAATGTATAAAAGTGTAATATCCGGTCCTCATGTTGGCATATTTCAAGTGCACAGCACGATCGCACATGTTGCAGTGAACTGTGTTGTTCCGATTTAAAATCTTTGGCATTGTGCCCTTGCAGATAATGCAAAAGTCTTTTCAGAACAAGAAAAAGGAAGTATTATAAATGGAATACGCATTAAGAATGTTTGGCCCACGACTCCCCACTAATGGTGGACCACAACTCCCCACAGCCGACATTTACGAAATGACCGAATTGCCATACACACAATGAATGTTTTACCGAAATTGTTTCATTGAATTTAAAGCCAATTGCTCAAGGAATATTTTGCAATAACGTGCCTTTGAAATCTGCTGTAGAACGGGACTTCGAATATTAACCACTTGAGTTGTACACAAACTTTTATTTTGATTTCTTGGATCAATAATGTCAAAATACTAACTACGCGAGTTGAGGCTATGAGTAGAGTTCAAAAAAATGAAGATCACACAGAGTCTTTTGGCAGTGGTTTAAGCAGTTCTATCACCCACAACATGGCGGAGATTGAGGTGGCCCACGACTCCCCACGGCCCACAACTCCCCACCGTCACCTATACATTTTTTTTCTCTCTTCGCTCGAAATTTGGTACTACTGTGTTTGATTTTTAATCAAAATTTTTTTGGTTGAAATAATACCAATCTTTAAATTTTTTGTTTTTGGTTAAATATTCATGCAGTTTGTTGAAAATTCCACTATTTTCATGGGATTAAAAAGTAACCTTTTTGTTGAAAATTCATATTTTCGGTTTCAGAATGCAACTGTTTTGTAGAAAATATGTCTTCTTGGCTTGAAATGCAACCATTCATTGCAAAAAAATTTTCTCTTTCGTTTTAAAATTCGACTTCTTCGTTTCAAAATTTATCTCTCTTGGTAAAAAACCGAACTTATTTTGGTTGGAAATTCAACTATCATGGTAGTATAATAATCTAATTTGGTAAAATATTCAGACGTTTTGTTGAAAATTCGTCCTGTTCGGTTGAGTTCAACGGTGTTTTATTTCAAATTAAAAATATTTTTGTTGAAAGTTTAACTCGTTGGTTGAAAATTAATGTCTTGTTAAAAATTAAACTATTTTTGTAGAATTTCAACTATTTAGTTCGAAAATAACGATCGCTTTTGTCGAAAATTGAACTCTTTTTTGAAAAGTGTTGATTTTGGTTAGAAAATTCACCTATTTTGGTAAAAAAAAACGTCTGAAGAGGCTTCCGCTATTTTCTTTGGAAAATCTGTCTTTTCTGGTTGCAAATTTGACTACTCGTTTGGAAGTTTATCTCCTTCGGTAAAATTGAGTTGTTTGGTTAAAGATTCATAATTTTAGTTGAAAATTCATCTCCTTGGTAAAAACTTGAAGTATTTTGTTTCAAGTTCGTTTCATTTGAGGATGGAAAATTCAAATATTTTGCTGGAAAATTGAACTATTTCGTTCAAAATTAACTTTCGCGATAGAAATTCAACTCTCCTCTTAAAAATTAATTTCGTCGATGAAAATTTTCATTTTCTGGCTGTAGATGTAGATGTAGATGTTTGTACAGAAAATTCGTCTTTTGGTTGAAGGTTCAAAAATGTAGATTAACGTTTTTTCTTTCATGACTGCAAAATCTCTATATGTTAGAAATTCGTCTTTTTGTTTTCAAAATACATTTTTTTAAATAAAAATTTTGAGAGAATAATTAGAGAGGTCTCAAAAGACTTCAAAATTTTACAAAAAAAATCTGAAAATTTTAACGGCTTTGAAGATTTCGGACAAAAAATTTAGAAGTCTTTCAAGAATTATAAAACGTCTAAAGAAAATAAAACATTTATGAACTTGTTTTTCAAAAATGCAGAGCCTCTACCGAATTCGTGAGTTTGATAATTTAGTGAATAATAAGACCATTATTATTATTTTGAAAACCGTACACGTGCTAGAAATATTTTTTAATATCTTTCGACGTTACTGAAAAACTAACAATTCAAATAAAAGCAGGAACTGTACGAACTTTTTTCTGAAAAAGATTCGAAATAATAGAAAATTCGGAACAATTTCAAAAAATTAAGAAAAGAACGATTTTTTATTTTTTTAAATAAGTTCTGAGGGGAAGTTGTGGAAGATTTCAAAACTTTTAAAATTATTTCCCAGAATTTTAAGGAGGAACACAAAAGATTATAAAGCAAAATTTTTCAATTTTGCAAGATTATAAAATCTTATAAAAAATCGAGTAATTTTAGAAAATATTTAAAAGTTTTTGAAAGATTCAAAAAAAACTTTCAAGGAAATGAAAAAATTTTGTTTTGATCCCTATGGAAATTCGAAATGGTTTTTTATTTGAAAAATGAAGTTTAGGAAGGTATTTAAACGATATCAGAAGATTTTAAAAACTTAAGAAAAATAATCTGTCAGAGTTTAGAACATTTATTTTTAATTTAGCAGGATTTTTCTTGAACTTTAGAAAAAATTTCAATTACTTCCAAAGATATTTCAAAGATTTCAAGGGAAAAAATTCCTAATTAATAAATATTGTAATGATTTTCTGAGATTCGGAAATGGAATTCAAAAGACTTTGAAGCAAAATTCTTGAATATCAAAATGTACATTGTTAAAAATTTTAAATAAAAAATATAGAAGCTTTTCCAGAAATATGGAAGCTTTCAACAGAATACAAAAATTTTCTTAAGAATCCTAGGCAAATTTTTAATAATTTTCTAATAATAAGTTAAATTTGAGAGGGTAATTCAAACGATTTTAGAAGATTTGAAATAACTTCCAAAAAGCAATCTGTATGATTTGAGAAATTTTTGTTTAGTTTTGCCGCATTTAAAAAAAAATGTTGGAAAAATTTGAATCACCTTAAATCATATTCAGGATTGGAGGAAAATTAAATTAAATCTTGGAAGATTTCAAAAAAGTTAAAACTAGATTAAGATTTTCAAAGATTTTGAAAAAGGAATCTTCTTATGAATTTCGAAAGGTTTTAAGCTAATTAAAAGTTTTATTCATGATTTCAAAAAAATTTCGAAGCTTCTTAAGAACTTTGAAACCTTTCAAGTAAATAACAAAAATTTCTCCAGACTCCTGGGAAGATTTTCTATTCTTTTTTATTTGGAAAAATTAATTCACAGAAAAAGTTGAAACAATTTTCATACATTTCAAAAGATTTCTATAAATACCGAAAATAAATTTAGGAAATTTACGGCTGATTTTTTTGATTTTAAAAAAAATTTCTGAATTTTAGAAAAAGTCGAGTTAGTTCGAAAGAGATTTAGGATGTTTAGGAATTTAGAACAGAAGAAAAATATTCAAAGACTTGACAATAGTTCTGAAGATTTATAAAATATTCATAAATTACTTCCAAACTTCTCGAAGTCCTAAATATCTTTTAAACTGAGTAAAATTTTTCTTAAAAGTTTCATATTGTATATCGTAATAAAAACTATTATGATGCTAATTTCTTCCAAAAATGTGTGCTCACTAAAACATGTTTTCTAATATGTGACAGCGTTATTAGAAAAAGTTAAAGTAAAAAACAAATTTTTGAACTTGTTTTTGGAAATTCCGACTAAAGCCTTCAGTTTGATGATTCAATAAACAATGAAACTGTATTTCTCTAAAAAATGTAGGCATACTCAAAAATATTTCTCAATTTTTTCCATCATTGTTTCAGAGTTGAAATCAAGAACAATAAAATCTTCACGAAATTGGTTTTTTAAAATGTTGAGCCTCTACTGAATTTGTGAGTTCGATGGTTCAGTTAATAATTAATTGAATTAAAAAATGTAGGCGCACAAAAAATATTTTCTTAATATTTTCCGGTGTTATTGAAAAGTTTAATGTGAAAAAATAAAAACTTTATGTACTTGTTTTTTGGAAATTTTTGAACTTCTACTAAAGTCGTGAGTTTGATAACTCAGTAAACAATAAAACTATGTACCATTAGAAAATGTAAGCGAACTAAGACATATTTTTCAATATCTTCCATCTTCATTAAAAAGTTAACAATTCGAATCGAAAAAATTAATGTCTCCAAGATAAACAATACAAATCTTTATTAAAATCGTTTTTTGGACCTTTTTTAATGACTAGTGGCTTGGACGGAAAATAGAATTTTTGATTTTGTTATAGTTTTATTAAGATTAACCAAAAAATATACGTTCTACTAAGAAATATTTCGAAGTGAAATTGTAGATCTTTTTCGGATGAATAATTTGTCTTCCTACATATTTTCCGTATCTCGCATAATTTTTCTGAAAAAAAGAATTTTTCAGCTTTTTGAAAGCGTCATCACGATAAAAAAAAAAGACTGTACGTCCTATCAAACACCATTTGTACAAACATCATTTGTAGGTTGTTTCGAGATAAACAATTTTTTAAATCGACATTTTTTTTCTTTGATAGTTTCTCTGGAAAATTAAATTCCTTGTTATTTTAAATTCGTCATCACGATTTATTCCAAAAATATTAGGCTTTCCTAAAAATGGTCTGCAGTAAATTTGTATATCTTTCTAAAATGAGAAATTTTCCTTTCTAACACTCACTCCATATTTTGTATAGTTTTGCTGGAATATGGAATTTTTTATATGAAAAAAAAAACTTTTTCGAGGAAAGAAACAAGAACTGTTGGTCAATAATCGCTGGTCAACGAAATCGTCCTTTCTTGTCAGCCTTAAAAAAGTATGGCAACGCTCAATTCTATCTGATGAGTCTTTCGAATTTTTTAGTGCCTATAGGATACAGTCAGACAGATAGATAAACATAAAGAGTTTTGATGAAAACCGACGAAATCCAATTTTACGTAACTAATACCTTCTTATTAGGATAAGAGTGGCTATGGTTAATTGTGTTTTTTTTTCACCGGTCGTTCGAAAACATAAAAAAACGGGAAATTTCGTTTCTTAGACCACTATGTTGGCAACATTATCTTTAGTTCAATGTTTTTCAGGAACGGTTCAAAATGAGCAATTTAAAATTTAGAAGTTCATCATGAAATCAAATTTTCTATATCATAGTATTGTTTTCTTTTAATATCAGGAAATAAAAATCAGTACATCGGGAAATTTCGTTTTCATTCATACCCTCTCTGCTGAAAGTTTCTCTTTGAGTTTAATTTTCTTCGGTGATGACCCAAATTGAACATTTTGGTATGCAGGATATGCATTGAAAATTAACATAGACTAGGGCATACTGATGCTTTTGTGATCTTAGATTGAAAAGAACAAAAATGAGGAAATTTCGGTTTTCAGAACACTAAATAAATGAGGAAAAAAATACTATAGTAAATGATACTATAGATACTTGCAATCAGATGAAAAGGATCATTCTACTAAGAGATATGAATTGATGGGTTGCAGTTCAACGCGAGTGTACGGGAAGGGGGCAAGGCAATTTTGGAGATCCAAAAACAAATGGTAACGGATACTGATTGGTAGGTTATGCTCATTATAAGGACTGCCCTCTGCGACGAAGAAGGTATAGATCTCGAAACCGGCAAGGCACGTGGGTGAGCTTTCGCAGATGACAAGATTGTTATGGCAGAATCAATCTAGGACTTGCAAAGAATTTTGAATAAACTTAATACAAGCATGAAGAGCATGGGCCTCAAAATTAACGTGAATAAAACGAAAATCATGGTGTTTGAGGGCAAAAGTGAGAAAACAATATGCAACATTGTCCTAAATGATGAGAGATTAGAACAAGTTGACAAGTACGTATATCTGGGTAGCCTATTCACTAGCGACGGAAAAATAGATGGGGAGCTAGATAGGCGCATAAATAAGGGTAAGCAGGTTATCGGTAGAGCAGGGTCCATCCTCAGAAATAAAAATATATCAAAAAAAGCTAAAATGGCCATACATAACTCTATTTTCGTACCGACTGTACTATACGGTAGCGAGACATGGACCTGTCAAGAAAAGGACAGGAGTAAAATCAACGCGATCGGCATGAAACCTCTGCGCATAATATAGTGTAGTAATAATAATAACATAGTACACTAGTTGACATATGGGAAAGAAATCAGCTAAGGTGGTTCGGACATCTTTTTTTCAAGATACATTTTCTAATATCTGCCAGCGTTTTTAAAAATTTTAAGTCGACAAATGAAACTTTATGAACTTGTTTTCGAAGAATTCCAAATTTCTGCTAGAGTCGTGAGTTTGATAATTCAGTAAACAATAAAACTATGTACCTTTAAAAAATGTACGCATACTCCAAAATATTTCTTAATATTTTCCATTATTGTTGAAACGTTAAAATTCAAAACAATAAAAACTTTAGGAAATTGGTTTGATTATTCAGTAAATAATTGAACCGAATTATACCTCTGAAAAGTGTGTGGACACAAAAAAATACCTTTCAACATTTTCCGGTGTTATTGAAAAGTGAAATGTAGAAAAAAATGAAAACTGTATGTACTTTTTTTTTATTTTGGAACCCCTACTAAAGTCGTGAGTTTTATATTTCAGTAAACAATAAAACTATGTACAATTGAAAAATGTACGTCAACTTAGAAACATATTTTTCAATATCTTTTGCCTTTATTAAAAAGTTAACAATTCGAATAAATAAAACTTTATTAACTTGTTTACAAGAAAATTCGAACCTTTACTAGAATCGTTTCTTGGACTTCTTTTGATGACGCATGGTTTGGACGGAAAATAGAATTTTTTATTTTCTACAGCGTGCGGAGTAACTAAAATAAAATTGAATTTTCCAGCTTTTCAAAAGCGTTATCAAGATTGAAAAAGACTGGACGTCTCATCAAAAACTGTTGAGAAGTCAATTTGTAGATTGTTCCGAAATTGATAATTTTTCAAGTAGAAATTTGTTTGTTTCTGCAATAGTTTTTCTGGAAATTAAATTTGTTATTATTATTTTGAATTCGTCATCATGATTGAAACAAAAGATATTCTTCTTCTCAAAAAATGGCCCACAGTAAATTTGTACATCTTTCTGGGATGAGAAATTTTTCTTTTCAACATTTATTTCGTATCTTGTATAGCTTTGCTGGAAAATGGAATTTTTTACTTTTAAAAGAACTTTTTCGATGTAGAAAAAACAGAACTGTTGATCAATAATCGCTGGTTAACGAAATGGCTATTTTGAAGTGTGTTTTCTCTTATCAGTGGTTTAAAAACATAGAAAATCAAGAAATTTTGTTTTTTTGTGCCATTGTGCTGAACATTTTACTTTAGTCCGATATTTTTTAGGGATGGTTCAAATTAAACAAGGGTTCCGGGAAACTGTTAGGATTTCAACTGAATCGTGTGGCACTGTGAGAACCTGTGAGAATCTGTGAGAACAGTAACTTGAGAATACTAGTTATATAGAGCAGGAATGAAATCCAAACGAAGCAAGAGAAGAAAATGGAAAAAGCTTTCGAAGGAAATGAGAAATTATTTTATTTGCAAGTGCACAAGGGAAAAAAGAAATAAGGTAGTAGTATAGAGTTAGTCAGAATTAGGAATAGCGTGGCTGGAATAATACATAAAGCGAATGAAGTGAAAGACGGTCATAGGGACCATAACATAAAATTATTGGAAGATGAAGCTATAAAGCAGCATAACTGCGACATAAAAGACGATAGATACGTCGGAAAACCCCACGTTTAAAGATTCAGTGTTTTTGAAGTTAGGGATAGCATTAAGAACTTGAACAATGTTAAGGCTGCTGGTATAGATGGCATTTATGCTGAAATTGACACAGCGCATATATACCTCACAGACAGAGCTAGTTATTGAGTTTATTATGAAGATGAAGAAATTTCTAGATAACTGAAAAAAGGCGAATATCGTCCCAATATATAAAGGAAATAGAGATAAAAGCAACTGGAATACTTAATAACAGGACCATAAAAGTAACAGAAGAAAAGATCTGGGAAGTCCAATATGGATTGTATTTCGCTTCTCCTCCTCAAAATCAAATGATAGTCCCCCTGCTTCCGGTCATTTCAATCACGATTTTGAAAGTCGAATAAAGAAAATATAGCTCGCGTCCCTCTTCTGTTCTGCGATACGCGAGCCTTGTCATTCTTTCTTTCCTGTCAGTCACACTAGACGTGTTTTTTAAATACCATAATTTAATAATCATTACAATAGGGAAAGGCAAAAAGAGGGAACGAAGCAGCTCGTCCTCGTCCTGTACGTCTTCCACTTCATGAGAAGATGAATTCTAGAGATCAATAAAAGGCAAAAAAAATTCTCCTTAGAATTAAAAACTGGAGAAAGATGCAAAGAAAGCAAATGCAAGGCGCCACAGAGTATCTGGTTCTGATTTGTCTATGTCAGAATCATTCAATCCAGGTAAGCTCGTTTACTCTTTTAGTTGTAAATATTTTCCTGGTAACATTTATCAAGCTCAAACCTGTGAAATTGTTGCTCCAGTCAATTTTTGGGCTCGAACCTGAATATTATCAATAAGCATCTCGATTCGACCTAACATGGCATCCTATGTTACGATTAGGCACATGGCAAATTGCTTGATAGGATCTATCCTGTTTTCTAAAATATTGTTGTAAATTACGGGCCCTAACCCAATAGAAATCATTGGTTTAACCCAAAAATGTGTATTCCACACAAACGAGTTGCGACGAAAGTCAGTTATCCTGCAATGGCAATCTCGTTCAGAAAGAGGGCCTGTGAGGGGGGGGGGGCATACAACTTCGGCGAAAGGAATGAAATAGGAGAAAACTGAGAGATGTTTCGAGGTCCAGCAGCTCTTATCACCGAACACAAAGAATCATTCCACGTTAGAAATATTGGTGGCCCTCAAGGGAGCCGATTGTTTAGGGTCCTAAGAAGGACTGGTTTAGAATGCGTGATTTGAGAATCTCCCTCACTGCGGAGTCTCTCTCTTCTTTCCTTAGTAAGGGGTCCTTCATCTTTCCAGGGGCTTCCCTGGAGAGAACTTCCTGCTCATCTGAAACAAAAAAGATTGACGATGTGTGTCCGTTGATCAGGCCTAGGTCCCCGCTACACGGCCACTCAGAAGGTCTCCTGTGAGTGTGGTGTGGGGATGGGTCACCGCTGGCGGCAACTCCGAAGGTCCCCTGTAAGTGTGAGGTGGGGCTGGGTCCCCGATAGGCGGCAACTCCGGACGTCCCAGTGAGTGTAATGTGTACGTGAGGAGGGGAAGGGGATAAGGTTTGAAAACTAATGACACCTTTATAAAATCCAAATTAATTGGGCCGAATGATAAGAATTCTTCGCAGAGCGCAACGGGTCCGTACCCGTAATCCGTGATGTTAGAGGGGCTGGGTGGCTGCACAGACCAAGAGGCCACCTAGTCGTTCAGGGGCTCAGTAATGCCGCTGGTCGAGGGCAGCTCTACACCCTGGACAGTGCGCCTCCTGGGTGGGTTATGATCCCTCGTCGGTAAACTGGCGACTATTCTTTAGTCGACGAATGTCGGTTCATTGTTGGCTCTTCCGTTGGACTAGGCTGTCCCACGGTGTTGGGAAGCGTTGCCGACTAAAACCCCTCCCCGTTAGGTTACCAACCTTGGAGGTTATGAACCAAATTGAAAACAAAAGAAGGAACATCGAATTTGGTGGACCGAGACAGTTTTTAGACTGCAAGGACACTCGCGCTTGAGGCAGAACATGGAAAAAAAAGATGGATTGAATTAAATTAGTGCGGCGAAATAAGAAGGCAGGGCCTTCTAAAGCGGTCGGAAGTTTTTCGGGCGTAATTTGCGAGTGAATTGATGCTGGGATTTGGGTGGTTCGCCACTGAAAACCGTAGGTTTGCAGCGTATGAGTGAGCTGCATCGGTGATGGAAGGAAGCTTGGTTTCCGCGAGGATTTGTTTATTGCGAATTAGCCAACGGCGATACCAAGCTGAAAACACCAGTTCTCGTAAGATCACTGAAGTCAAGCAGTGTTGGGCGCGGTTAGTACTTGGATGGGAGACCGTTCGTGAATACTGCGTGCTGTTGGCCAGTCGTGGGTGTGGTGATCCCACACTAGTAGTACTAGTAAAAAATAATCCGCCTAAAAACACTAATTTAATCGGGTAGTGTCACGCCTACCCCGAAAGGGAAATGGCTTAATGGTATAAAAAAAACAAGTAATATTTAAAGCAGAGCAGATATGGCGTTTGTAGGTACCTTCAAGTTTTGGAAGACGATTTGGGGCGGCCGAGCCCCAGATAAGAATTGCGTAGGTGCAGATGCTTCCAATTATGGCGTTGAAGGCACGAGCTTTGATGGCTCGGGAAACTGTGGGATATTGAAGAAGGTTTTTAGTAAGGTAAAGGCTCCATCAGCCTTGTTGCGGGTGGCCTGGATTTTTTTTGGACCAAGTGAGTCTCTTGTCAAAGATGACGCCGAGATATTTTGCGGAGGTACTCCATTCAATGGGAAAAGAGTTTACAAAGAGCTTGGGAGGTGTGCGCCGTCGACGAGAGAAAAAGATAGCTTCAGTTTCAGAATTGTTGATTTCAAATCTCCATCTGTAGTACCAGTCGAGAACGATTGGAGTGAATCTGTTTGAACGGGAGAAGCAATTACTGATGAGAGAGAGGGTGAGAGTTTGGAGCCCTGAGGGACACCGGAGGTTATAATGTGAGGGTCCGATAAGAATTTTCCAACGCGAGCTCTAAAGCTCCTGCTGCGCTGCGCGCGCAAGTCGGGCAGGACGTGGTGGGGGATGGCTTTCGGTTGGTCGTTGTGGTGACGCGCGCGAGTCAACCCGCACGGCATCCGTGGTAGTGAAGTAGATGCTGGTTGTCGCATGAGAAGAGGGGATGGCGCTTGTCACGGAGTGACGGTGGCGCGGAAAGTAGGGACACTGAGGAGACGGTTGGCTCCTGGAGAGAAACGGGGATAACGTAGCGTGGATTGAATACCGTGAGAGCGGGGAACGGAAAACGCTGATTGGTTGGTATTGTGGGCACGAGCGAAATTTGTTGTCGCGAAAAATCCCGTGTTCTCTGCAACGTATTCAATCAGACCTGTTGATTCATTATATAAAAACATAAAAGAATTACATATTTAATATTAGCTTGAGAGATACGTTTTGCTAGAATAATCATTATTAATCTGAGATAACAAAAATCAGCCAAAACGTCGCGTGAATGAAAAGTTTAGTTTCAAAATTTGTCATTGCGTTGGCGGGTGACAAATGTTTTCTTTTCAGACTTCGTTCTCAGGGCGAGATCTAACCTGTCTAAATGTAATGTTCCTATCCTAAAAATAATTATGTATATGATGAAATGCTTGAATTTGGGCTCTAACCCTTTAAAAATATTTGATCCAACCAAAAAAATTTCTTTTAAGATATTTTTTTTAATGCGGTCTCTAACCCGTTAGAATTTGATGGTTCTTACATGAAAAGAATTGTGTGATCATGCTGATGAGCCTAAATGTGGGCTCTGACCCAGTGACAATATTTAGTCTAACTAAAAATACTTCTTTTAAGTTATTAGTAATGCGGGCTCTAGCCCGCTAGAAGTGAATGATTCTTACATAAAAAGAATTTTATATGCTGATGAGTCAATGGTCCTCACCAGAAAAAAACTTAGTATTTTGATGAGCTTTAAGCTATCTGTACAATACATTTCCATTTCCCAGTAAGAAATATTTATTTTTTCGTGTTGTCTTGATTCAGCTCCTTCTTCATCAGGGTCTGATTATGATCTTACCAGCGAAGCAGATCTCTACTTTTCCGATAGTGTGAATAAGAGTGCGTTTTTGCCTGAGCAGAAGTCTGACAACGCAGAAACAAATACTACAGACAACACTGAAAATTTAGTTTCTGTACATCCTGGGTCAACTACAGATCCAGTTCCTGGCACCAGTGCTTCTGCCAACATCGATTCCTCTACTGGTAAGATTCTTACAACGAGCGTCCAGAAAATACTCGGGAAGTTCTTAACCGAAGACAAGACGCTAGCTCCGCCAATCCACAATGACTTTGAAGTTCGCCGGAAAGAAATAAAATACCTCGGCTTGCCTTCTGAAGAGAATTCAGAATTGACTGGAAAATATCTTCCTCCAGAAAGTTGTTAATTCTTCGCCCCGCAAAAATTAAATCCTGAATTCAAAGAGTCGGAGGAAAGTACTCATTTCAGAGATAAAAAAATCGCCAAGAGACAAGAAAAGCTATTGATGTGCATAGCATCCTCAGCGAAAGCGATCTCAACCATTCTAGATACATCGGAACCTGAAAATAATGAAGGTGTTGACAGTGCCTCTTTTCTGCAACCTATGTCTGACTCATGCAGAATGCTGTCAGACTTGTTTCAGGAAAAAACAGTAATCAGAATAAGTCTGGTTTTGGTGAACTACAAGCCACTTCTTGAAAAAGCTTTAGCTGCTACTGCTCCAGATGAGTTTTTGTTTGGCTCCGATCTTGTCGAAAAGGTCAAATCAGCTAAGCTAGCCGATCGCATATCGATTAAAGTTAAACCCGTAAAGGTCAAGCCTCAAGCGGCTTCAAAAAACCCGAAGAGCCTGCCTCGTTACCAACATAGGAACAATTTTTCTTTGCGAGGCGGGCAGAAACCGTTAGAGACTCCTCGATAGGATTTTGTGAAGAATCGCCGGTTCCAGCAACCTTATCAG
Source organism: Andricus quercusramuli (assembly GCA_932178445.1). NCBI lineage: Eukaryota > Metazoa > Arthropoda > Insecta > Hymenoptera > Cynipidae > Andricus > Andricus quercusramuli. Next base: position 34,694 of record CAKNXH010000203.1, on the reverse strand, counting down.
CCGCATTCTCAGTTCAAACAGCCAACAGGAAAAAAGGAAATTTCAGAAGGAATTAAATAATTCAGAAAGTTTTCTTAGACCCGATTATTTTATCTTGGGCTCAGGGTTACAAAATACCCTTCCATATAATCCCACATCAACAGTATTCAAATTATAGAAATTGTTCTGCATCGGAAAAAAACCCAGCTTTTTTCCGCAATTTCTGAACTTACTAAAAAGGGAGTCGTAGTAGAATGAACTTCTCTGGAAGGCCAATTCCATTCACCTATTTTTCTAGTTCCGAAACCGGAAACTGAAACCTCACTTGAAATATCTGTGGTTTCTATTGAAAATTCGTCGACGAAGAACTATGATGTGGATCTTAAGAAGTGGTGGACCTATTCTCTACGCAACTCTGTGAATCCTCAGAAGCCAGAAGTTGCTGAGATTCTCAAGTTTTTTACGCAGATTCTGGAATCATCAACGATGAGAGAATACAACGGTTTTTCAAAGGAATTTCGAAATTAAGACCAGCTCGCCCCAAGTACGATCACATCTGGAATCCGCAAGTGGTTCTAAATTATTTTTTTGCAACACCCACCTCGAAAGTACTCCGTTCCGTGTAGCTAAGTTATACGCGAAGTGACTCATTCCGGATAACAATGCGGGAATAATATTGGCGCATGCGCAGTTCGATTCTTCTTTACTTTCCACATCAGCGAAATGTACGCGCATGCGCACTTTGCAGATAAGCAACTTTCCGCATCGCGACAATTCGGGGGCAACGTAGCAACAGCAGCGCTCAGTGTTTTAATGATTGAAGTTTTGTATTCAGGGTTTCGTAGCCCCCCCCCCCGGGGGGAGGGGGGCAAAAGAGCATAAATGCCATAAATTTTTGTTTCAAAATTTTTTTTTTCAAAATTTTTTCTTGACAAAATTTTTTTTTCACAAAATATTTTTTTTTTCAAAATTTTTTTTTCACAAAATATTTTTTTTCAAAATTTTTTTTTCCAAAATTTTTTTTTCATAATTTTTTCTTCACAAAATTTTTTTTTTCAAAATTTTTGTTCACAACATTTTTTTTCAAAAATTTTTTTCACAACATTTTTTTTTAACAATTTTTTTGCACCAAATTTTTTTCCAGAGCACTTTTTTTTCAAAATTTTTTTTTTCAAATTTTTTTCGAAAATTAAAAAAAAAATTTTTGTCAAAAATTAAAAAAAAAAATTTTCCAACAAAATTCCTTTACTCCACTCTATGCAATATACAATTAGTATTTTTCGTTACCACCTCCTAACAACTTTCTCGGAAGGTTGTTGCAAAAAATAGCGTGTGATACACGTGCGCACAGGCAATTGCTGACTCGTGTAATTTCAGCATTCGCCTTCAACTCTTCGCACTCGTCCTCGTTTTCGCACTCGCTTCGCTCGTGCGCTAACCTCCGACTCGTGCTTCGAGCCTCCGGCTCATGCTGACAAATTTACACTCGTTGGCAATCGCCTATTTTGCGCACTTGTATCACAAATAGCTATTTCCAAACCGACTAATGAAGACTTGAATTTTCAAAATTCATCTGGAAAGCTTGTGACGCTCTTAGTTCTCACAAGCCATAGAATGCAAACCTTTGCTTCTATTGAAATCAGTAACATTAAAAAGACTCCAACTTCAATTGAGATTAAGATTACAGATCAAATAAAAACGTCGGGTCGCAATAGAGCGCAACCGATTTTACTTTTACCATATTATCCGGACAAGAAACTACGTCCGGCGTCGGCTCTTGAATCTTACTTGGAAACTTCAAAGTCTTTACGAAAATCCACTGGGAAATTGTTTATCTCTATCAGGAATCGATTTTTTAGTAATGAAACGCACGCTCTAAATTTGCATCAGTTAAAATTTTCATTCATTTCAATCATTTCAATTTATAGAATTCAGTCATACATTTTAAAATCCTATTTCCTTATCTTTTTATTTTCTCTATGTGAGAAAATCAACCAATTTTTTTAGCTAGATTAATAATGATATTTTAAATTATATAATATAAATATAAATACTAATGATATGCATTATATTCTGTTGGGTGTTGAATATTTATATTATTTTGGAACGAGTGTTTGATTCAGTAAAAGTTCTTATCAAAAAATAAGTGAAATCTCTTCAAAAACATTCACGATCAGTAAAATCAATATAGTTTGTGAAGATGAAGTTTTGCCAGTAATTCTGAAAGACATATAAATTTTTGAAATTGATTATATTTAAAAAATTACAGTAACCTTTGGAATGCATTTAAAAGAAAATATGAGTAAAATTCTCTCTCTTCTTTAACTAATAATAATGTCGCCGAGATTCGTCTTTTTTCTTTTTTAATATGTTCTCAAAGTTTCTGCAATTTTTTAAAAATGAAAAATAAAAACATGTATATATACATCTTTTCGAATCACTTGACAGAAAACATTTGCGTCACAAACTAAGGTTAAAAATAACTAAAAATATTTTACAGTATGTATTTTAATAGCCTCATAAAAATATTTTAAATAAAGTTGACTCAGCTGCGCATTAAAACGATATTAACGAAGTAATAAACTTTTTCGTAAATTCTTTCTTACGGGACAAAAGTTAGTGATACTTTTAGATATCATTTTTTTGTAGAATTGTAAAAAATTTTAGGGAAACTGAATTATTTCAAATGATATTTAGAAGTTTTGAAAAGATTTTAAGATAATTTAAACCCTGAAGATAAAAAGTTATTTGAAATTTGTATTTTGTATTAACAATTATTTTTCCCATTAAATTATGATTTTATTTAAATTGTCTTTGTTTTTTGATTGAAGAATCTGTTTTGATAAAAAATTCAAGTATTTTCTTGAAAATTCGTCTTTTTTGTGAGAAATTCAACTATTTGGTTAAACGTTGAACTACTTCCTTAAAAGTTCTATTTTAGATCAAGTTTTATCATTTTAGTTTAAAATGTATTTCATTGATTATATGGATGGTCACATATGTTTTTGAAAAATTGTCCTTTCAAGTGAAATTTTGTGAAAGGGTCGATTGAGAAGGTGAAGGATGAGATAGGTACAAAAGAAGGAAGAGAAGAGGGCAAGAGAGGCTGGTGGGACGAGGAATGCAGGGAGAGTAAGGAGAGAATGAAAGAGTCTGTAAGAAAATGGAGGAAAGGAGAAATAGAGAAGGCGGAGTACAACAGGAGAAAAAGAGAACATGAGAAGATGCTGCAAGGGAAAAAGCAAAGGAGAAAGGAGAAATACAAGGAAGAAGTGGAAAAAGCAATCAAAGAAGGTAGGGTCTGGGATGTGATAAACAGGGAAAGAGGAGGAAGGAAGGGCGTGAATGAAGAAATAGAGATGGATGAATGGACGGATTATTTTAAGGGTCTGCTAGGGGGAGAACAAAATAGGATCAAAGGGGAAAATAGAAAGACAGTCCAGGGAGAAATGGAGGAAGCGAACGAAATAACAAGAGAAGAAGTGAATGAGGCGATAGGTAGACTGAAAAGAAACAAGGCCACAGGAGAGGATGGTATGGAGAACGAAGCGATAAAGTATGGAGGAGAAGGGTTGAGGGAAGTGATTTGGAGGATATGCAACAAGGTCTGGAAAGGAGAAGGGTGGACGGAGGAGTGGATGACAGGGCTGGTAGTTCCGCTTGTTAAGAAAGGGGAGGGTAAGAAGGTAGAAGAGTACAGAGGGATCACTCTCATGCAAGGAGGCTATAAAATATACACAGAAATTCTAAGAAAAAGGTTAGAGAATCAGATAGAAGAGAAGCAAAGTATCCCACACAACCAGACGGGATTTAGAAAAGGGATGGGGACAATAGACAATATTTACGTACTCAACTACTTGGTTAACAGAAACTTAGGGAGAAAAAGAGGGAAATTAGTCGCTTTGTTTGTAGATTTCAAAGCAGCTTTTGACTCAGTGAATAGAAAAGTGCTATGGCAGGCAATGAAAGAGAGGGGAATAGAAGAAGGGTTGGTGGAGAGGATAAAGGAAATTTTTACTGAAACCAGGATTAGGGTGAAGATACGCGGGGAAAAAGGGGAGGTTTTCTGGACAGGAAGAGGTCTAAGGCAAGGGTGCCCGTTGAGTCAACTACTTTTTAATTTGCTGCTGGCAGACCTAGAGGAGAAGCTAAAGGAGAAAGGGAAAGGGGGGACGATACTGGGTAATAGCAAACTATACTCACTAGCATACGCGGACGACGTAGTTCTAATAGCAGACGATGAGAAGGGGATGAACCTAATGATAAGAATTTTCGAAGAGTACGTGGGAACAAAAGAACTGACGGTGAACGTAGGAAAGACCAAGGTGATGTGCTTCAGAAATAGAAAGACCAAAATAGGTTACGTTTGGAAGATGAACGGACAAACAGTGGAAAGTGTGGAGGAGTTCTGTTACCTAGGTTTTTGGTTTGAGTCAGGAGGGGGAAACGATTAGCAGGTGAGGAAAAGAATCGAAAGTGCGAGTAAAGTAATGGGCCAAGTATGGGGTATAGGAAAGAGAAGGTTCAAGGACGATTGGAGAATGAGGGTTTGGTTGTTTGATGCGTTGGTTTGGGCGGTGTTGTGTTATGGAGTGGAGGTTTGGGGATGGATGGAACATAGGAAAGTGGAAAGCATGCATGAGAGATTTCTGAGATGGGTAATGGGAGTTAGTTGGAGTTGCCCAGGATACATGATAAGGGAAGAACTAGGAAGGGAAAAAATGATAACTAGACAAATTAAGAGAGCCTGGAGGTTTGAAGAGAAGCTGAAAAGGGGAGAGGGGAGCAGAATAGCACAAGTATGCTTGGACGAAGTTCGGAACAAGGAGACGAGAGGCAATTGGGGAAATTCAAAATGGGAGGAAGAAAGGAAAAAAATGAGGAGTGTTTGTGATATACAGGAAGGGGTTCTGGATTGGCAGAACATTGAATTAGAGCTATTAGTAAGACAAGGAGAAGAGAGATGGAGAAAGATTATGGAGTCGAAGTACAATAGATGGTATATGATGGTCAAAGGGGTGACGGAACCAGAATATTTGCAAAAGATGAAAAAGGAAGACAAATGGAATAGGGTGATGCGGTTTAGAATGGGAGAAGGAGTGAGAGCATGTAGATATTGGATGGATGAAGAGGACAATCTGTGCAGAGTATGTGGGTACGAAGTGGAGTCATGGGCACATGTGTTAGAGAGTTGTACAGGAGAGGAAGATGGACAGTTGAGTGTGGATGAATGTGTCAGATGGATTTTGGAAGGTAGTGGACAGGGAGTGTTGTGGATGAAAAAACTGGAAGAAATAAGAGAAAGCAAGGGATCAGTGTAGAGCCAAACGGGTAATCCTATTTAAAGGAAAAGAAAGAGTAAAAATTTTTAATTTTCAAATCGGTTTAAATGCATTTAATGGTAAAAGAAAACGGAAGCCCGGGAAGATCGCTCATTGTCTGTAGTCTAAGAGTACTATTAAGATGATTTTTATTATGTAAGGCGTTGGATTAGAAAATAAGTAGCGGTTAAGGTAGACTAAGGATGAAATGTAAATATATGTACAGGGAGCGGAGGCCCTCGAACCCGTAAAAGGGAGAGTTCAAATATACAATACAATACATCTCTTTTGGAAAGCATTCAATCTTTTTTCGTTAAAAATGTAACTGGCTAAAAATTAATTTTTCTTGTATCAACTATTTTGTTAATGAATGGTTTATTCTGGACGAATTCAACTGCTTTTTTATTAACAATTGAAATCATTTTCGTTAAAATGTCATTACATTTTTCGTCGAGAATTCATGTTTTTTGGTTGAAAGTTTAAGTACTTCGTTGAAAATTCACGTTTAAAAAAAAATTTGACGATTTTGGTAAAATGTTCAACTATTTGGTTGGAATAAACATTTTCTGTTGATCATTCATATTTTCAGTTTGAAAATGCAACTGCTTCGTAGAAAATTCATCTTTTTGACTCAAAAACTTCACAATTCAGTGCTAATTTTTTCTTCTTCTTTGTTCCCAAATTCGACTTTTTCGTTAGAAATTTGATCTCTTTTGAAAAATAATCAAACTTATTTTGGTTGAAAATTCAAAATATTTTGCTAGCATATTAATCTATTTTCGTTGAAGATTCTTTTTCTTTCCGTTGAAGTCAACTGTGTTTGAATTCAAATTAAAATCTATTTTGTTTGCAAGTTTACATACTTCGTTGAAAATTCATATCTTCTCACAAATGCAACTATTCTGGTAGAAATTTAAACTAGATGGTTAAAAAATAACAAAAATTTTGGTTGAAAATTCAACACTATTTTGAAAACTGTTGATTTTTCTTGGGAAATTCATCTCTGTTCGTGAAAAAATGTCTGAACAAGCTGCAGCTGTTTTTTTGAAAATGTATCTTTTTGGTTGAAAATTTAACTATTGGATTGAAAGTTTATCTCCTTCGTTACAATTAAGTTGTTCGGTGAAAGATTCATAATTTTAATTGAAAATTAATCTCTTTGGTGAAAAATTTAACTATTTTGTTTCAAATTCCGTTCTTTTGTGGGAAGATTAAAATATTTTGCTAGAAAATTCAACTATTTGGTTGAAAATTAGAGTTTTGTTAGAAATTTAACTCTTCTGTTAAAAATTCGTCTTTTTTGTCCTGTGGACAAAATAGGCTTCAGTACATCTCTTGCGGAAGGAGAAAAATGTACCAGAAGAGAAAATTAATTTCGGCAGAATATGTCGGAATGGAATACACAAAGTTTATTTGAATATGCTCGCAAACATATCGAGAAAGCAATAAAATTATCATGTTTTATTATTTTCTACGGATAATCTTTATATGTACTTTATAGGCTATTGAGAATAGCAAAAAGTCGACAACAATTTTTAATATTGAAATTACGAGATTTTTATACCATCCGTTTCTCTTTTCTTGATATAAGTTGAAAGTTTTCTTAATTATGATAATAAAATGTTTTTTATTAAATATTTTGTTCATTCTGTAATGAGATAAGAATAAAAATCAATTGCCGAAGAAATTACATCTTTAAATTGCCTTGAGCTTCTTCTATAAAATAAGATATTCAACGCGAATTTACATAATGTTCAAATGACTTAGAATCCTAATTTTCAAATTGTGATCTGAAGTACAAAGCATAGCTTCTATTCATAAAAGATTGTTTCAAAAGGAAGAAGGACATGTGTGAGCATTTTTATTTCTTTACAAAATTTATTTCTAAATATTTCTAAAAATTAATGGTGAAAGAGAAAATTTCAATTGTAAATGATTTTTCAATATTGGGTAATAATTTTATTCTTATGCGGTGAAAGAAATGGTCGGCACTGCTAACGGAAAAGTTACTAGTACAAACAAAAAAATTTATAGGAAGATTGAAAATAATTCAGGTTTTTTTTGAAGATGATTTTCAAGTTTTGAAGATGTCTCAAAATATTAGAGTTTTGCATTTTTCAAGGTTTCGAAAGAAAATTAAAAAACTTCTCAAAAGTTATGGAATATTTTGGCAGTTCTACGAAATTTCTGAAAGTCATGAATATTTCTTGAAATAACTCGAATTTTGCATAAAATGTTGTAAAATCCTGTAAAGTAGGAAAGCTCTTTTGAAAATTATTCCCTTTAAATTATAATTCGGCAATTAAATCATTTGAGTTCAAAAATTATTTCTTTGTCCATATGGATGGTCAGGAATTTTGTTGGAAATTCGTCTCCTTTGGCAGAAAATTATTATCTTAGATTGAAAATTCAAGTTTTGGATTGAAAATTAATCTGTTTTGTTCGAAGATTCAACTACTACGTTGAAAATTACATTCTCATGGATAAATGTACCCTCTTTTTTATTCAAAAATAAAATATTTTCTATTGAAATATCAACTACCACATGTTTCGTTGAGATTGCATCATTTTAATCAAAACTTGATCTCTTCTGTTGGAAATGTAACTACTTCAATGAATTTTCATATTTGGAAAATTCAACTGTTTTTTATTACCAATCGAAATCTTTCTTGGTTGAAATATCCATTACATTTTTTGTTGAAAATTCACCTTTTTCGGTTCAAAATTCAAATATTTGGTTAAAAATTAACTTTTTCATTCAAATTTTCTTTTAACTTTTTTGAAGTCTTTGAAAATCTTCCTGCATTTTGTCAGAAATCTTAGAACAAAACAGGAAGGAAGTGTTTCTGAGTGACCGTATTAAATGAACCGTCCTTAGGTATTGATGTTGTTGTTTGTTTTTTCCGTTGTTATTGGTGTTGGTCTGATCTGAGTTTTCAGTCATTAGTGGAAGTAGATAGAGCTTCTGAGCGATCTTGCATGTATAAGAGACCATGTATGCATGAGAGAGTCTACGAAATCCTTTCTTGTAGGCCTACCTTGACTAATTTTGATCTAATAAGATTTATACTGAACCTAGACTTAATCATTGACTGGATCTAGAATCGCATTGCAAACAACTCATAAAAATAGACTTATGTTCTTCATCACGGGATGTTGGGAAATGACTGATTTTGCAGGAATTTTTAATTATTTATTTTCACAAGCATTAAAATCAAAAAGTTACACTGGGATTAAACTATGAGTGTTATTAAGTAGATAAAATGCCGAAATGGGCAAAGTGATACATAGGTTCTTTGGAAAAAGTCTTTTGAAATTGGGTCCCTTGAAGTTTCAACTGGATGCTCCTTTGGAACAAATTCATCATTTTGACATCCATTTCAGCAAGAAGGGTTCCGTTTTTTGAAGTTCCTTATTATCAAAAAGTTTTTTCTAATAGAAATTACAGTTTTATCTGCGCTAAGCACCCCAGCAAAATATTGCAGCCACTGCTAGCGTGACATCTAGAGCACTGTTTCATCTCTGCGAAGTTTGATCTGAAAGTAAAAAAAAGTTTCATTATGCAATACAATTTTTCAAAATAATTATTTTTCACTATCTTAAACTGTGATATTCTTATTTCAATTTTGCAAGAGTGCCTCTATTCTAGTAAAATTATTTTTATATTTTTTCTCGTATTTTGCCAAAGAATACAATGAGTAAATATCGTTGAAACAGTGAAAATCAGTAAAATCAACATAGTCTGTGAAATCCAAGTTAACCGAGTATTTAAAAAATGTAATTAACTGAAATAATTAAATTCACAAATTTAAGAAATTGATGAAATAACAAAGATTTTGCGAATGTATCTAAAGGGGAAAACAATGAAAATTCGACGAGGTTATTATCACGAATAACAATCTAAAAGGCAGCATCTCGTCTAGTTTATATTTTTCCCCCTTTTAATACCTTCTCAATATTCCTGTTATTTGAACAATACAATGAAATGAAAAATTTCGAAATCTTTCAGAATTATTTGACAAACTGTTATTTCACAAACTATAGTGCTTGTACTGATAACTATTTACTTGGCGAAATTTTTTGCATCATAGGTGTTTTTGGCGAGATTAATAATTTCTTGACTTACCACAAAGACCGAAATGCTGCTACAAAATTCACTTTCTACCTGGTGTAACGCAAAATATTTTTGTAGCGCATCCAGCATCCTTAGCAATCTCTTTAAAGTCTATAGCTGCGATGAGATGTGCCACGCACGAGAGAGCTACGAAAATGATAATTGCAATCCTCATTTTAGTTGAGAACTAATTATCTCTTCTGCGTCAGTCGCGTCTTATATACAGAATCTCCCACCGATGGTTATGCATAAAAATCTGGATATTTACGACCCAATATGGACAATTTTTATCAGAAAAAAAACGAGATACACATACGTACATGTGCGTGTCTGCTATTTTTTTATGTACTACAACGTATTACAAAATAAAAAAAATCGGTGAGGTACACCTCAGGAAGCAATAAATTAACTGTAGAGGTAACCTACCCCTTGCAACGATTTTTTTTTGCAAAAACGCCAAAACTTGTCAATTTAAATTTCTAATTTTCTCAGTAGCAGTATAATATACAATGAAATTCAGCTAATTTAAAAGTTTTTGTATAAAAAAAATGTTTTCTGATTTCCAGTCGGGTCTTTTTGCCACTAAGCTGCTAGAGAGATCTAATTTACAAAATTAGTTTTGAAAAATGTCGAATCTCCACTAAATTTTTAAGTTTGATGATTCAGTAAATAACCAATTGAACAATATACCTATGAAAAATATATGCCCCAAAAATATATTTGCTTATATTTTCCGGCGTTATTGAAAAGTTAAAATTAAAAAAATCAAAACTCCATGTGCTTGTTTGAAAAAATTCCGAACTTTTACCGAAGTCGTTAGTTTGGTGTGTCAGTAAACAATAAAACTATTAACCAATGAAAAGCGTACGCGAACTAAAAAATATTTTTTAATGCCTACCATCTTTATCGAGAAGTTAACCATTCAAATAAAAGAAAATTGATTTTTTTCATTGAAATTATACCCAACATCCGGGGTCAATTACAGGGTAAATAGCTTACATGTAAATTACATGTTAATTATTAGTAGCTATCACTTCTTATTATATAAAATCTAAGTTATTATAACGCCGATATGTCGCCCAATAACATCGACATCATACTGAATAAATCCTATACGTGAAGTAATGAATTCTCTTACTTTTGTTTTAAATTCACCACACGAAATTCCATAAATATTAATGTTAATGTTTTTGTTAGTGGTAAATGTGACAAATTCATTTATTATAGCGCACATTCTAAAGATGGGATAATTCACTGTAAAAACTAGGATTCGATTTAGAGCTTAATTCGGTATTAAAACAGTTCACGCAACAAAAGAATCCCACTTCAGTTTGATCCGCCAATCTAATAAAATAAGGTCGATTTGTGGATTGGAATAGGCTCGAAATGAGGATCATCTGTCAATAACTAAATCTGATAAAACGAATTCTAATCTGTCAAATTCAGAAACCAACGTAACCCATAGGGCTGAAGTTCGCGACGTCTGAGTGTGACGGCTCAACACTAATTTTTACGAATTTTTAATTTCATCTATTTTTTGTTTTTTGTAAGAGTGAAGTTTGGAACAATTGAAACAATGCACCCTCTGAATCAATTTAGTTCGCTATCTCGGATCATTTATCAATCTGAAGTTAGCAAACTAAACAAGACAGAAACTGGTACTAAAATAAGACTATTTGTGAGATTATATTAGAACGCCCAAAAAAGGATCACAGATAAAAATGAATGCCTAGTTTTTACTGTGTTCCTTAGTACATTGCTATTAGTTGCTGGCATATAAAATAATTCACGCCATATTTCAATTTTGATCGAACTAGAGAAGTAAGCAGAGTTAACATAACGCTTTTGTTATTAAATTGTTCACAAGATCTTGTTATGAAGCCTAACGTTTTTGAAGCAGATTTCACCAAGGCGTTGATTTGAGGGTTACATTTTAGGTCGGAGGCTAAAATTATACCAAGTTCATTTACTGTAGCTACTCTTTTTGAATTCTTAACTTGTTTGAAAAAAATCCGAACCTTTACTAAAATCATTTTTTGGATTTTTATTAATGACGCATGGTTTTGACGGAAAATAGAATTTCTAATTTTTTATAGCGTTATTATCCCTGACGCTGCAAAGGTTTTTTTTTGGCACCTTCATGCTGTAAAGGTGGGTCTGTGAGACCCATGGATTTTTCATTTGTTAAAGTGATGAAAAAAATCTGGCAAAATTTTTACAACATCATTCAACCTTCTACTTTATGAATCAGTCGAGCACTAAAAGAAAAAAAATATATTTTCAGACAAATTATTGTACAGCACAATATTGCAGCTACTGCTAGGGTGACATCTAGGGCACAGTTGCATCTCTGTGAAGTTTGATCTGGAAGTAAAAAAGGTTTCATTATTCAATAGCAGTATTTAAAATAATTATATGTCACTATCTTAAATTGTGATATTCTCATTTTAATTTTGCAAGAGTGTCTCTATTCTTGTAAAATTATTTGTATATTTTACCTAGTATTTTGCAAAGGAACCCATTGAGGGAACATCGTTAAAACGGTAAAAATCAGTCAAATGAACATACATGTTTTTTGTAAGATGAAAAATTTCTGGACGTACCGCAAAGACCGGAATTCTGCTACAAGATTTACCACGGGGGCAAGGTTGTTTAGGGCAGGGCGGCATCAAGAAAGCGTCAACAGAAAGCGTCAACGAGAAATGGACATTAAATACAAGTGGATATTTTTCTTCAATATAATCAAAAATATTGCATTTTTCCTAAATCCCATAATTCCCTCAAGGTTTACAAATAATTTAAGATTTTTATTTAAAATGCTGTCGAAACGAATTTTATTTAACTACAGTAAAACTTCTATATCACGAAATGCTTCGGGACCAAAAACAACTTCGAATTAACGAGAATTCGTATTATCGAAAATAAGCATATAAACACACATAACACGTTCAAATATGTTTGTAATACGTTCCATAGAACATGTTATGAATTTTCTTTGAAGGCGCAACTTTGTCCGGGGAAATATGGTTATTTGTAATCAAATTAATGCCTGTTGTGGAGCAGTATAATAAGAATGAGGCATTGCTAAACCAAATTAAGCATCTCTCATTTTAATTGGTAGTTTCACATCCAAATCCTCGGCATCATTCTCGTCATCAGATTTGAAAGGTTCTTGTTCCTTTACAGTGTCCAATTTCACACTGTCTGTAGGTTCTGTCTCAATTACATATTAAATTAGTGTCCACGGCTACGAAATTTCAAAGTTTACAGCTGTAATCCTGACCTCCTGTGTGCATCAGCTCCATTTTCAGAAATACCATCCGCAGAATGTTCATCCTCTTCTTGTGACAAGAGTTCAAGCTTTGTTTGAATCGAAAATGAATGCCCACAAATTCAAATCAGGCACCCCCTTTGTCATTGGAAGCCTTAAGCAATCTTCTTATGATTCTCTTTCGGTAATTAACTTTAAGGTATTTGATAATTCCTTGATCGATTGCTTGCAAGTTCGCAGTGAATTTCGGTGGTAAGTAAACCACTTTCACGGCCTTTAGTGTTTGTAACAAGACTTTCAGATGAGCCTGATCCCCAAATAGAACTTTCCGATTTTCTCTTTGGATTTAGCGATGAATTTTAAGAAGTCAATCTTCATATATTGAACTGGTCATCCAAGATTTTTTATTGTTCTTGTAAAGCACTGGTAAAGACTTGACTCCCTTAAAACATAGTGGATTCTTTGATTTGCCTGTAACCAATAACTTTAATTTTTCAAATAGACTTATTAGCGCAGATCATAACAGTGAGACGATCTTAGCTTGATTTTCTCAAATAATAACATATTATTAATTATTAATAATCATATTATTTATTACAGATTTGAGCCAGGAACGCTGAGACTGCGGAAGATCATTTCTTGTTTCTCCTACGTCGCCTGGTGACGCAGGTCCTAATGAGAAGGTATTAGTTTTATGTAAAATTTGACTTCATAGGTTTTCATCACAACTCCACGTTTTGAAAGTACCTGAATCCGAAAAAAACTATTTTGACGAAGGTGTCTGTATGTTTCTACCCTGTAGGCGCGATAACTTTCGAAAGACGCATCGGATTGCATTGAACTTCAACGCCCTTTTTTGAGACCTAAACAAAAAAGGACAAGTTTGTCAGCTAGCTATATTTGACCAACAGTTCTATTTGTATTCACCAAAAAAGATTTTTTTAACATCAAAAATTCCATCTTCCAGCAAAACTATTTGGGATACTTGAAAAATGTTGAATAACATAATTAATCAAATTAAGAAGCTCTACAAATTTTCTAGAGACTATTTTTTTATAAGACCACTTTTTTCGTTTTAACTGATTTGTATGAAAATTCAAGATAATTCAACATTTTGAAAAATGAATTTCAAGGGAATATTCAAAAGGAATAAAAAGGTCTCGGACAATTTGCAATTTTGATAATTTAAAATAATTCAACATTTTGAAAAACGAATTTTAAGGGAATATTTGAAAAAAATAGGTTTGGAAAGATTTCAAAATTCTCCAAAAATAATCGAGAACATTTTACGGAAATTTTGACATTTTTTGAAGAATTTGGTAAGGTTTCAAGAGAATGGAACATTTTTCTTGAGATTCTTGGAACAATTTTAAATCTTTGCAATTTTAAAAATTTCAATTTGTCAAGATTTTTAAATTTTAGAAAAAATCAAGTAAGTTCAAGAGATATTTAGAAGTTCTTGAAAGATTTCGAAAAATTTGAAACAAAATATAAATCTTTGAAAATTTTACCCAAAAAATTCAGAAGTATATCAAGAATTATAAAAGGTTTCAAGAGAATAAAATATTTAAGAACTTGATTTTGAAAAATTCAGAACATCTACCGAATTCGTGAGCTTGATAATTCGGTAAACAATAAAACTATATACCTCTAGAAAATGGATTCGTACTAAAAATATTTCATAATATTTTCTGGCGTTATTTAAAATTCGAAAATTCAAATAAAAACTGTAGAGTAAAGTTTATTATTTCTACAACAGACTGTCTATTTAAACCAAAATGTGCATTTTTTTAAGTATTGAGAAAGGTTTCAAGAGAATAACAAATTTTTCTTGAGATATATGCAAAATTTGCAAATGATTTTTCATTTTGAAAAATGAATTATGAGGGAAATTTTAAAAAGATTTCAAGTTTTTAATGAGAATTTTTTCAATTTTCAGAAAGGAATGTGAAAGACTATGAAGCACACATTTTTGATTTTGCAAGATTATAAAATCTTATAAAAGAATTGAGTAAGATTAAGAGATATTTAGAAGTTTTAAAAATATTTCAAAAAATGTTGAACCAAATGTAGATTGCTCAAGATTTCGAACAAAAAATTTAGAGTTCATAACAATTATGAGGGGTTCCAAGGGAATAAAAAAATTTGCTTGAAATCCCCAAGAAAATTAAAAATGATTTTTTATTTCTAGAATTAATTTTAAGAGGATATATCAAACGATTTCAGGAGATTTTAAAAACTTAAAAAGAATAATCTGTTAGAGTTTAGAAAATTTCCGTTTAATCTTGCATGATTTTCAAATAACTTTAGGAAAAATTCGAATTACTTTCAAAGATATTCCGAAGATTTAGAAAGAAATTCAAAAACGATTTTCACTATTTAAATATTTCAAAAAATTAATGGTAATGCATGAAAAAGCTAGATATTTACGACTCAACATGGAAAATTTTTATCAGAAAAAAACATGACTGTTAAACGTGAAACGCTAAAGTCAATGAATGTCATATTTCTAACGGAAACTGAAAAAAATCATAAAAAAAGATAACATATACATTTAGTAGACGTGGATAGTTTTTTTTTCAATATGATAAAAATGTCGGATTATTCTTAAATTCCATAATATCCTCAAGTTTTGCGAATATTTAAAATTTTAATTTAAAATGCTGTCAAAACGAATTTAATTGAAGTATTTGTAATTTTTTACGCACTAATGCATATATTTTTCTGTGTGTTTTATGCATATAATATAAAATTCAAATTTTAGAAAAAATGGCTGTGAAGTTTCATGAAAGATACACAAATTAGGGCAGAAAAATTGAAAATCATGTAACCCATTAATCTTTTTTGGTAAAAAATTTAAATATTTCTTGAAAAATGAAGCAGCTCTTTTTTACTGACAAATCAGTAAAACTTACTCATTCATCAATGGAAATATTTGATTCATAGCTAGAATTAAGTCACTGATTGAAATTGGTGAAAATTGTAACCTATTCAATTCTACATATTTGAAAGTTCATCTGTTCTAGTTCAGGATTCATCTACTTTGTTGAAAATTTGTCTTCTTTGGTTGAATTCGACTGTTTTTCATTAAAAATTAAAATGTTTTTTGGTTTAAATATCCACCATTGTTGATTTGTTACGGAAGAAAATGATCTTTTCAGTCATGAGTTTTAATATGTATGTATGTGTAGTCACACGAATAAATTAGGATTTATTTTCTTCCAACCCTTTCTAAGATTGTCACACTTGGCGGGTGAACGGGGGTGGGTTAGGGTAACGTACAATTTTGGTGACGGTGGAATAAGGATCGGGAATAAAGGAACGGTTTCTTTTTTTTTTCTTCCAACCCTGGGATCTCATGCTGAACACAAAAAAAAAAAGTCATTCCTTCGTTAGATGTTTTTGTGGCCCTGAAAAGGGCCGATGTCCAGAAGGTCCTAACAAGGACCGGTTTAAGTGATGCGCTGCGGGAAACTCCTCCTCGAGAGGGGGTCTCCTCGTCCTAGGATCTTCTTCCTCTTTTTGAGCTGCTGGTGCCTTCTTCCGGCGTGCGTGATCTGCGTCGGAGGGTCAGTGCGCCATCCCTAAAACATTTCTCCCATAGTCTTCTGGCTTCCCGAGACTCACCGATGGGATTGTTTGGTTCGGTTCGCCTAATGTCCAACCGAGGGTTGAGGGATATTGTTTGTGTTATCCGCGGAACCCCTTTTCTTGGAGGAAGATGGGTGGGGGACACTGGTGCGCGTACCGAGTTGGGGCCGGCCGATTGGGATGAGGACACAATCGGGGGGTCCGGGTTTGGTCCTTTACTGGTGGGGTTTTTCTCTGGGGAGAAGCTGATGGGGGATGCGCTGAGGGTGAGGATATCGTCGGAATCGGTATCCTCCGCCTCCTGCGCCGTCCGAGAACCTTGGGAGGAATGCTCGTAGAGTCCAGGGTGTTCGGGGTCATATGCCTCGATGGTCGTTGATGGTTGCTGTCTGATCTGAGAAGGAGGCTGCACGTCCTCACGGGGGGCCCGGGCACTTTCCCGGGGCGATCCTGGGGCGTTCCTCCGCAGGTAGACCGCAAGCTCCTCGAACGAGTTAATGTCTGTCCCGATGGGAGAGTTCGGGGGGTCCAAGTCCGCGTTCGCGGTTGGACTGGGACACACACCGATCTCCGGCTGGTAAAGGCTTACTTCATCACTCGCGAGCCCGATTTTGACACTGTCGCGTTCAACATCCGATCCTGAGGAGCCTCGGCTGGGATCCACCAGTGCGGAGTCGTCGTCGAGGTAGGTCTCCGTCCACGGAACCAGGGACTGGAGGTATCTTCTTCTCCGCCGGCGTCGATTATTGAGTCGGTTCTTCCGCGTGTGGTCAGTTCCCTCGCGGTCCATGGGTCCTATTCTTGCCCGAAGATACAATGAAAGAGCCTGCGGCAATAGGGACACTCGATACGCGAATAAAAGGCAAAGTAGGGCACGCTCGTCGAGCCGTGGGGTCTCGGAAGTGCGGGAGGAACGAAACAGGGACACGTTGGTACCGTGCACGGAGTGAAGCCTGCGAGGGCGCGGCTCGCGGAGAGACCCAGAGTACAACTGTCTTGCCAGCCCGTGGACACTGGAGGTAGGTCCACAGGGGGGAGACGGGGAGTGAATTCTTCTGATCCCGCTCCTATAGCCCTAAGGGCGGCCGATGCTCCGACGGGGCGTTCGATGCGCTCCCAGTGGCGTGGGGGTTCTGGGGAGGTCCCGATGGTGAGCTCCTCACTTTTCTCCGAAAGTCTTCTGTTCCCTAGGTCACCACTTTCGGTAACACTGGGCCTGGGAGCCTCGCGGACCCTGTCGATGGTTGCGGGCGAGTCCTTGGCGTCTGCTGGGGCTTAGGGGTCGGGAGGCGATCCGATCCGGCGTCTTCGGGCTCGTCGCCTGGGATTCAGTCGGTTCTTCCTTCCTCCGGGCGAGCTCATCCCCTCCGTGGGGGGGGTTTCCGGGAGGTGGGAGCACCTGAAAATAAGCAAACAAACCAGTTGCGAAAAGGCCATGATAGGACCGAAACCAATGATAGAAGGGCAAAAATTTAGATACAACAGTAGAATTGAAAGATATTGTTGACGCCTACACTGCGACGACCATGCACCCTTAATCTGGACCCCAACAGTCACCTCCGGGTAACCGGTAAGTCCTCGACGAAGTGTGATATGGGTTGTGTGTGGGTGTGTGAGAGTTGCCACATACACTCTCAATCTGGACCCCCAACAGTCACCTCGGGGTAACCGGTAAGTCCTGGACGAAGCGTGATGTGTGTCGTACGTGTGTGTAAGAGTGGTCACATGCACCCTCAATCGGGACCCTAGCAGTCACCTCGGGGGTAACCTGTAAGTCCCGACGAAGTGTGATATGTGTTGTATGTGCGTGTAAGAGTGGTCACATGCACCCTCAATCGGGACCCTAGCAGTCACCTCGGGGGTAACCAGTAAGTCCCGACGAAGTGTGATATGTGTTGTATGTGGGTGTAAGAGTGGTCATATGCACCCTCAATCGGGACCCTAGCAGTCACCTCGGGGGTAACCTGTAAGTCCCGATGAAGTGTGGTATGGGTTGTATGTGTGTGTAAGAGTGGTCATATGCACCCTCAATCGGGACCCTAGCAGTCACCTCGGAGGTAACCTGTAAGTCCCGACGAAGTGGGATATGTGTTGTATGTGTGTGAGTGTGCTGAAAATAAAGTTAAAATTAAATAATAAACAAGAAGCGTAGAATTTTTATTGAATGCATTACTTCGTATTTTGTATTCTTTGGCTTACATGCTAAAAGGCGCTGAGGGATGAGGGAAAGGGGGGGTTAGGTGGTAAGAAATTCAGAAAAAACAACTTTATTTTATTAAAAAAAAAATCTGCGGCGTATCAAGTCCGGAGACGTGGGCGATGAAAGCTAGTCCAGGCCTTGAGGCGTACCGTATATGGGCCGGGGGCCTGTGCTGCAATGTCTGTACGTTGCGCCTGTGTGTGTTGCCGTAAAGGCGGTGAGTGATGGCAGGCGGGCTCGTGTAGGGAGCGAGCACTGGCGTGCTGCGATGCTTCGATGCGTGGCTGCAACGTTGGGAGAGGCGATGCCGACCTTGCACGTCGGTTGCCTTGTAGAAGTGGGTTTCCGACCTTGCGCGTCGTGTACCCTTTCGAAGATTGACTGTATCTTCGTGGCGCGATGCCACTTATACTTATGCCTCTACCCGACGAGCCGCGCGAGCCAGTCGGGTTGGACATGGTGGGGACGGCCGGCCATAGGCCGATGCGTTGGTGCGAGCGAGCCTGTCGACTCGCGAGTTGCGGTAGTGGGAATTGAGATAGAGGGGGAAATCTAGCTCGGTTGTGCCGCCGCGGGCCTGGTGGAAGGGACGAATGCCGATTCGTCGGATTTGTGGCGAGAGCGAGATTTGGAACACGGGACTTTGCCTTCGCCGCTACGTCTCCGAAGATGATCCGTCTCCTTTATTGAAACTCTGAAACAACTATACATTAGTAGATTTACATGAAACGAAGCGCGTTCGTGGTGGATCGAGGAGGGCGCAGGAAGGAAAATCTTTTTTAATAATTTAAACTTAAATTGCCGCATGCTTGCGGGCGACATATGTATGTATGTATATTTATTGCCTCTGAGAATACAAGATTCTGTGGCAAGGGAAGGCCGCTATGACAAAAATCGATAAAATTAAGATAAATGTAAAAATAAATGAAAAGTCATAATATCGTATGTACAATAGGTTGTTACGTCATACTGGTCGAGTTCGGGCAGTGTATTATTCGATTAGAGAGAAAGCTCTGATTTTTAAACATGTACTTACAAAGTTGTATATCGAGCGAAGCATTCCAGGGTTTATATTCGACAATAATAGGTGAAGATTGTTCTCGTTTATCATACCAATGTTGCGCAAATAATGATTTCTAACGGGCGAGTAGATCGGACATTTGACGAGGATGTGTAAAAGATCCTCGTTTTCTCTTAGATTACATAACTGGCAAATCTGTTGTGGATCGATTACAGTGGTTCCAGCTTTAGAGGTCAGCTTAATGATGAACCTTGAGAAGGTTCTCATTTGAGCGAAAATGCGCTTAAATAGGAAAGGAGCTTCAAATAGCAGATATTGCTGGGGTAGCGCATCATTGTGTAAAATTTTACTGTATATATAACTAAAGTTGCTGTTTTCCAATCGTAACAGATCTCGCGAATGGAAAAAGTCACGGTATCTATCAGCTATAGTATCGATTTGAGTGATAAGATTGGGACCATTGAGATCCATGAAATTGTGACTTATTCCTGCACCCTCCAAGCATCTAATAAGTTGACCAAGCCAGTTATATTTAAAATGTTTGCTATTTGCGGTTTCGACTAGTTTTAGCATACAAAGTTTCGGATAGCGCGAGTCTTCCATATCGAAAATCTTCGCCGCCCAATTCAGCGCCATTTTTAATATTTGGTATGATACACATGGTAGATCTAATTCCAATCTGACAACAAAGTCAGGCGTATTTCTGGGTAGGCGCAGAAGATTTTTGAAAAAACGGACTTGTGCTTTTTCGAAGACATCTAGATAATTTAATCCGATAATGTGAGCCGCATACAATAAGGAACTCTTTATAATAGAGTCATGAATTTTAATAACGGAAGACCATGAGGAGCACTTAGTTCTAGTTAGAATATTGAACGCCGAGGCTGAGGCTGAGTTGGCTCTGCTAACTGCTGCATGTGCAGCTAAGTTGAAAGCACCTGTTCTAGAGAAACCATCATATCTCAGACCTAGGAGTTTTGCGCTGATTCGACCTTTCTTGAATATAGTGTATTTAGTTTTGTTGTTATTAACCGTGAGTTTGTTTATATTACAATACTCCTGGAGAGTATTGAGTTTTCTTATTGCGTCTATTTTAGATTCTGCAAAAATAATTAAATCATCCGCGTAAATCAGCACAATAATATCCGTGTCACCCATAATTCTGAGTCTCACAAGACCTTTTTGCCTAAAAAAAATCTCGATATCGGAGGTTAAGAGGTTAAACATGATTGGGCTCAAAATCTCTCCCTGTAGAACTCTCTCAGTGACCGGCAATTCCTCTGAGAACTCGTTCCCCACTTTAATGCAAGTTGAGGCTCTCTCATATAGACTTTTCATAACTCTAATTATTTTTGAACTGATTCCAATATCGAAAAGTTTTGACCAGATGTGAGCGTGATTGACCGATGGGAAAGCTCTTGAGAAATCCACAACAATGGCATAGATATGTCTATTCTTTTTTTGTAAGTAAATTTGTGAAACAGATGTCAAGGTGAAAATATTATCCATACAGCCCCTACCTCGGCGAAAACCTGCTTGGGTTTCCGGAATAATATGACACATTGACTCCCATTTTTCCAATCTAGCCAATAGAATTTGCGTAAAAATTTTAGGAAGTGATTTTAAAAGGGCAATAGGTCTGTAGTTATTGGGATTGGCCGGGTCTTGTTTTTTATGTATCATGTGCGTTAAAGATTTTGTCCAATCCAGCGGTATATATTCACTCTCAAGTATTTTATTGAAAAGTGTTTCAAGATAAAGAAGCCAATTGGGCGGCAAGTTTTTGTAAAGATTATTTGAGATTTGATTCGGCCCTGGAGCCTTATTTAATTTACATTTGTTAATTGAATAAAAGATTTCGTTAGCTGTAATTCTGCTATCCAATAATGGGTGTCGCACATCTGTAAGCAATGACGGTGACAGGCGTCTGAGAGGAAGTGTCAGACGGAAAAAGTTTTCCCAAGCTTTCGTAGTAAGGATTGTAGATTTTATCTTTAAACCTCTGAATCTATTAACAGTATCCCAAAATGTTTTGCTATCGTTGACACACCCGAGGCTCGCCAGGATATTGGATTCAAAGCTTGCTTATTTATAAACTATCAGTGCTTGGTACGATTTTTTAGCTTTGACATAAACCAACTTAGCCTCATCCGAGAAATTTGCCCTGCTAGCTTCTTTCAACGCATTAGAAAGATATGCTTTGCTTTGGTGACAGTCAGAGTCAAACCAAGGTTTGTCGCGGTAAAATTTCTCAGTAAAATTTGTTCTCACTGACCACATATCTGCTTTTTTGGCGCTGTCGATAATAGCTTCGGTAAGGTTTGAATTGAGATGATCTATATCTAATTCCTGAAAATTACATTGTAGTCTGTGAGATAAGTATAATTCGTTCGAAAATACCTCCCGTTTGTCGTCCGTCCATCTGAGAAACGTCAAGCTTTTGTTTTTGTTTACATTCAGCGCACTTGAGTGACCAGCTGAGATAGGAGAGCAACAAGAGGAGACTAAGACCGGGAAGTGATCCGAGGTATGTGTGGATTGATCCACCTTCAAGTCATTAAGTATACCTAATGCCTCAGCATTGCACCAAACCAAGTCATTGACACTTTTACCCCCTGCATTAACAAAAGTAAAGTGGGCTGGATTGTCACTCCGCGATCTACCATTTAAAAGATAAAACTCATTCGACTCCATCAGTTCTACCAATCCCAGCCCCCTCCTGTTGTGCGCAAGATCGTGACTTTCCCGGTACATTGAAAAATTTGTGTGAGTAAACATATCAGGTGGACCCTGACTTAATACCCCCACCCTGCTGTTGAAATCGCCATATATAGTGATAGGAACGTTGTTGTATTTCTCTGACAGAGCGCATAAGGTTTCTTCGAAGAGTTGTAGGATTATTTCTGTATCTACCGTCGGGTTAAAATAGCAGATTCCTACAATAAAATTAATTTTATTTGCGCTATAAATTCGAACCAATATCTAATACTCTGATTTGTCTATGATCTCACTATTATAATAAAGTTTATTTATAAAAAGGGCTAGGCCGCCACTGGCTCTACCTCTTGATTTTTCTTTTAGAGCGTTAGAAA
Source organism: Andricus quercusramuli (assembly GCA_932178445.1). NCBI lineage: Eukaryota > Metazoa > Arthropoda > Insecta > Hymenoptera > Cynipidae > Andricus > Andricus quercusramuli. The sequence continues at coordinate 12,105 of CAKNXH010000203.1, read as the reverse complement.
AGAGGTGATTATATTTATTATCCGCGTACAAGTTTTTGGGAATTTGAGTGAGCCATGTTTCGACGATTCCTATAATATCAAACTTATCATAATTAATACAGGAGTTTAAAAACCTTACATAACCATGACAGTTCCAGAAGAAAAAGTTTGTATCATTGTCGACTCGTCCTGATGTGTTTCGCTTAATTAACCATTTATGTTTTTCTTCTTCGTCTCCCTGGTTGATGATTGACGATTGTGAAAATTTCCTTTCGTAGGATTTCTCGCCTGCTCTGTGATATTGGCTGGTGGGGATTCCGAGGCCTTGCGCTTCGCCTTTCCCTGTATGCCACTTGCTTCCCCAATTTTCCCTCTTTCAATTGGTTCCGCCCTATTTCCTGATAATTTTGCATTCTCGATAACGGACTCTAACGCTGACAAATCTTTGGACTCGAATTTTTTGCCATCCACGTATATCGTATTATAGCTTAAGGAAGCTTTCAGGTCACAATTTCGAGCCTCTTTAAGGTATGGAAGCAGAGCTTTCCTTTCCGTTTGGACTTTTTTGGTATAGTCCTCCGCAATGCTAATCCCAGTACCGCGTAATTTTTTCAGCTGCGATAAGATCATTTTCTTATCGCGAAAGGAACGTAGCTGAGTTAGAAGGGGACGGGGTCTGTCCCGGATTTTTCCTCCAATCCGTCTAACAGATTCGACCTGGTCAGAGCGAATTTCAATATTAAGATGCTGCTTGAAAATACTGCATATTGATTGCACCAGGTCCACGTCGTCTTCCTCAAGAACACCGAAAACCATCAAGTTGTTGCTTCTCAGCGCTCTATCCATTGCCTTGATTCTCCGGTCTTGTTCTGTGATAACCGATCTCAGTTTTTCTTGCTCGACTTTAAGCTCTTGATTTTCCAGCGTAAGATGGTCAATTTTGCTATGGAGAGATGAAAGTGAGGACTCCAGATTCCCCATTTTTTGCATCAAAAGTTCAAATTTATCCGCTGAGATTTCGAGAGCCATTGTATCGAATAATTGACTTAACACAGAGATGGCAGCACTAACACACTATTTACGCTATTCATCTGACACAACGACCTTGAAATTTGGCGGTTTCAACGAGAACAAATTTTGCTTAAAATTGATAGCGGTACTGATTATAACACTCACAAATCACTAAAAAAGTGAACATTAGTGACAATGAGTTATTTTTAAATCGCTTGATAGGTCACACTGCACGAACTTAGCCCGTAAACAACCAAAATTTTGACGAGCGATTTAACACGCGACCGACATTTTGTCAAAAAGTCATCCTTTTTGGTTGAAAATTCAACTTTTTTGTTGAAAATTTGTCCTTTTGTGTTGAAAATTCAACTGTTTTCGTGAAAAATTTACATTGGTTTAAAACTAATATTTTGGTGTCGAAAAGTCAACTGAAAACTTCTTTGGATGAAACTTCAACTATTATTTTAAAAATTTGTCTTCTTGAGTTAAAAATTCATCTATTTTAGTAGAAATTTCATATTTCCTGGATAAAAATGCAACTGGTTGGTTGAAAATTAATCTTCTATCCTTGAGGATTTAAATATTTCGTTTGAAAATTTTGGTAGAACCACTTTGTTAGGAAGCAATTTTTTGTTGATGAATATTCATATTTTTATCTGAAAATTCATCTCTTTGGTTAAAAGTTGAACTATTTTGTTGAAAATTGGCCACTCTAATTGAAAATTGAACTAGATGGGTGAAAATTTGACTACATTGTTTAAAATTTATTTTTTGCATGAAGGTTTATCTCTTTGATTAAAAATTGATCTATTCTGTTGAAAATTAATTATTTTTTGTGAAATTTTTATATCTTCTGGTTGAAAATTTAATTTTTGTACAGAGAATTCGTCTTTTGGCTTGAAACTTCAAAAATTTAGATTAAAGGACCCCGCACGAAATATGAGTAAAAGGCCTTTCTGTCATATTCACTATAACTTTGAAGAATTATTCTTGATGTGATTCTGATCAAAATTTGTTCTGGGTATAATCGCAATAATCAAGTGTTTAGGTATTAGAAGCTCCGGAAGGTAACAGAGTGTGTTATTCTTGTGCTTGTGGTGACCGACACATACAAGTATATACTTCTTTACAACTGTAATGTTATTCTTATGTGATTGGGTATGAACAAGAGAAAGCCTGTGTATTTGTGTGTGTGTGGGGGGGGGTATTTGTTGTGTGTTAATGATGTGAAGATAGTTCGTGTTTTGTGTGAGGACGAGTCAGAGAGTATAACTGTAAATGAAAATGGTGGGTAACGGTGCATAGAAGAGTGACTAGGGGAGGGTGATATGTGTAAATGTGGAGGGGGGGGGGGTCGGAGTTTCTTGTTTTGTTATGTGGGAGGGTCAATGGGTTGGTATGATGTGATCAAGAAGAGGGATATGTATTAAATAGGTAAGAAAGTACGAGTTTTAGCAGAAAGAGAGTGTGTTGATGAGTGCGATTGGAAATGAGAAAGAGTGTTTGAAGAGTAGGTTGAACTGAGGGTGGAGGGTTTATTACTTTCGTTTTATACAATATGCGATGTGTGTGAATGAATACGTGTCAGTGTTAGTTTTACGGTTGGGAGTCAATGCATGTAAGCATAAATGATGTTGTGCATTTTTCAATGTGGAAGCTGATTAATATACTGTATGTTGGTATAAGGATGATTGGAATGTTGTGTATGACTGGGTACATGAAAGCGTATGTATGATGAGAGTACTAGATTAGTGTGATAATGAGTAAGATTGAAGTGTGTAACGTGTAGGTGCGGAAAGGGGTTATTGTCTTGCGTGACAGTGTTAGAGGATTAGTTTTAAAGGAGCTAGTCCTTCGTCTGTGATATCCATGCTTGCATTCCGAACGCTTCGTATAACTTTTATGGATCGGTATTTGACATTTTCCTGATAACGCGCGTATCCCATGTACCAAAGAATTGATGTCACGTGCGCACATGTTCCTAGAGTTCTCGCCCCTGCCATACAGGTGCAGTTGTGCCCGAAAATCGGTGTCTGTTCATCTTCAACCTCAACGTAGTTTGGACCATATTCTTCATTGAAGGCGACCCACAATTAATGATTAGCAGCATTTCGAAATCGAAAAAAAATCTTAATCCTGATGAAACCTGGTTCATTCGTATTCTGATCAAGTTGTAGGACTTTGTCCTCGTCCTCTTCGTCATCTCTCAGAGAAGTATCTTGTACGAGCACGTCCAGAAAGTAAGTGTACTGATACTCTCACAGCTGTAGGGAATACTTTTTCGACATGTTGGCAAGACTGCCGCGTATCCTGACCCCTCCCCTTCAAAACGAGACCAATCCGAGGTTAGTGTGTTGAAAACTCTTGACGCAGTAGCATCTCTCGCAAAAAATGTCGATCGTATCTCCCGCCAAGTGCGAAATTCGCGCCGTCATCCGCTATCTCGTTGTGGAGGGGAAAGCTCCAGTTGAGATTAATAATGAGGTGGAAACTATTTACGGTAATGTAGCTATGAATCGTACGAGTGTGTACAAGTGGTGTCGCGAATTTAAAAATGGCCGTTCTTCCGTGCATGACGATCAGAGGAGCGGAAGACCTTCAATTGTGACTGACGAACTTGTGGAAAAAATCGAGATTGCGGTCCGTGACGATCGCAGATTGACGCTAGATGAACTTTCTGCGATGTTTCCGCAAATCTCTAGATCCTTGTTACACGAAACATTCACAGAAACTCTCGGATATCGGAAATTGTCTGCGAGAAGTGGGCGAAAGAGCTGGCGGGAGACTTCTTCGAGGCAGGCATCAAAAAATTGATCCCCCGGGTCATCACTTGCATCGAGAGGGATGATGACTATGTCGAAACATAACTTGCATATGTACTAGTGTAACCAACTATGTTTTTGTTTCAATAAATTATCTTTGGAGCCTACATAAATTGAGTACACTTACTTTCTGGACGTGCCTCCTATATACGCTGGTGACAGACCTACTTGGTAAGTTCCATACATGAATTCTCGCAGGTGTTTCAGTCATAATCGGGGAAACAGCGGTAGATGTGCTGGGGTTGATATTGCCCGTTTGAGTGCAAGGTTTCCTGCCTCCACTCTTGCGTGTACAAGATTTACATGTCGAGATTTTTCAAGCATTTATTCAGCTAAGGCTTCAATTTCGTCCGACATTGTGATGGACCGATGCTATTCATTGATAATGGCTCCATCGACGAAAAGAAAATCACGGAGATTAGGGATGTGAGATGCAGGGATTGTATTGGAGAAGAAATTGAAAATACTTTTGATGTGACCATTTCGAGCTTCTACTATCCAACTCGTTTTTGTCACTATACCAGACTCATTTACTTCTTCAGTCGAGAATTGATCCTGATTAGGTCTCAAGAAAGGTGGAATCCTGCAATCTATTCCAATGCTCTGAGGTGTTGGAATGGCATCTCGATACCTCGGTCGAAGATGAAAATATCTTGCGGTTGAAACAAATCTCGCATCCCGTCGATATCTCTGGTGAATTCCTCTAAAAGGATTCTGGCATCATTATTAACTGCATTCGAAGAGTAAGGTCCTTGAATATCTAGTAAATAGCCATTTGGGACAACTAGCATGGAGGGCTTGAGTAAATGTTTTTTTTTATGAACGCAATAAGACTGACGCAGCGCTTTGAAGCAGGAACTCTTCTCAATATTCAGATACATACAGTTATTATAGACGATAACCTTTCTTTCTTGTGGTTCTGTACTATACAATCGATTTAAAAAGTCAGTGACATGCTTATCTATGTACTTATCTCTGGTGATGGATCGAAATCCGATATTTTCGTAAACAAACCTTGACATCAGAGATTGTCTGGCCAGAGAAACTGCAAGGCTGGTGGTTTCCCTCATAGGATATTAAAAAATTACAGACAATTGAATTGAATTTCAGTCACTTCAAATCATATTGAGGAATGAAAAAAAATCAAGAAGAATATTCAATTTTAAAAGATTTTCGAAAAGTTAAAACAAAATGCAGATTTTTAAAGATTTCAAAACAAGAAACTTTTCATACATTTAGAAAGGTTTCAAGAAAACAAATAATTTTTCTCAAGATTTAATAGTATATTATGCGCCGAGGCGCATAATGAGGGTCTTTACGCGACAAGCGGCAATACTCGCAGGACGACCGAAGCCGAGGCGAGATAAGTCCTGCGAGCATTGTAAGCGAGTCGCGTGAAGTCCCGAATTGTGCTCATTGGCGCATATATTATTTTATGTGACGACGGTGCATTTACAAATTTTGTTGCGACAGCGTACAGTATGGTAATGTTGTACATTACGATACAGCGGAGTGTAATGTGGAGAGTGATCTTCCGCTGTATCGTAATGTACAACATTACGATACTCTACGCTGTCGCATAAAAACGCGTTAATGCACCGGGGTCACATAAAAGAACATTATAAGCTTTCTAAAAATTTTGGAACGTTTCAAGTGAATAAACATTTTCTCCGACACCTTGGAAAGTTATCAATTCATTCTGATTTGAAAAAATTATTGCATAAAAAAGTTAGCAGGATTCCCAAACATTTCAAAAGATTAATACTGAAAAAGAATCTGGAAGATTTAACATTTTATAATATCTTCCAGCGTTTTCAAAAAGTTAAAGTTGAAAAATAAAACTTTATGGACTTGTTTTCGAAGAATTCCAAATTTCTGCTAGAGTCGTGGGTTTGATAATTCAGTAAACAATAAAACCATGTACCTCTAAAAAATGTACACATGCTCAAAAATATTTCTTAATATTTTCCATTATTGTTGAAAAGTTGAAATTGAAAACAATAAAAACTTCAGGAAATTGGTTTTATTATTCAGTAAATAATTGAACCGAATTATACCTCTGAAAAATGTGTGGACACAAAAAAATACCTTCCAACATTTTCTGGTGTTATTGAAAAGTTAAATGTAGGAAAAAATAAAAACTGCATGTACTTTTTTTTAAATTTGGAACCCCTACTAAAGTCGTGAGTTTCATATTTCAGTAAACAATAAAACTATGTACAATTGACGAAGCTCGTTGTCGTCCTGTACGTCTTCAAGTTCATTAGAAGATGAAATCTAGAGATCAAAAAAGACCAAAAAATTCTTGTTAGAATAAAAAACTGGAGAAAGATGCAAATAAAGCAAAGGCAAGGCGCCACAGAGTGTCTGGTTCTGATTTGCCTGTGTCAGAATCATTCAATTCAGGTAAGCTCGGTTTCTCTTTCAGTTGTAAATCTGTTCCTAGTAACATCTATTTAGCTCAAACCTGTAAAATTTTTGCTCCAGTGGGCTCTAACCTGAATATTATCAATAAGCATCTCGATTCGACCTAAGATGGCATCCTATGTTACGATTAGGCACATGCCAAATTGCTTGACAGGATCTATCCTGTTTTCTAAAATATTGTTATAAATTACGGACCCTAACCCAATAGAAATCATTGGTTTAACCCAAAAATGTTTTCTTTTGAGACTTCGTTCTCCAAGCCAGATCCAACCTGTCTGAATGCAATGATCCTATCCTAAACATAATTATGTATATGATGATGAGCTTGAATTTGGACTCTAACCCTTCAAAAATATTTGATCCAACCAAAAATATTTCTTTTAGGATATTTTTCTTAATGCGGGTTTTAACCCGTTAGAATTCAATGGTTCTAACATAAGAAGAATTGTGTCCTTATGCTGATGAATCTAAATGTGGGCTCTAAGCCAGTAAAAATGTTTAGAATAACTAAAAATACTTCTTTTGAGTTATTGGTAATGCGGCCCCTAGCTCGCTACAATTAAATGATTCTAACATGAAAAGAATTTTATATGCTGATGAGTCAATAGTCCTAACCAGAAAAGAACTTAGTATTTTTATGAGCTTCAAGCTATCTGTACAATACATTTTTATTTCCCAGTAAGAAATATTTATTTTTTCCTGTTGCCTTGATTCAGGTCCTTCTTCATCAGGGTTTGATTATGATCTTTCCGGCAAAGCAGATCTATAATTTTCCGATAGTGGGAATAAGAGCACGTTTTTGCCTGAGCAGAAGTCTGACAACGCAGAAACCAATACTACAGGCAACACTGCAAATTTAGTTTCTGTACATCCTGGGTCAACTACAGATCCAGTTTCTGGCACCAGTGCTTCTGCCAACATCGATTCCTCTACTGGTAAGATTCTTACAACGAGCGTCCAGAAAATACTCGGGAACTGCTTAACCGAAAATAAGACGCTAGCTCCGCCAATCCACTATGACTTTGAAGTTCGTCGGAAAGAAATAAAATACCTCGGCTTGCCTTCTGAAGAGAAATGAGAATTGATTAAAAAATATCTTCTTCCAGAAAGTTGTCAATTCTTCACCCCGCCAAAATTAAATCCAGAATTCAAAGGGTTGGAGGAAAGTAGTCATTCCAGAGATAAAAGAATCGCCTCGAGTTAAGAAAAGCTATCGATGTGCATAGCAGCCTCACCGAAAGCGATCTCAACCATTCTAGATACATCTGAACGTGAACATAATGAAGGTGTTGACAGTGCCTCTTTCCTGGAACCTAAGTCTGACTCATGCAGAATTCTGTTAGACTTGCTTCAGGAAAAAACAGTCATCAGAATAAGTCTGGTTTTGGTGAACTAAAAGCCACTTCTTGAAGAAGCTTCAACTGCTACTACTCCAGATGAGTTTTTTTTTTGGCTCCAATCTTGTCGAAAAGGTCAAATCAGCGAAGTTAATCGATCGCACATCGATTAAAGTTCAACCCGTAAAGGTCAAGCCTCAAGCGGCTTCAAAAAACCAGAAGAGCCTGCCTCGTTGCCAACACAGGAACAATTTTTCTTTGCGAGGCGGACAGAAACCGTTAGAGACTCCTCGACAGGATTTTGTGAAGGATCGCCGGTTCCAGCAACCTTATCAGCCGCAGTCTCAGGTGAAGACAGCCAACAGGAACAAGGGAAATTTCAGAAGGAATATAATAATTCAGTGAGTACGGTCACTGGTAGGCTCAGGTATTTTATACAAGAATGGGAAACAATTTTCTCAGAACCGATTACTTTATCTTGGGTTCAGGGTTACAAAATACCCTTACATATAATTCCACATCAACAGTATTCAAATTATAGAAATTTTCCTGCATCGGAAAAAAACCCAGCTTTTTTCCGCAATTTCTGAACTTACTGAAAAGGTAGTAGTAGTAGAATTTAATCCTCTGGAAGGTCAATTCCTTTCGCCTATTTTTCTAGTTCCGGAACAAGACGGTTCGAATACGTCAGATTTGAAAGAGGCTTTTATCACAATTTCGGTTGAGGTAAATCATAGAAAATATCCAAGATTTGAATTCAAAGGTAAACTTTAAGAATTTTCTTGTGTTCCTTTTGGCCTTTGCACGGCTCCTTACATTTTCACGAAGCTTTTAAGACCAATAATGCCCTATCTCAGAAATTCGGGACTTCTTTCAGTTATTTATCTGATCATTTTTTACTAATTGGCCAAATGAACTCCCAATGCTTAAGAAATCTCAGCAAAACTCAAGAATTGCTACAAAGTTTAGGGTTTTTAATGAACGAGAAAAAGAGCCAGGTTATTCCAAGTACTTGTTGTCTATTTTTAGGTTATATCATTGACTCTTCCGCAATGGTTGCCAAGTTTTTTCGGTTCCACCGTATTTTGTTGTCCTGCTTTATCTTAAGTTGGTTATGTTCCAAAGATTTCAATAGATTAAAGAATCGTGTGCTTTTTCATAACAAAGGAAACTTTGATGCTCAAATCTTCTTAAGATGAAATAAAAACGACCTATTATGGTGGGGAAATAATATAATGTCGGGCTTCAAGTCTCTAAGAAACATCGAATTTGTTATCGAAATTCTCAGATGCTTCCTTACTGGTTGGGGTGCTGTCTACAGTTATGAGGAAGTTCAGGTTATTTGGCCTCAAGATGAGCATGAACTCAATATAAAAGCATTAGAATTAAAACCTGCTCTCTTTGGCCTTCACTGTTTCACCAGAAATGTAAATTCTTGTGATGTTCTATTGCGAATAGACAATACAACAGCTATCTTTTACATAAATAAAATGGGAGGAATTCAGCATGTTCATTCAGATAATACAACTAGAGGAATTTGGAAATGGCTCCAGGAATGAAATATTTTGATATTTGCTTCTTATATTAGCTCCAAAGAAAATTTCGAAGCAGACCTCGAATGCTAAAAATTATAACCCGAAACCGAATATGAATTAGCTGATTTTGCTTTAAGAAAAATAACTGAACAATTTGGAGAACCAAATATAGATTTATTTGCTATCCGAACAAATAATTGATGTGTGCCTCATGTTTCGTGGAAAAGGATCCCGGTTCTGTAGCAGATACTTTTATGTTGTCTGGGAAAAAAATACTTTCTCTATGCTTTCCCACCACTTGCAATTATTCTAAAGGTCCTCAACAAAATAAATTCTAAGGAATCTCCGGGTATTGTAATTATTCCAGACTGGCCTGCTCAGCCTTGGTACCCTGTTTTTTAATCAATGCTGATCCAAGAACCAATTTATTTCGAGCCTTTTCTGGACCTCTTCTCTGCGCAACTCTATGAATCCTCAGAAGCCAGAAGTTGCTGAGATGCTAAAGTTTCTTACTCAAGAGTACGAAAAAGGCTCTTCGTAGAGTACAATCAACTGTACTAGGTCTGCATCATCCTTGATTGCAGATTCTGGAATCATCAACGATGAGAGAATACAACGGGTTTTCAAAGGAATTTCGAAATTAAGACCAGCTCGCCCCAAGTACGATCACATCTGGAATCCGCAAGTGGTTCTAAATAATTTTTTTCAAACCGACTAATGAAGACTTGAATTTTCAAAATTCATCTGGAAAGCTTGTGACGCTCTTAGTTCTCACAAGCCATAGAATGCAAACCTTTGCTTCTATTGAAATCAGTAACATTGAAAAGACTACAACTTCAATTGAGATTAGGATTACAGATCAGATAAAAACGTCGGGTTGAAATAAAGCACAACCGATTTTACTTTCACCATATTATTCAGACAAGCAACTATGTCCTGGGTCAGCTCTTGAATCTTACTTGGGAGCTTCGAAGTCTTTACGAAAATCTACTGGGAAATTGTTTATCTCTATCAGAAATCGATTTTTCAGTAATTAAACACACGCTCTGAATTTGCATCAGTTAAAATTTTCATTCATTTCAATCACTGACTGAATTCTGGCTGTAATTCCTTGTTTGACTGCGGAATTAGTCAAATTTACTGACTCATCAGTAGAAAAACTGATCCATATCTAGAATTCAATCATACATTTTAAACTCTTATTTCTTTCTCTTTTTAGTTTCTCTATGTAATAAAATCAACCAATTTTTTTAACTACATTAATAATGATATTTGAAATTATATAATATAATTATAAATACTAATTATATGCATTATATTATGTTGGGTGTTGAATATTTCTATTACTTTGGAGCGTGTATTTGATTCAGTAAAAAGTGTTATCAAAAAAGAAGTAAAATCTCTCCAAAAACATTCGTGATCAGTAAAATCAACATAGTTTGTGAAGTTCAAGTTCCGCCAGTAATTCTGAAAGACATCTGAATTTTTGAAATTCATCATATTAAAAAAATTACAGTAACCTTTCGAATGCATTAAAAATAAAATCTTGGCAAAATTTTGAAAACATTTACGTCACAAACGAAGGTTAAAAATAACTAAGAATATGTCAAAGTATGTATTTTAATAGCCTCATAAAAATATTCCAAATAAAGTTGACTCAACTGCGCATAAACACGATATTAACAATGTAATAAACTTTTTCGTAAATTCTTTCTCAGGCAACAAAAGTTAGTGATACTTTCAGATAGAATTTTTTTGTAAAATTTTAAAATATTTTGGGGGAACTAAATTATATCAAATGATATTTAGAAGTTTTGAAAAGATTCGGAAATAATTTAAACCTTGAAGATAAAAACTAATTTGAAATTTTGATTTTGTATCGAAAAAAATTATTTTTGCCCTTAAATTGAAATTTTATTGAAATTTACTTTCGTTTTTGATTAAAAAATCTGTTTTGATTGAAAATTCGTCTTTTTGGTGAGAAATTCAACTCTATGGTTAAATGCTGAACTACTTCGTTAAGAGTTCAATTTTAGATGAAGTTTTATCCTTTTAGTTTGAAATTTGTTTTTCTGGTCATATGGATGGTCACGTATCTTTTTGGAAAATTGTCTTTTTAGTGGAAATTTTGTATGTAAGGGTTAAAAAATTAAACAGTTCGCTTAATAATCAGAATTATTTTTTATGTTCGCAAACATATTTTCATTGAAGTTGACTCACATGCACATAAACACGATATCGAGAAAGCAATAAAATTATTATTTTTTATTATTTTCTACGGAAAATCTGTATATGTACTTTATAGGCCATTAAGAATAGCAAAAAGTCGACAACAATATATAATATTGAAATTACGAGATTTTAATACCACCCATTTTTCTTTTCTTGACATAAGTTTAAAGTTTCCTTAATTATGATAATATAATGTTTTTTATTGAATATTTTGTTCATTCTGTAATAAGATAAAAATATGAATTATTTTCCGAAGAAATAACATCTTTAAATTGCCTTGAGCTTCTTCTGTAAAATAAGATATTTAAGGCGAATTTACAAAATGTTCAAATGACTTAGAATCCAAATTTTCGAATTGTGGTCTGAACTACAAAGCAAAGCTTCTATTCATAAAAAATTGTTCTGAAGAAAGAACGAAATGTGTGAGCATGTTTCTTTCATGACAAAATTTATTTCTAAATATTTCTAAAGATTAATGATGAAAGAGAAAATGTCAATTGTGAATGATTTTTCAATATTGGGTAATTCTATTGTTACCTGGTAAAAGAAATGGTCGGCACCGATAACAGAAAAGTTACTGGTATACAAATAATAAAATTTCTAGGAAAATTGAAGATAATTCAGGTTTTTTTAAAGATGATTTTCAAGTTTTGAAGATGTCTCAAATTTTAGAGTTTTGAATTTTTTAAGATTTCCAGAAAAAAATTAAAAGACTTCTCAAAATTCATCGAATATTTTTTCAGTTCTATGAAACTTCTAAAA
>CAKNXH010000202.1:731386-755972 GCA_932178445.1 Andricus quercusramuli | reverse complement strand
CAAATTAAAAATTAATAAAATCGCACTATTTAAACAAAATAAAAACGCAAGTGGAGCACAAATAAGACGCTCTAGTCTGGGACTATGTTTATCTAGACACTACCTAGACTACTCTAGTCAGAGGTATATAAATAAATAATAACTAAATAAATATGACATATCATATAATAAACAAATAGTAAATAATATATAAATAGTCAATAATAAACAAATTACTGAACAATATTTTTTCTTCTAGGATTCACGAGATTTTTATTCCATTTTTTAATATAACGAGCATATATAATTTTTCACAACAATTCCAAAATACGAAAATGAATACGAGTAACCTTTTAAAGAATATTATTAAATTTATGTATATATCTAAGTTACTCGCAAACATAACTATTTTTTCAAACAAATCTATATTTATTATTAAAAATGTAGTAGCAATTATTTAAGAATTTTATTTTTCATACACAGTTAAATAAACAACAGTATGTAATAAAAACACTTCAACATACCCAGTTAATAATAAACTGACAATATCAGTAAGTTCCAGCGATTGTCGTTAAATTGAAAACAATTCACTGAGCAGGCTGCTTTTATATTACAGAAATGGCAAGTGATATATTTAATTATTCAGTCTCATCCATAATCCATAGGATGATGGCTGATAGAGGCATGATAAGAAAAAAGAATATTAAATTTTCTTAAATGCCAACCTCATTTCAGAAATAGTGTCTTCACTGTGGCAGATCTTCTTTCTAAAGTCGGGGCCAAAAGCCGAGGCTCCTCACTTCTTTTGATTACAACTCGCTCAAAAAAAATCCCTAAATTGCTTAATGGAAAGTATCTGAAAGCTCAAAGTCTCCAATATTCAACGATACGATAAATTTTATCATAAAAAATTGTTGTCAATAGTTAGAAGGCAAAACATCCTAAAAAACAGGGGTTTTCGGCCTCCTTTTTCAAGCGTCGACTTTCGCAGTTGTTCCCAGAAAGCGGTCGACGATAGGAAAAATTAACAAAAATTCAAAGATATTCTTTCAACATTCTTTAATGCAATACATTTTTTAAAATTCTGAAATATTCAATAATTTACTTTTTACGGCGATTTATTTACAAATACTTTATCTTGAAAACCAATAAAGATAGAAAGCCGTTTCCCAGGTGCGAATTGACCATCGGCCCACGGTCGAGCCAGCCGTCGGACGGTCGGTTCAACTTTGTGCGCCACTGGTCAGGCCAATCAGCTAAATGAGAACGGTCAACCGCCTTTGGATTCTCAAAGTCGGCCCGATATTTGGTCCCATATATGGGCCATCTATTAAGATGATGTTGGCCCAACTTCGGACAAAAATGTGGGGCCGACTTTGATTTTTGAAGGTTCATACTACACAGGTGGAAATACACAAAATAGGTATTCAAAAAATAAATAATAATTGATTGCGAGTATTTTGACTATAAATGTTAATGGTCCTGCTTATATTACATTTTTAAACATTATATCACAAATAAAATTGCTAACGCTACGGGGTTCCAAACCTACACCTATACCTGAATCTATCGCCTAGCAGTCGTGAGTCTTACCCATTACTCTATACCTGAAGAATTTAAAGTCAATGAAAAAACCATCCTCATAAGCTACAGCTCAACGCAGTTGGAAAAACAATTTGTTCACACTTTTTTCTCATTAATTTTTCTATTATTATGCCACATCATGTAGATGTAAAATAAATTAACTGTTAACGGGAATATAAATTATATAATTTTTAAATCATTGTGTCATATCATTTGTATCAATAAATAAAATAAATAAATAAATCATTGTGTCAATCATTTGTATCATACTAGTCAATGTTATGTTATGGTCGGGCCGACCGTTCTTTTACGGTTTTTTTTTTAAACAATGGACCAGCGTTTATCCGAAGGTCAGCCCATATTTGGGCCAAGGTTTGACCGACAGTCGGGTGCATCATGGTGACTTGTGGCTAACCGACTGCTGTATCCAGAGTTGGACCGACCGCATGCTTGCGGTCGTACCGACCATTCTGCCACAGTTTATCCGATCGTCGGCCCAACGTTGGGCCAGAATTGGGCCGAAAGTCGGCTTTTCGCCCAACTTCGATGTCGGTTGCCAACGTCGGTGAGACCATGGCAGCTTGAAAACACCTTAGTCGGCCCAACTCTGGTTACCGTAGATCGGTTACCAAAGCAGGGCCTACTTTGGGCCGATGGCCAATCTCTGGCAGCCGACCGAATTTCGCACCTGGGTTAATGGCTTCAAACATGCAGTTTTGTGATGCGAGTGCAATGACATAACTAAATTTATGATGAAGTCATTTTTACGCAAGAATTTTCTTTTTGAATATTTCTGACTTTAATCAGTGTTATCACATGGGTGGCACAGTGGGACAAGTGGTAGAAAAAAGAACCGTTTCAATGACAATATTAACGGAGTCGGCTTATTTCTGGAGTTACTATTGTCATCGAAAGAGCACCTTTTTCCGACCACTTGCCCTACTGTGCCGCCCACGTGCCAACATTAATTAAAGTCCGAAATATTTTAAATGATTTTTCTCGCATAACAATGATTTTATCATGAATTTAATTTATTCCGCTGTATTCGCATCACAAAACTGCACATTTGGAGTCCTCAAACGGCTTCCTATCTTCATTCGTCCTTGAGATAAAATATTTTTAAATAACTTCCTGTATAAAGTAAATTATTAAATATTTCGGAATTTCGAAAAATGCATTGCATTAAAAAATGTTGGGAGAATATCTGTGAACTTTTTCAGATTGTTCCTAACGTCGACCGCTTTCTGGGAACAACTGCGAAAGTCGACGCTCATAAAAGGAGGCCGAAAAATACTGTTCTTTGGGATTTTTTGCCCCATAACTATTAACAACAATTATTTAGGATAAAAGTGATCATATCGTTGAATTTCGAAGACTTTAAGCTTTCAGGTGCTTTTTATTAAACAATTCACAGATTCTTTTTGAGCGAGTTGCAATCAAAAGAATTAAGGGTCCTCGACTTTTGGTCTGGACTTTGGTGTGCATTTGTTTGAAAAAATGAAAATATCCGTGAATAAAATGCGGGAGTACAGATACTTTCTTTTTTCAATTAAAAAAGTACATTTTTGAAGGAAATTGCAAAAAACAACGTAAACTTTAAAATGTCAAAATTTGTAACATTTTAAAATTAAACAACTTACAAATTGTGTAAGCACGGAAGGAATTAAAAATAGATAAGTAGGTTTTTGAACAACAATGTAATGTGTAATCGGCTCATTAGAGATAGTTATAGGAAAGGAAAGAAGAGAAAGAAAATCAAAAGAGACAACCAAACCACATCTCTCTCTTTTCCTCATTATTCATTTATTATTTATCTGCTCCTTTCATACTAAAAGGATCCATCGTGTTTTGAGGCCTTTTAGGCTTCTCCATCAGAGCAATTTTTAATAGGAAATATATGATATGAATTTAAAATTACTTATTAAGACACTATTCACATTTGGTAATCTTTAATGTTTCTGAGAAACTTTGGTACATTTTTTCAATTGTTTAAACAACAATCGGGACAAATTAAAAAAAATTACTTACTCTTTCTTTAACATCTCAATGAATCAATCTATTGAATTTGTTAATATATGATTGATTTATTATAACATATACTCTTATTCATAAAAAGAATAATTAATTACATGAGAATCACAAGAAGAATCAAATGGACCTTGTCGATTCGACGTCAATCGGGTTGGCGTTTCGAATAAACAAGGACCGTCCTACACCATGATCATAAAAGCCACATGTTAAAGAATCTCGTCAGAGTCTGTATTACAAATATTTTCCCAATTAAAAAAAAAAAATCCCAGTGCCATAGTGATCAGTAAATCTGTGATTTAAGTTTTTTTTTTATTTCATTTTTTATTTCTCAGAAAATTTAAATTTTTTAATTTTTACTCAAGTAAGTCTTCTGAAATATTGAAGATCATTTCTCACAATACGAAAAATCAATACAAATAATGGATGTTATTTATTGCAACATATAAACATTGATAATTAAAAAGAAAAATTTTTTTTCCATTCTTTTATTTCTCAGAAAATTAAAATTTTTTAATTTTTACTCAATTAAGTCTTCTGAAATATGAGAGATCATTAAAGAACTCACATAACGGAAAATCAACAAAATTCTGAATATCATCTATCGTAACATATAAGCATTGATAATATGCTTTTATTTGTAGAAAGTCTGCTATTAATTGGCATAAGTAATACATGTACATTAGGGAGGGTCGAAAATAAATATTTTTGAAATTCGAAATCGCTACAACGCGGAAAAGTAGCGTATTGGGGTCCTAAAAAAGTATAATTAATTTGGAATCGATCGACATGCAGCTTGGTTACCCGCGCTTGAAAAAAAGGTTTCAAAAATTTCTTGTTTGTAGAGTTTTTAAATTTTATTGTGTTTCAATTTTTGTCTACATACCCGGAGGTCAAAAAAGTTTTCTCAATTTTTTTCGGATTTTATTCTATCATTTTCTAAGAGATAATTCCTATTTAATTTACCATTGTTTTCGGAATTTTTTAAAATACGTTTGCAAATAGGAGGAGAATTATTTCAGTTACATGAAAACTTTTTAGTGACGAAAATGCATTAGAAAAAAAATCCCCAAGACCCAGGAATTGAAATTGGCAATACAGAGAATTTTTTAAATTTTGATTTTGATATTTTATGAACTTATCTTCATAACTTGAAGTTAAACATTTTTGTGAGCATGTGTGGGTTTTTTAAACAGAGAAATATACTAGGAAAAAAATCCACGAGACCAAGGAATCGTTATTGGCAATACAGCGTACTGAAAAATGTTTTATTTTGGTATTTGATGAACTTATCTTTATAACTTGTAGTTTAAACATTTTGGTGAGCATGTGTGGGTTTTTCATACATAGAAATACACTAGAAAAAAAAATCTCCAAGACGAAGGAATACAAATTAATGGAGCGAATTAAAAAAATTTTGATTTTGGTATTTGATGTACTCATCTCCATAATTTGTAGTTAAACATTTTTGTGAGCATGTGTGGTTTTTTTAAACATAGAAACACAATAGACAAAGAATCCACAAGACCCAGGAACCGAAATTGGCAATACAGCGAATTTTTAAATTTTGATTTTAGTATTTTGTGAACTTATCTTCATAACTTTTAGTTAAACATTTTTGTGAGCATATATGGGTTTTTGAAACAGAAATACACTAAAAAAATCTAGAAAACCAAGGAATCGAAATTAAAGGACCACAAATTTTCTTATATCGGAATATTGTAGTTAACAGAATTATTTTATTTATTTATAAGTATAACATTTTTCGAGCTTGTGTGGAATTTTTAAGCCTAGAAATATACCACAAAAAAATTCGGCAAGATCCACAAATCTTAATTGCAATTTGCTGTAATTCCAGTTTCGATTCCTAGGTCTTGTCGATTTTTTTTCTAGTATATTTCTAGTTTTCAAAACCCACACATGCTCAGAAAAATGTTTAAAATACAAGCTGTAAATATAAGTTCATAAAATACCAAAATCGAAAATTTTAAAATTCGCTCTATTGCTAATTTCGATTCCTGGGTCTTGTGGATTTTTTGTCTAGTGTATTTATATGTTTAAAAAGCCAACACATGCTCACAAAAATATATCAACTACATGTTATGAAGATAAGTTCATAAAATACCAAAATAAAATTTTTTTAAATTTGCTGTATTGCCAATTTCGATTCCTGGGTCTTGTAGATTTTTTTTAGGGTATTTCTATGTTTGAAAAACCCACACATGCTCACAAAAATGTTTAACTAAAAGTTATGAAGATAAGTTCACAAAATACTGAAATCAAAATTTTTAAAATTCGCTGTATTGCCAATTTCGGTTCGTGGGTCTTGGGATTTTTTTTTCTAATGCAATTTTGTCACTAAAAAGTTTTCATGTACCTCAAATAATTCTGCTCCTATTTGCAAACGTGTTAAAACAAATTTCCGAAAACAATGGTAAATTAAATATGAATTATCTCTTAGAAAATGATAGATTAAAATCCGAAAAAAATTGATAAGACTTTTTTGACCTCCAGGTATGTAGAAAAAAATTGAAACTCAATAAAATTGAAAAACTCTACAAACAAGAAATTTTTACAACCTTTTTTCGAGCGCGGGTAACCAAGCTGCATGTCGATCGATTCCAAATTAATTATACTTTTTTAGGACCCCAATACGCTACTTTTCCGCGTTGTAGCGATTTCGAATTCTTAAAGTTTTTATTTTCGACCCACCCTAATGTACATGCATCTGGCAACTTTATCTTTTGTAGATACCAGGATCCCATTATATCACTTTTTTATTTTAATAACGTCTTTTCAACTGTAAAGAAATAATTCCTCTTATACTTTTGATAATGCACCAAATTAAACAACAAAAGTCTAACGATAAAGTTCAAAATAAAGGATAATAGCGAATTTTGCATGAAAACGGTGAGATAGTATATTGCGTGACGAGGGTCGAGAGGCAACGATTTCACGAGTGTGAAGTTAGCTGCCCGAGGGAAGCGAGGGCTGATATCACACGAGTGAAATCGGTGCCTCGGCCCGAGTTATGCATACAATTTTTCATCATATATCGATAATCGAAAAGTTGACTTTTCGATTGAGGTATGATGAAAAATAAATTTTGTGATGGATGAAAAGGGTTTGAAATATTATTATTCACAACTATAATTATCCTATGACAGCTATTTAGCAATGAAAGAATCCCTATACATCGTAAATTGTCATGATTTTGGACTATTCAGGACTTCTTTTTGCACATATTGTAGTTTAACATTTATAAACAAATTTTCTGAATCCTTGTACTTCTAATGTGCGGTTAGTTAATGTTACTATCATAAATTATTTCTATTACTACTTATGTAAGCGTGGGGCATTATTTCTCGAATGCTCTTATTAAAATAATCAAAGTTCTTGGATTGGAATAAAACATTGGCAAAATGTAATTCCATTGGATGTAGGTTTATGGGGAAAATATATGACAGCTAGACAAATATTCCCCGAGGGGGAAGGGTAAAATTTGTACTTTTGTGTGGATGTACTACCTATTTTGGTTATCTTTAATTCTTTCAATTTTCAATACAAAAAAATGTTGCCTAATACTTTAGAAGCTTACAATATTAAAAGTATTATGATTTAAAAAAATGTCATTCGTGTTGAATTAAAATATGTATAAAAAGTAGTCCTGAATAGTGAAAATTAAAAAATTTTAAAAATGTAGAAGAAGGTTCGTAAAGTTATAATTATTACTATTTACTTAATAAAATGTATCATTAATTAAAGTCTATACATTTCTTTAAGTTCTATAACATTGCTTTAAATAATAATAAATATACAAGCAGAGAAAAATTTAACTTACGTGAGCTAATGATAACCTGACTTGGAGAAATAATGTTTTGAATATTATCTATGCATTGGCTGCAGACAGCGCGTAGTGCTCCTTGTTCTGAAGGCCACTTTATTATGAGTGGAAACAGGAAAACTGAATTGCTGATATGTATGTAATGTCTGAGATCCACTCCATACATATAATGATTACTTTCATTTTATAGGGCCGCAACATTAAATTTAAGAACCTGACGCCGTGTTTCATTGCAAATACATTTTTAAAATAATTAACTAATTAATACTGAATATTTACTTGAGATAATAACGACACTTAAGATTATCCTAAAATTTGTGTAGAAATTACGCCTGCACTACTGCGTTTAGTTTAAAAAACTTTCTGTGTGTGCATTCAACTATTCATGTTAAAAACTTCAGTTTGAAAATAAAATCCGTGAAGTCTGATAATGTTTGCCAAATTTTAAACATTTCCAGTGTTTTTGGATTATTGTGCCCATCAACATCAAGATGAGTATTTTCCTGTACTCAAGAAAAGGTAATGAATGTTCATAATAATGATTATTATCTAATTTTTAATTTTTTTAATTTCACAATGCGTATTAGTCGCATAAAATAAAACTTGTACTTACTGTTGCAAGTCTTAGTGCCTTAGCACCTCTACAAACTTTTCTTCCTATTTTCATTGAAATTTATCAATAAATATCTTTTACCAACAAATTTTTTAATTCATGTTTTAGTTTACATTTTTGTATATATGTATGTATTTATGCTTACTGCATGATTATTCAATTATAATGATCGATTTCAGCTTCACATCACTGCATTTGAAAACTGTCTGCAGTAAAACCCCCTGTTTTTCTATTTTTTGGCATACAGTATACATACGTACCGACGGTCTTACATGCTTTTTCCGCCACACCCTTCATTTGTAGATCTAATTTTGAAAAAGATACAAAACAACTTCAAGTAATGAAAAGTCAAATAACAGAAATGAAGAATTGCAGAGCATCAATTTTAAAAGTGGTCGAAGAGAAAAAAAGTTAAGTAAATCACATCTTGTGTAACGTTCTTTTATTTTGCTTCCTCATAGAGGAAGCTTTGTAATGGTAACATTTTTCAAATTTTTTAAATTCATTTAATTGAACCCTCCCTAATTTAAAAATGTCTAATACAATGTTCTAAGCAATTGTCCGGATGTGTGTGTGTGTGGATGTGTGGATGTATGGATGTGTGGATGTGTGGATGTGTGGATGTGTGGATGTGTGGATGTCACGCTTTTTTGTGAACACGATAACTAGAAAGCAGTTGCAGATAAATTGATGAAATTTGGAGAGCTTATTTTCCTCACTAATATCTTGAAACTGACCGAAGGATTTCAAAAAATATTCAATGCATTTTTTTCTAGCACTCAATAATATTTTAAAAATCGGTTTTTTATAGCAAAACTTTTTTCATTCGCATAATTCAAAGTTGACGCAAGAATATAAAAGATGCATTGGTTCGGGACGAATCGATTGACCTATAATATTAATACATTTTATGGAAGAGTAGGGAAGTTATGGTAATTTATATATTTTGAAAATCGGTTTTTTATAGTAAAACTTTTTTCTTTAGCATAATTCAGAGTTGATGCAAGATTATAAAAGATTCCTTGGTTCGAAACGAATCGATTGACCTACAATAATAATGCATTTTATCAAAGAGTAGGGAAGTTATGGTAATTTATATATTTTTAAAAGCGGTTTCTTATAGTAAAACTTTTTTCATTAACATAATTTAAAGTTGATGTAAAAACAGAAAAGATGTGTTGATTCGAGTCGAATCGATTGACCTATAATATTAATGAATTTTATTGAACAGTAAGGAAGCTATGGTAATGCATAATATTTGAAAGTACGGTTTTTTATAGTAAAACTTTTTTCATTAGCATAATTCAAAGTTGATGCAAGGATGTGGAAGATTCATTGGTTCGGGACGAATCTATTGACCTATAATATTAGTACATTTTATTGAAGAGTAGGGAAGTTATGGTAATTTATATATTTTGAAAATCGTTTTTTTATAGTAAAACTTTTTTTATTCGCATAACTAAAAGTTGATGCACGGATATAAAAGATTCCTTGGCTCGAAACGAATCGATTGACCTATAATAATAATGCATTTTATCAAAGAGTAGGGAAGTTATGGTAATTTATATATTTTGAAAATCGTTTTTTTATAGTAAAACTGTTTTCATTAACATAATTCAAAGTTGATGCAAGAACAGAAAATATGTGTTGATTCGAGATCAATCGATTGACCTATAATATTCGGACATTTTATTCAAGACTATGGAAATTGTGAAATTGCATAATATTTGAAAACACGGTTTTTCATAGTAAAACTTCTTTTCAGTAACATAATTCAAAATTGATGCAAGAACGGAAAAAATCTCTTGATTCAAGGCAAATTGATTGATCTATACTAATAATAATACACTTTATTGAAGATTAGGGAATTTCTGCTCATTTATAATATCTGAATCATCAGGTTCAAACAGAAAAATTTTTTTCATCGACATAATTTAAAGTTGATGCATGAATAGAAAAGACTTTTTGATCATAAATTTTCAAATAAAGTAATATTATGACAATTTTTGTGAAGAAATCATAAAGCTGTGAAAGGGATAGGGTGCGACAGAACTTTTCCTTTCCCTTTTCCAGCTCAAAAAATTATTATTTCGAACCCAAGATTTGATTTGTCTGATTTGTCTTTTTATTTAAAACATTTTTGTATTATTCTGTAATTTTTCATTTTTGGTGAATTTCTATTTTTAAATTGAGCAAAATGAAGACTTCGGTTTGCCTATTATTGAAAAAAATAACTAGTGCTTCCTCTATGAGGAAGCAAATACATTTGCTAACGGGAAGCAAAGTGCTCGTGAAATGAGCACCATATAATTATAAATACAAACAAAGTGGAAACACTCGAGATCGAATTCACAGCTAGTTTTATATTGACATATTGTATGAGTGATCGCCGTAAAGTTGACA
The DNA here is from genome assembly GCA_932178445.1 of Andricus quercusramuli. Lineage (NCBI taxonomy): Eukaryota > Metazoa > Arthropoda > Insecta > Hymenoptera > Cynipidae > Andricus > Andricus quercusramuli. The sequence continues at coordinate 745,521 of CAKNXH010000202.1, read as the reverse complement.
ATTTAAGACAATATGATTGTCAAAAACAACAAAATTTTCAACCCGCCTAAAATATTTAAAAAAAATTAAGGATAACCCGAAAGGGTAATAAATTTGTAGCTTCGAATAGGTGCGTAACAAGACATTTTGCGTACTTTTTTCATTTATGATTTCTAAACGAAGTCGTCCAAGGTTTGGAAACTTTTTTAAATTGTGCTTTCATATATTTTCAGTACTTTACGCAGATAATATTAGAATCAAGTTATTATTCAATGAAAAAGTGGAAAATGACTCAGTGGCAATAACAAAATACATACAAATGCCGAATCAATTTCTCTACACGGAAAAAATAAGTTGTCGAAACTCCACTTGACGAGTCACCCATTCTAGGATAGGCCACGTTTTTTTAAAGATCTCATCTAATTTTTATGAAAGAACCACTGACTTTATCGGAAAAGTGAAAAAAAGTCAATGAGTTATTGGAACACAGTCTAAGAACATCAGTTCTCGAATTTTTAGTCCGCAGATTTTGACAAAGTTTTAGATAAGCATACAATTTTTTATGAAAAGTCCTCCGGATTCCAAAGGATATGAAATACAATACTCTAGCACAGAAACGAATCATGTTGAATGACATCGTTCTCCAAGACTTTGAGAAACGAACTATATTCGTGATCGAATTCTCGGCTCTGTCCGAATACAACGTCACTGCCAAGAAGAAAGACTTTCAGAGTATACAGCCTTATCCTTGCATGCGGGGCTCTACAAGGACGGACGAACCCTTTCCCTAGCTGCTCGTGGGAACAACAATGACAACACCAAACATAATTGTAGTAAGTGCGGTTCAAAACAATCGAACGCGCAGGGCTCCCGACAATGGGTCGGACAACAATGCCGACTACCCTACAGTTGGGGGAGCCAATCAAGACGGAGTCAATGCGATTGACCGGCGGAATCTTGTTACTTTTAAGTGGAAGGATCAACTCAATGACGGCCTGCTGGATTTCTACGATGCCAGTATGGTCCCTGAACGAGAAGATTACATGGCACGACTGCATGCTCTGTGGTGCGAGAAACACCCAGAGCTCTCAGACTTTTCGCAACAACGTCTGCGAAACCATGCCGAGAACCTCCGGAAAAGAGGTTATATAAGCGGAGTGCCTACTCAACCGCATCCAGAACAAGCCGGCAACAGAGAAAGAGAGGCGACACTGAGACCAACCGCGAACAGGCATCCAATAGCGGAAGAACGATGCTTCAGGACCCGGAGAAACATCAACATTCAGGTTTCTCCCAAGCCCAAAGATCTGACTGAATTGGATGATGAACTTCGTGAAGATTTTTCCGAAGAATCCGACCTCTGGACTATCAGTTGTGGTGTGTACAATGCAGCGAGAACTTTGGCAGATGCAAGCCGTAAAACAAAACCAACGGTTGATCATAAGACCAAAAGAAGAATGCATCAACTCAGCACAAAGATAGGCTGGGCTAGACAGTACGCGTCCCGCATTCAGTGTGTGATTGACTACATAACATCTGGCAGGAATTTCACTGCCAAGGTTCGACGGTTCGCGCGCGAACTGCGGATCCGTCAACACACAATCAACAAATCAAAGCTAATGACCATCAGACAGCATATTGTTGACAGAATACGAATACTATCTAACGCTAGGAGAATTCTAGAGCGGAGAGAGAGGTGGGTCAGAAAAAATCAACAATTTTCATCTGATCCATCTAAACTCTTCCAAGACCCTCCAATTACTGTCGACCATCCGCCCAAACCAGAGGAGGTCGAAGCATTTTGGAGAGAAGTCTACGAGGTCTAGCATCCACTTCAAGAAGACTCAGAGAACATAAATAGCTTCAAGGAGCTGTGCAATGCCCTCATAACACCTGAGGAAGAATGCCCACCTATCATTACCGAGGAGGTGAAAAACGTATTAAGAGGCATGAAGAACTTTCCCGCTTCGGGACCAGATGGTATCAAGACCTTCTGGTGGAAGAAGTTTCCTTCTACCCACCAGCATCTGGCCCGAATTTTCACCTCATATCTAAAGTCGGAAGAGCCTATTCCGGAGTGGTTGGTGGAAGGGCGCACAGTGCTCCTGCCTAAGACGGGCAACTTAGCTGACCCTAAGAATTACAGGCCAATAACTTGTCTGAACACACTGTATAAGATCTTCACAGCCATCCTAAATGATAGGATTCTTCGGACAATTGAACATGTGTGGCGAGAGATGTATGAACAACGTGGCTCGAAGAAAGGCGTAGCAGGATGTCGGGAGAACCTGCTCATCGATAGATGTGTCTGTAAAGATGCAGCATCCTATCAACGATCTCTATCGATGGCCTGGATAGATTACCGAAAAGCTTTTGATTCAACCTCCCATAGACTTATCATCTGTCTGTTGGAAAGCTTAAAGGTTCATCCACACATCGTGAGATGCATAGAGAGATTAATGCCGCTTTGGAAAACCAGATTTACCATCTTATCTGGAAAATATCGTGTGATCACTAACAGTATCACCTTTCAGAGACGTGTGTTTCAGGGCGATACAATGAGCCCTCTTCTCTTTTGCCTCACATTATTGCCACTATCTCTCGCACTTCGCCATTCCGAAGGGTACCTCTGCGGCAAACCTGGAAATCGAAAGCATAAGGTAACTCATGTATTTTACATGGATGATCTTAAGCTCTATGCTAGAAATTAAGAGAAACTACATCTAGCTCTAAAAATTGTCACAGAGTACACTCAAGAGATTGGAATGGAGTTCGGGTTAGAGAAATGCGCCAAGGTTAATTTGAAGAAAGGAAAACTTAACGGCATCCCCGAAGATCCTGAACTCGTTGACAGAGGCGCTATACGACACCTTTGCGCTGGAGAGACCTATACATACCTGGGCGTGCCACAAAGCCGCATTCAGGACGTAACATCTATAAAGGATACTCTCCGATGCAGATACAAACGTCTCCTCCGACAGATATGGTCTTCCGAACTGTCGGCGAGGAACAAAATATCTGCAACGAACATGCTTGCCGTCCCAGTAGTACTCTATTCATTTGGAGTAGTTCCATGGACGAAGGACGAGCTCAGATCCCTCGATATCGGGTCCCGAAAGGTCATGCACATGAACAAAAGCATGCACCTTAAGTCTTCTGTTCCACGACTTTACATCTCACGCCGTCAAGGTGGTCGTGGAATACTGAATCTTGGATGTCTTCACAACAGGATTATTCTGGGTACAGCACATATTGTCGCAAATGAACAAGATCATCTTCTCAAAATGGTCAAAAAACACGAAGAAGTAGGCAAAGGGGCGTTTCTTTACAAAGCAGCAGAAGAGGCTGCTGAAACACTCGGCCTTGACTTCAATATCAGGGGTGAGAGAAATGCATCAAATCTTATCCATCTTGAATACTCACTCCTGAAGGCCCGGATTAAGAAAGCACAGGAGGAAAACTTCCGCCAAGAGCTTCTCGACAAGAAGATGCACGGCATCTTCCACAAAAATGTGGAAGATCAGTCGATGTCGTATGAGCTGACGTTTGCTTCCCTTAGATCACCCGGATTGAAGTCGGGCACAGAGGGCTTCATTTTGGCATGTCAAGATGGTGTCATTTCCACTCTAGCATACCGTCGCCACATTTTGAGCCAAGATATTCCCGATGATAGCTGCAGAGCGTGTCATGAACACCCCGAGCATCTAGGACACATACTATCTAGTTGTCCAGCTCATGCTGGAACAACCTACATCCAAAGGCACAATGCGGCACTGAGAGTGCTTTATTACCATCTCTGTCACTCTTACCGCATTAGCCCAAATACCTCTCCGCTGAACGCCCCTAGAGAAATAGAGTCAATTGTCGAAAATGAGAAGTGCCGCATATATTGGAACTTCATATTCTCGATAATTGTTTCTGTTGCGCACTCGAGGCCTGACATGGTTCTTCTTGACTCCGAGAAACGAACCATGTTCGTTATCGAATTTTCGGCACCAGCTGACAAAAACGTCACAGCCAAGGAGAAAGAAAAGAAAGAAAGGTATAAAGACCTTATGAGGGAGTTGCGTCAGTTATACCCGGAATATTCTGTTAAGCTAATCGTCCTGATCATTGGCGCTCTTGGAGGTGCCAAGGTTTCACTTTTTAATAGCCTGAAAAGCATCCCTGCGTGTCAACAAAATGCTGAGACACTTGCAGGGAGAATGCAGAAGGCGGTCGTCCTTGGGTCGCTCCGTGTCCTCAGGGTGCACGAGACTTTCGCCGGATCATCGTATTGAGTTCGCGCAGACTGTAACCACCCATCTCACGGTCGTGAGACGTGGTTACAGCTGAAATTTTACCGCGATTCCGCTGGGAGCGGGTGCAATTTTTTAGATTAGCACCCGCTCCCGGAGAAATCCTGCGGTTGTCCTTATGACAAAATTTTTAACCATATATATATATATATACAGGGTGGCCCATCTTAATCTATAATTCCAAATATCTTTTAAACTACCCCGTATACGTCAAAAACGGTTCATACAAAAGTTAACCAGGTCATAGGGGGCCATTCAACTGTACCATTTATTTTGACCTTTAGGTGAATTTTCAAGGTCGCAACGATTTTTTAAAATGAGAACCCCTATTTTTAACTGCAGATTTGAATAGAGCGGAAAATTCCACGTTAAAAATGTAGTATTGAAATTTTGTTCTTGTGACCTTGAATTGGCCGAAAATCAAGGTCAAATGTCCAAAAAACGATCACATATGCCCTTTTTCTAAATTCTCGTGCTTGTCTGAGTAAAAAAAACGTTGAAGATGCATAAAAAAAGTCGATAAAATGTAAACGTGTGAACCACCTTGACCAGAAAAATTGCATCTGATCATTTTTGGGACATTTGACCTTCATTTTTGACCTTTTCAAGGTCACAGAAACAGGATTTTTATAGTACGTTTTCGAGGTGAAATTTCTTGCTCTATTCAAATCTGCAGTCAAAAATAGGGGTTCTCATTTTAAAAAATCGTTTGACCTTGAAATGACCTTGAAAATTGACCTCAAGGTCAAAATAAATGGTACGATTTAATGGCCCTCTATGTTCTGGTCAACTTTTGTATGAACCGTTTTTCACGTACATGGGGTAGTTTAAAAGATATTTGGAATTATAGATTAAGATGGGTCACCCTGTATATATAGTGTATATTACATTAAAATTTCGTTTATTGTTATTCTATAAATTAAGAATTAAGTATGTAACAGTTATTATTTCATAAAAATTTTATTGACAAAGAAATATCGTCGGATCCTCTTAAGATCCTAATAGTTTCCGACGTCGGAAAGGATCCCAATACTGGATCCTGATTTCGGATCCGCCGTAGGATTCTACGTGGGTTACGACGTCGGCTATAACGCAGGAAACTACCCCCAGACTACTAGCGATGAGAATAGAGGCTCCCTGCCTGTTTTCAGTTCATCATGGGTACTCTTCTGGTGGCGGTTTGCTCGTTCTCAGGCGCATCCTTGTAAGAAAAAAGTTGTCAACTGGAATACATCAAATACGTGGGCTAAAAATTAAACCCGGGGAAGCATTTTAATAGTAACAAATATCAATTAAATTTGTTAAAATTAAATAAAAAGAAAGAAAATTGTCATCACAATTACAGGGACGCTCACCTTAATTCAATGGAAATGTAAAAAAATTGTTATATTGAATTTATTAGAAAAATGAAATTTTCGACTGTTATTTGACAATGAAGTTACCTTTAATAATGTCAGATACAAATTAAGATACTGCCCCCCCCCCCCGATTCTTTAGAAATACTGAAATTGTATTTTTTCATTTCAAGAAAACGACGTAATTGACTTTTCAATTTGTTTCATTATTACACAAATTTCGACTTGCTTTTGCAGTATACCTCATGAATAAAATATGATTTAAATACATACATACGTATATAAATAACATAAATATACACATATAAATAACAAGTATTCTAAAACTAATATACTTATCTTTCACAGCTCAATATAAGCGATATCTGTGGAAAACAAATATTTCTTAAATGGTGTTGATATTATTTAGCCATTATTTATTTTAATTTTGTAGTCTGGGAGAGGCGAGTGACAAGATATATTGCGTACTTTTTTATTTATGATTTCTAAAGAAAGTCGTCTAAAATTGTTAAACTTTACTAAATTGTGGTTTTATATCAGAACTTCACTGAGATAATTTTAGAAAAAATTTATTATTTTTGGAAATTAACTCATATTATATTACATCAATCTTGTTTTGTATCTGTTCTTTTTTAATTTTCACTTTTCAATGTAATATCTTGAAATTTTTCGACGCTGAATTTCTTATTTTCCCTCTCTAAGGCTTTAATTTTGCCATTAAAATTGAATGGGTTGAATTTCAGAAAATTGTATAATTAGCAATTTAAATATTAGCAATTTTTAAGTGATTTAATTTTACTCTAAATAATTGAAATATTGAACGGTTTGAGTTTTTAAAAGTTTCATCAGCACAATTTTTGGCGACGAAAATATTTATTAGTTTCAAATAAAGTTCGCATTCGTTTAAGTTTCAAAACTTCTGAAGTAGACTTATTTTTCAATTCAGTTTTCAATTTCAAATTATTAAATTTTAATCGCTTTGAATTTATTATTATTCAAATTCAAAACATTCTAATTTTTAATTATTCAATTTTGGATGATTTTAATGATAAATAATACAATTTCAATTCCTCTGAATTTTAAATAATCCAATTTCCAAAATTTGAATCTTAAAATATTTAATTTTTGACGTTTTGACATTGTCTTATTTTCGAAATTTTATTCTGCAATAATTTCGTATAATAATATCTAATATGATAAATATAAAATAATATATAATCATATAATAAGACAATGCTAATATATAATAATTTCGTGATTCTCCTATTTAGAATAAAGTTGCCTAATTTTTAGCGCTTCGATTTAGAAATTATATAATTGAGACAGTCAGTCTTACCTTAATAGTTTTTGAAAGTTAAATGAAATATTCTAGATAATAGAACAAAAATTTATTTTATACGCTCCTGACTCAACGGTGAATTTTGAACGCGAATATGAACTCGCGCGTAAAGGTGATTTAGCGAATTTTGCACGATCGATAATTCCACGCATTCCGCGCATGCTAATAGGAAATGGTGGGGATAACGTGGGTCTTCGCGGGTCCCGAAGCGAGTCGAAAAGCTTGGAGAGTCCTATTCCGCCTATTCCTTTCGGGATCCCAGAGGGTGAGCAGCGTTTAAAGCTCTCTCTGAATTCAGAGAACTTCAAGCCAGAAGTTATCTCCAGAAAGCGCGTGGATTACGAAAGAATAAGAGGCTATATTTCTTTCAACGACTTCCTTTTGTTGTTCCTGATAACTGACATAGTTTTTTTTTATTCAGTACAATTAGGCAAGAAATCATACGGGTAAATTAAATTAAAATGGCAGTTAGTTTCGTGACAGCTTTGCACTTCTCTTATGAGGACCTCGCTGTGTGAGACTAAGTGTTCTTAGATTCTGAAAGAAAGGGGTATTATTTCGAGTCACTTTCTCAACATAAATTCATTAAAATGAAATCCGTGGCAAAGGAAAATTTATCTCGTGACAGCTTTGTACTCTACTCTGTGGAGACCTCGCTGTGCCAATGAATTTTGGGGCTAAATTTTAAATCTTGTTTTAATTCGAGCTATGATCCACGTTACAGCTTTGTACTCTACTTAGTGGAGACATCGCTGTGTGGAATCTTTCGCTTTTCCTTGCAGAAATTAAGGGCATAATTCCCTTAAATAAAGTGAGTCTGACTCATCTTCTAAAAAGGCATTATTAATAAAAAAATTTAAATCCTGCGTAATCATATCTCACTTGAGTGATCCCAACTTTACCTACAAAAAAATGGACTAGTGTATTCTAACTTAGAAAATGAATTGGAGAAATGAAGTTCTCTATCTCGAATCTTTTGCAATAATCGATTATGGATCCTTAGACAATTATATATTACGTGAATTTCTCTTATCGAATTACTTCTTATTCAAAGGGCTCCGTATCCTTAAAAGCAAAGTTGTGTCCTTGCTCGGTCAAGGGGAACCCACTCTAATTCCCAGGGTTGCGTTATTAGTTAATTATAACAATAAAACTGTAAGGGCTATTTTTAATATCCTTCCAGCATTCGAACCGACGACAATAATCGGTTACGATCTGCTGATTAGGACACAGTAAATAGCAAACTCAACTAATTTTCAATAATTAATCGCATTATTGAAGCTAGTCGATATGCGACATGTCTATTAAATAAATTAGGAGCATAAAAGTAGAAGGAATCCGTAAAATTATGTCAGAGCATTAGGATCTAATTGCTCAAGGAATAATACGAGAAAAGAGAAATGTTACATAATGCAACGCTATCAGTGGGACAATATTAATCATTGTTAAAAAAATTGAAACATAATATTGAAAAACTGGTGTAATAATGAATTTTTGAATTTTTCATATTTTTCATGTTAGGAAATACAAATCCAGAGAAGTGAATGCGCGATTTGAGCGCATCTATTCACTGCTAGTGTGTAATGAAACGTATCTTTGTATTTTTCTCTCGACCTGGAGAAAATCACTAATATTTAGCGGGAGAACCGGCAAGAGCCGGGAAATGAAAATTGAAAAAATTGTAGCCACCCAGGTTACAATGCAATGCAAAACTGTTTGCAATATATTTTTTTTTTTTTTTTTTTTTTTTTTATACCATTAAGCCGTTTCCCTTTCGGCGAGCCTCTAGGGGTAGGCGTGACACTACCCGATTCGGGTAGTGTTTCTAGGTGGATAGTTTCTTGTAGTAAATAACTACAAGTGTGGGCTCACCACACCCACGACTGCAAAATATTTTGTTTTTAAAAAGTCTTTTTTACTTCAATCAAAGCACCACAACTCACTAATAGATAGTCCAAGTTACAACTGAAGTCAAAATTATGCATCCATCTCCACTGATGACGGAAGACGTAAATCAGTTCTCAAATACAATAAACCATATTTTGTAGAATTGCAAAGCTGGTTTTTCCCTGATCCACATTGCATTCCTTTAACTAAATTAAAATTTCCCAAAAACCGCCCGCCTCAACTTCATGGCGCCCCTAGGCTATAGCCTAGATTACTGGGACGCTCATCATCTTAATTCAATGGAAATGTAGAAAAATTGTTATATTGCATTTATCAGAAAAGTGCAATTTTCGACTGTTATTTGATAATGAAGTTCTCTTTAATGATGTACGAAATAATTAAAAGGCACTCTGTTAAAGCTAAAGTAGTAATGGATTTCTCATAATTTATTTGTAGGTAAATTCTGCCATCGCTATCATCTTGAAAAAATGGTGAACATAATTATAATTTAATTTATCATACTTGGCTCTTGAATTTGTTTAACTCTTAACTTATTTGTAAATTATATTTCCGTGATGAATTTTTTATTTTATAAATTAAAAAAATGTTATTTCTAAAATAAATTGTGAATTATTCGTTATAACACGTATATGAGCATTTTCAAATTGATAAGTACTAAAAATAATATTGATTTTCATTACTATATAAGTTTTACAAGGTTTAAAAAAAATGAATGATACCTAGAATAATAGCAGTAATCACCAATCTTTCAGCTTTTAAGAAATATGATAACAAATCTGGAAGTTGTCTATTTGCTCGGCAATTTCCCTTCATACTCTATAGTCGATAGAACTTTCCAGGCCTTTATGAACGTTACAGTATCTTTCTTATTAAAAGCTTAATTAAACAAAAACATTTCAAACCTATTTTTTTCCATCTGCGAAAATTTGTCAATTTTTTATTTAAAAAAAGGCTGCGTCTAGTCGTCCCGAATTTCGGGTCGACTAGCCGGAAATGAAGATAAATGCTAGTCATCCCGAAATTCGGGACGACTAGCCTATTTCTACCATTTGGCTCGTCTGGCACGAACGCAAGTTCTGTGGCGCGAGAAACACCCAGAGCTCTCGCACTTTTCGCGTCAACGTCTGCGAAACCATGCCGAACAACTCTGAAAAAGGGCTATGTAAGCGGAGCGCCTACTCTACCGCAGCCAGAATAAGCCGGCAACAGAGAAAGAGTGGCGACACTGAGATCAACCGCGAACAGGCATCCAATAGACGAAGAACGATGCTTCAGAACACGGAGAAACATCAACATTAAGGTTTCTTCCAAGCCCAAAGATCTGACTGAACTGGATGATGAGCTTCGTGGAGATTTTTCCAAAGAATTTGACCTCTGGACTATCAATTGTGGTGTGTACAATGCAGCGAGAACTTTGGCAGATGCAAACCGTAAAACAAAATCAACGGTTGATCATAAGACCAAAAGACGAATGCATCAACTCAGTACAAAGATAGGCTGGGCAAGACAGTATGCGTTCCGCATTCAATGTGTGATTGACTACATAACATCCGGCAGGACTTTCACTGCCAATGTTCGAAAGTTCACGCGCGAACTGCGGTTCCGTCATCACACAATCAACAAGTCAAAGCTACTGACCACCAGGCAGCATATTGTTGCCAGAATACGAGTACTACCTAACGCTAAGAGAAGTCTAGAGCGGAGGGAGAGGTGGGTCAGAGAAAATCAACAGTTTTTGTCTGACCCATCTCGACTCTTCCAAGACCCTCCAGTTACTGTCGACCATCCGCCCAAACCAGATTAGGTCGAAGCATTTTGGAGAGAAGTCTACGAGGTCCAACGTCAACTTCAAGAAGACTCAAATAACATAAATAGCTTCGAAGAGCTGTGCAATGCCCTCATAACAGCTGAGGAGGAATGCCCACCTATCACTACCGAGGAGGTGAAAAACGTATCAAGAGGCATGAAGAACTATTCCGCTCCTGGTCCAGATGGTATCAAGATCTTCTGGTGGAAGAAGTTTCCTCCAACCCACCAGCATCTGGCGAGAATTTTCACCATATATCTAACGTCGGAAGAGCCTATTCCGGAGTGGTCGGTGGAAGGGCGCACAGTGCTCCTGTCGAAGACGGGTAACTTAGCTGACCCTAAGGATTATAGGCCAATCACTTGTCTAAACACACTGTATAAGATCTTTACAGCTATCCTAAATGATAGGATTGTTCAGACAATTGAACCTGTGTGGCGAGAGATGTATGAACAACGCGGCTCAAAGAAAGGCGTAGCAGGATGTCGGGAGAACCTGTTCATCGCTAGATGTGTGTGTAAAGATGCAGCATCCTATCAACGATCTCTATCGATGGCCTGGATAGATTACCGAAAAGCTTTTGATTCAACCTCCCATAGACTTATCATCTGTCTGTTGGAAAGCTTAAAGGTTCATCCACACATCGTGAGATGCATAGAGAGATTAATGCCGCTTTGGAAAACCAGATTTACCATCTCATCTGGAAAACATCGTGTGATCACTAACAGTGTCACCTTTCAGAGAGGTGTGTTTCAGGGAGACAACATGAGCCCTCTTCTCTTTTGCCTCACATTATTGCCACTGTCTCTCGCACTTCGCCATTCCGAAGGTTACCTCTGTGGCAAACCTGGAGATCGAAAGCATAAGGTCACTCATGTATTTTACATGGACGATCTCAAGATCTATGCTAGAAATAAAGAGGAACTACATCAAGCTCTAAAAATTGTCAAAGGGTACCCTCAAGAGATTGGAATGGAGTTCGGGTTAGAGAAATGCGCCACGGTTCATTTGAATAAAGGAAAACTTAATGGCATCCCCGAAGACCCTGAGCTCGTCGACAGAAGCGCTATACGACACCTTCCCTGCTCAAAATTCCGGACAAATTCCGGATTCGGAAATTTGTCCGGTCGAAGGAGCACGGAAATTAATCCGAATATCATCCGGTAGAATCCGAAAGTTCTACGGTCTGATGGACTCCATCAGTCCTGGTTAAATCCGGTTGAGACCGTATTTTGTGCGGTCTGACGGATGCTATCAATCCGGATTGTGGCTGGGTCGTCATCCGGATTCTATCCCGGTGTATTTACAAATTTTCCGGATGAAGTAGAACCAAAAAAATAATAAATCTGTATATTGTCCGGTAGAATCCGAAAGTTGTACGGTCTGACAGATTCGATCAATCCGGATTGTATCCGATCATGTCCGTTTTCTGTGCGGTCTGACGGACCGAATAGATGTTATATAACAAGGTTATATAAGCAGTTTACATTCGAGAAATGCATTCTTCATTTATTTGACGTTCACAAACCTATTTCGATAGCTTAACTTAACACTACTACATGTAACGCACTTCACTAACGCAGAATATCGCACGCTGAGTATATCGTTCGAAACGGTCCTTATATACTAACCAAGATAATTGTCAGCGCTTGTGAGAAACGACCAAAATTGTGTCCGGTCAATTTCGTCCTTTGTACGGTCTGCATGATGCGATAAATCCGGATTGTGTTCGGTGGAGTCAGTGTTTTGTACGATCTGAAGGACGCGATCAATCCGGAGTGTGCCCGTTCATGTCCGTGTTTTGTAGGGTCTATCGGATGTGATGAATCCGGATTGTGTCCGGTCATGACCGTGTATTATATGGTCTGACGGATGCGATTAGTCCGATTTTTGCCCAGTCGTGTTCAGCCATGTCCATGTTTTGTGCGGTCTGGCGGATGCGATTAATCCCGTTAAGTCCGAAATTTGTACGATTTTTAAGAATGCGATTAATCCGGATCTCATCCGATTAATTCCGAAATTCATCCTTTCTGACAAATGCGAATAATTTAGATCTTATTCGTCTTTGCCCAATATTTGTCTAGTTATTCGCGAAAGCAATACACCCTCATCTTATCCGGTATAGCAAACTGAACTAAACAAATGAAATTCGATACAGTTATAGAGTATTTAATTATAAATGCGCAAAAACAGGATGTTAAAAAGTTGTATGAGAAGTCATTTTTGATAACATTTTTAATGCACTTTTAGGAAAGAAATTAGAACACTTTCGAACGAAGTATGTTGAATAGTGAAATATTACGTACAATAATAGCATACAGTTTAAAGAATAGTAAAACAAAAAGTATTTGAATCAATTATTATCATTCCCGTCCACTGATCCTTCTTGCACATCATCGCCAATTCCATCATCATTCCCATCAACTGTTCCTTCCACATCATCGGCAATTCCATCATCGTTCCCATAAACTCCTTTTTTCACATCATCGTCAATTCTATCAACATTCCGATCAACTGCTCCTTCTTCCACATCGTCATCAAATCTTTCATCATTCCCATCAACTGCTTCTTCTTTCCAAGAGAGCTGTACATTCACTTTCATGAACAAATTCATTTTCTATCGGAACCATATAGTTATCCTCATCCTTGTACAAAAGATAAAGAAAGCTTTCTCATCATTTTCCGTGTTACTACTCACGTCTTTATCGGAATTCTCATTATTTTTGTTCGTTTTCGAAGTTTCATTTTCACTTTTGTGATTTTTTTCTGACGCCCTACCCAAAAACGAAAGCAAAATATTTAATTTTTTCCGATACGCCCTACTATGCAGTAGTATTTTCCGTTTTCACGTGAATGTCACCAAATTAAACTTAAACTTGCGGATACATTTTGGATAAAATCGGACTGCTTCCGGAGTCAATGTTTTTGACCGGATTAATTTCGGATTTAAGCGAACGATTTTCCGATTTCATTTGCATTTCACGATATTACAACTTAAACCAGCGGATTAATTTTGAATAGAATCGGACTGTTTCCGGAGTCGATGTTTTGGACTAGACGAATATCGGATTTAAGCGAATGATTTTCCCTTTTCACTTCAATTTCACCGAATAACAACTAAAACCTGTGGATTAATTTCGGATAGAATCGGAATATTTCGGAGTTGATGTTTTAGACCGGACAGATTTCGGATTTAATCAGACGATTTTCCGTTTTTACTCTAATTTCACCGAATGACAACTCGAACCTGCGAATTAATTTCGGATAGATTCGGACTATTTTGTGTTTGACGATTGAAATCAATAATAGGTATTAACAAAGGTAGAAAACTAAACTAGAATACAAAAAAAATTGGATCTAGGCTATCAACAGAAGAATACTGTAAATATACATACGCAAATATACATACTTAAAAGTAAATACGCATTCATACACACACTAATATATAT
>CAKNXH010000202.1:711900-724822 GCA_932178445.1 Andricus quercusramuli | reverse complement strand
AATATATCTTATTACAATATTTTACTTTATATTTGAATTTTAATCGTGCATTTTCCTTTATATGCGCCGCATTCGCCGCCGCTCCCCTATAGATATAAATCTAAAAGAAACTTCAGTGGTACTGAAGCATGAAAATTTAAGTATAACGTAGAAGTATAAATCTCCGAATTAGGCCGGGAAACAATCAAACGTGCTGTCGATACAATTATAGATCTTTCAAATGAAAAATGAAACTCCATGTAGTCAGGATTACTTTGACTTAACAGGTGTTTTTGTAGAACAAAATAAATCCAATTAGTACAGTTAGAATAACTGAGAAACTTTTGTGTTATCAAATAAAAATTTTCAAATGAAAAAATTATTATGTATGCTAGATGTGTTGAAAATAGGTGTAATTGACAAATTATATTATATTTACCGACATATAAATATAGGATGATACTAAGAGGCAGTAGTTGCTATTTAAATCCCTCGACGGCTTGCAGGTTAGCCAGGTAAATTCGTGGAGATCCATCCTCTCTGCGACAAAAAATTTTTCCTCCAGCAATCCACAGATATTTGACTATTTTGTCTCTTCTGAGACCCAGGGCAATGGCGTAGATCTTCCTATTCAAAGGTGACAGGGCCTCACGTAGATAAACAGGGTGTTTATCATTGCTTGACCACCCGAAGTTTTCAGTGGAGAAGTCTCTAAAAACCTTACGTCTCTCAATGAATTTATCTCGCAGTTGTTGATTGTTGAGCTTCGCGACAATGATGGGCGGGTTGGAGGATTTTGTAAGTGCAGGTGCCTTTATGATTCTGTAAATTTTGACCACATCTTCCCTCTTAAAGGGAACGTCAAGAGCCCTAGCTATTGAATCCATGTTTGTAAAAAGGTCTTCATTGGGTTTCATAGGGAAATTATGAATTTCCAAAGTCGTTCGAAGGGCCGCTTGCTCACTTACGTTGAGCGCATGCTCCAGAATAGCCACTTTTGATTTCAAATCATTGGCATCCTTTTTGATTTTTGTAATGTCTTCCTTTCCCATTTCTGAGCCAGCTTCGAGTGAAGAGATTCGGTTCGAGTTCTCAGTAATGTCTGCTTTGATCGTTTGAATCGAAGTTAAAAGATCGTTATTAAATGCTTGCTGCTTGTTTTCAAATTCTATGATCCTGGAGAGAATCTCCTGAGATTCCGCAAGCGCATCCTTTTGTCCTTCCAAGACAGCATGTTTGATCATGGCAGCGAGATCAGGCTGGTTGGGGGTAGCCGTTGCTGCTGAGGGAGCAGGAGCGTGAGGGGAAGACGTACCGCCTGTGTTGCGAATATTAGATGCAGGTCCATCTACTACCGTAGAGATGTCGCTGGTGTTTTGTCCTTTGCATTTCATGCAGAAGAAATCTGTTTGACCTTTTTTAAGTTAATCAAAATTTTGTTTGGAAATGTTAAAATTCGCACAGGCCAGATGCGTTAAAACACCACACTTTACACACACAAGCACCTCAGGTCCTCCTCTGGAAATCACTTCCTTCCCCTCTGGACACGCACCCATTGCACTAATTGATCAATGACAGTTATTGAATAATCCAGAACAACAAGAAACCGGCAGTTTTGAAAAAAACCAACTTGCTCAGACGCACAAGGAACACACAAAGAGACAACTTGCAAATTTTTAATAAAAAAAGAGCACGAAAAACAGGCGAAAACTTAATACTCCGAAGAGCTGCAAATCGACACGTCCACTCCGACCACCGTTACCATTACTTTTCGGAGTTGATGACATTTTCGGAGTTGATGTTTTAGCCCGGACAGATTTCGGATTTAATCAGACGATTTTCCGTTTTTACTTTAATTTCACCGAATGACAACTCAAACCTGCGGATTAATGTCGGATAGAATCGGACTTTTTTCGCAGTTGATGTTTTAGACCGGACAGATTTCGGATTCAATCAGACGATTTTCCGTTTTTACTTTAATTTTACCGAATGACAACTTGAACCTGCGGATTAATTTCGGATAGAATCGGACTGCTTCCGGAGTACATGTTTTTAATCGGAAGAATTTCCGATTCAAGCGGACGATTTTCCGTTTTCACTTCAACTTCACCGAGTGACAACTTGAACCTGAGGATTAATTTTGGATAGAATCGGACTGCTTCCGGACTACATGTTTTTGATCGGAAGAATTTCGGATTTAAGCGGACGATTTTCCGTTTTCACTTCAATTTCACCGAATGACAACTAAAACCTGCGGATTAATTTCGAATAGAATCTGATTATTTTCGGAGTTGATGTTTTAGACTGGACAGATTTCGGATTTAATCAGATGATTTTCCGGTTTTACTTTAACAAAAATAATTTCAGGTACTGAGTTCCAGACTAATTTCGGATCAAGTCGGACTCTTTCGCGAGTGAAAGTTTACGTTCGGATAAATTTCGGATCAGACCGGACTATTTTCCATTTTTTGGAATAACGAAAATAATTTCAGGTTTTGAATTCCGGACTTATTTCGGATCAAATCGGACTCTTTCCGGAATCAAAATTTATGGTCCGGACGGACTCCGGACATAATCAGACAAATTTCTGACTGTTTTCGCACAGTTTTCTGATTAGATCGGACATATTTCGGAAAAAAATCGTAAATCGGATTGATTTCGGATAAATTCGGACCTATTTCAGAATCCGAAATTTTTAGAAGGGTTAGCGCTGGAGAGACCTATACATACCTGGGCGTGCCACAGAGCCGCATTCAGGATGTGACATCTGTAAAGGATACTCTCCGAAGCAGATACAAACCTATTATACGGCAGATTTGGTCTTCCGAACTGTCGGCTAAGAACAAAGTATCTGCAACGATCATGCTTGCCGTCTCGGTAGTACTCTATTCATTTGGAGTGGTTCCATGGACGAAGGACGAGCTCAGATCCCTTGATATCGGGACACGTAAGGTTTTGCACATGAACAAAAGCATGCACCTTAAGCTTAAGGTGCATAAAGGTGCAAACAGAAGACTAGTCTTCTGTTCCGCGACTTTACATCTCACGCCGCCTGGGTGGTCGCGGAATATTGAATCTTGAATGTCTTCACAACAGGATTATTCTGGGTACAGCACATATAGTTGCAAATGGACAAGAACCTCTTTTCAAAATGGTCAGGAAACACGAAGAAGTAGGCAAAGGGGCGTTTCTGTACAAAGCAGCGGAGGAGGCTGCTGAAACACTCGGCCTTGACTTCAGTATGAGGGGTGAGCAAAATGCATCAAATCTTATCCATCTTGAATACTCACTCCTGAAGGCCCGGATTAAGCAAGCACAGGAGAAAAACTTCCGCGAAGAGCTCCTCGACAAGAGAATGCACGGCATCTTCCACAGAAAATGTGGAGGATCAGTCGATGTCGTATGAGCTAACGTATGCTTTCCTTAAAGCATTCGGATTGAAGTCGGGCACGGAGGGTTTCATTTTGGCATGTCAAGACGGTGTCATTTCCACTCTAGCATACCGTCGCCACATTTTGAGCCAAGATATTTCCGATATGTGTTTCATGCACAGCCCGAGCATCTAGGACACATACTCATGTCCAACTCATGCGGGAACGACCTACATCCAAAGGCACAATGCGGCACTGAGAGTGCTTTATTACCATCTCTGTCACTCTTACGGAATTAGCCCAAATACCACTCCGCTAAACTCTCGCAGGGAAATAGAGTCAATTGTCGAAAATGAGAAGTGCCGTATATACTGGAATTTCATATTCTCGACAATTGTTTCTGTTGCGCACTAGAGGCCTGACATAGTTCTCCTTGACTTCGAGAAACGAACCATGTTCGCCACAGTTTCACTGCTTAATAGCCTAAAAATCATCCCTGTGTGTCAACAAATTGCTGATACACTTGCGGGGAGAATGCAGAAGGCGGTCGTCCTTGGGTCGCTCCGTGTCCTCAGGGTGCACGAGACTTTGGCCGGATCATCGTATTAAATTCATCGCAGACTGTAACCGCCTATCTCACGGTCGTGAGACGTGGTTATGGCTGAAATTTTCCCACGATTTCGCTGAGAGGGGGTGCAATTTTTCAGATTAGCACCCGCTCCCGGCGAAATCCTGCGGTTGTCCTTATGACAAACTATATATTCTCCCATTTTATTCTTGTAAAATTTTAATATTTCTTTTATACGCCGCAGGCATAATTCGGGCGTATTATGTGCCTGTTTTCAGGAACTTAAGTAGCCCTTTATGGGTCAGTGGTGGGAGCAGTACAATAATGGCCTCATTATTGTACTGTACAATAATGGGGCCATTATTGTACTGCTCCTACCACTATCCACTATCCATTATAGTCCGCGTATCATTGGAGCATTGAAGAAATACTTATCGTACATGATAAACCTACAGATAAAGGAGGGGGAAATTTTTTCAAAAATTTCGAGCATTTGAAAATTTCGAAAAATTTTGAAAATTATAGAATTTTTCACAATTTTTGAAAATTTAAGAAATTTTGAAAATTTTTGAAAATTTTCGGAATTTTGAAAATTTTTGAAAATTTCTGAAATTTTTGAAAATTTTTATAAATGTTGAGAATTTGAAAATTTCGAAAATTTTAGAAAATTATAGAATTTTTGAAAATTTGAGAAATTTCTGAAATTTAAAAAATTTTTTGAAAATTTTCGAAATGTTGAAAATTTTTGGATATTTTTGGAAATTCAAGAAATTTTTGAAAATTATTGATATGTTCAAAAATTACTCAAATCCCCCAAAAAATTTCAAATTTTCAAAAATATCCAAAATTTTCATATTTTTCAAAAATTTTAAGACGAGCAAATATCAACCGGCTCAGTAAAAATCTTGTTAACCGGTGCTAAAAGTGAATTGTACCGATTGAACTCGCCACGTCAGACCTCCCCTGTGATACATGATAATCGGGGGCAAAAAACTTGCAAATTATGCCCTTGGTGTATAAAGTATAATGTGCACCATGGAACTACGTCAGTCATTACGCCTTGTGTGTTTGCAATACTCGTCTCCGCCTCGCGCTCGTCTACGACTTGTATTGCAAACGCACACGCGGCGTATAAAGACCGACTTAAGTTCCTTGGCGCACAATGTACTATTATTTTAATTTTTGGGATCTTCTTTTCTTTTAAGATATTATAAGGAGTTTTTTAGTTGACTTCAATGATTTAAGAGAATTTCAAGATATTTTGATCAAATTTTGGTGCGTTTTGAACCTGATATTCCAAGAAATATAGGATTTCATTAAATTTTTACGGCATTTTATGATATTTTATGAGGGATTTCACAGTATTTCAGAAAATGTTCAAATATATTAAAACGTTTGCTAATTTAAGAGAATTTTCATGTCTTTGAGGTAAGGTAAATTTCCCAGTAATCGTGACGGTCCCAGTAATCGTGAAACTTGGTTATAGTTTGAATATATTGTTACAAAAATGTGTTAAAAGTAACATTTAATGATAAAACTCACTCATTTGTAGCATTTTAGAATAGCAAATAGAAATTACATTCATTCAAATAAAATAAAAAGCAAGAAAATTGGCATCACGATTACTGGGACTAAGGTCACGATTACTGGGACTTTCACCTTACTTGAAATAATTTTAACGAATTTTCAAACTTTTAAATTATTGTAGTGCTTAAAGGTACTACGAAGAGACTTCGAAGCGGTATATTTTGAGCAATTTTCTTTTTTTTAATTTTCCGTAAATGCGCTACTTAGTGCCTTTCTTTTCTAAATTTCCACTCAAAAATTAAGAAGAAGCTTCGAAGACAAAGGCGGTATCCCAGCGAAATATCAAGATAAATCTATTGTCAAGGATAAATGAAATTTCATATTATAAATTTTTTGAAATTGAACTATCTTTCATGTCTGTGTGGAGGGGGTATACAGAAGTATTTTAGAAACAACCAATTATTGTAAAAAATTGTTTTAAAAAAATATTTAAATATTTAAATATTAAAAAAAAATAAAAATTATTGTTAAAAAACAACCAATTAGAAACAACCAATTGAGACTCTTGGTTTCCATTCTCTGTCCTCGCACTCCCCCCCCCCCCCCACCCAGTAACAGAAGTTTTGGTGGGACTGGCGTTACAACTAGACTCTCCACCGTATAAAGAATCACTACTTAACCTGGACATGATTTCGACTCACAAAACAAATCTCGCGCATACAGGTGATAGTTGGGAGTACAATCTAAACATGAATAATACAAACAATAAAGTAGCCTCGGAATGGACTGAAACTCGGATTGACCAAAGGCATGCACACGGTAAACGTAAAGGTCGCGTTTCAGGCGATAAATGGAGACTGGGTGTTTGGAATGCTAGAGGAGTGAATGATCTTAATGTAAGAGAAATAAAGGTTTAATTATGAATTTTAATTACAAATTTAATTATGAATGAAAAAGCAAGACAGCATCTCCAAGATCAAGTATATGTATCGCCCAGATTGCTGTGGGTTATAATGAAGGTTGAAATTAGAAGATTATTTATCAAAGCGTGCTACGCCCCAGCTGATAGTGATCCGAGAGCAGTCAAGGACGCCTTCTAGGACAATTTTAAATGATACAATAAAAACTTGCTATCAAGGTGAAAGAATAATTCTGCTAGGAGATATGAACGGATGGGTCGATGCCCAACGTCAGGATACAAATATAGATAATGAGGAAAAATTAGTTAGCTTATGCTTAGAAAAGGGCCTGTTCCTTACAAATACTTGGCTTCGACATAAAATGAGCCACGCATAAACGTGGTGTAAAGGAAATAACCGCAGTATAATTGACTTCGTTATTGCGGATGAAAGGCTGAGAGAACTAGTCAAAGATACAAGAGTCATGAGGGGTTCCGAATGAAATACTGACATTACCTTTCAGTCTCCAAAATAAACTTAGCGCGGGGTTGTAGAAGATAGAGAACAAAAAAAAACGAAACAAACGCAAATAAAGATTGAAAATTTACAGAAACCGGAAGTGCGAATAGATTTTTAGAATAAGGTAAACGAATGTATAGATCAGACAACTTGGATGATACTAATAGATAATAAAAATATAGAGGCCGCATCAGGCTTGGTTGTGGATGTCATTGTCAGGAGTGCGACTGAAATATATGGTACGGCGGTTGTAGGAAGAAAATTTGGTGATGCATGGTGGAATGGTGAAAATGAGGCAGCCCGAGAAGAGAAGAAAGAAGCGCACAGAAAAACACTGAACATCACAGGTCTTAGCGAAGAAAAGAGAAATAGGCTCAAAAATGATTACAGACACATAAATAGGAAAGTTAAACGACTAATTAAGGGAAGTAAAGATAAAATCAGAACAGAAGAAGAAAAGAAAATACAAAACGACCAAGAAACTATTATTCAATTAAATGAAGGAAAGTTGAAGTACAGAGTTTTGCAGCATGAGAAACAGCGAAGGTTAAATGCTAGATGATATAGACGGAATAGTAGACGGTTCAAAAGACTCTTTTTAAAGATTATTAGGAGGTGAAGATATAAGGCAACAGAACTGCGACATAGAACATAGTGCATTAGAAAACCCAATTGAAAAAGGGTGTGTCCTGAGGTTAGAGATATAATTAAGAACTTAAAAAACAGTAAGGCTGCTGGTGTAGACAGTATTAGCGCTGAAATACTTAAATACAGTCGCGAGTACATACCTCATAGGCTGTACGAATTGATAAATTTTTGTATCGAGATGGGAGAAGTCCCAGACGATTGGAGAAAAGCGATTATCGTACCAATATACAAAAGAAAGGGAGATAAAAGCAACTGCAATAATTACAGAGGTATCATCTTACTAAGTGCCATGTGTAAAATATAATCAAAAATACTTATTCGAAGGGTGATGAAAATTACAGAAGAAAAGATATGGGAAGTCCAAAGTGGATTTATGCCGGGAAGATCATGTACAGATCAGATATTTAGTTTGAGATAGATCACAGAAAAGAGCTTGAGAGTAGGAAAGAAAGTTTCCTGTGCATTTGTTAACCTAGAAAAAGCACTTGACAAGGTAAACACAATTGAACTTTGGGAAGTCTTTAAAGAGTACGAAGTCAGTGGATGGCTCTTACAAGTAATAAAAACAATATATACAGGTAGTAAAGCGAGTGTAAGGGTAAATGGGAAACTGAGTGACTGGTTCGATACCACGCAAGGCGTAAAACAAGGATGCGTTATGTTCTCATGAATATTTACCATATTTTTTATGGTCTGAGAACGGCCATCTTCGACGAAGAAGGTGTAGATCTCGAAACAGTGAAGGTAGGTGGGTTTAGCTTTCGCAGATGACCAGATTCTTATGGCAGAATTGAGGACTTGCAAAGAATGTTGAATTAACTTAATACAGACATGAAGAACATGGGCCTCAAAATTAGCGTAAATAAAACAAAAATCATGGTGTTCGAAGGAAAAACTGAGAAAACAATATGCAACATAGTCCTAAATGATGAGAAATTAGAACAAGTTGACAAGTACGTATATCTAGGTAGCCTATTCACTAGCGACGGAAAAATATATTTGGATTTAGATAGGCGCATGAATAAGGGTAAGCAGGTTATCGATAGAGCAGGTTCCATGCTCAGAAATAAAAACATATAAAAAAAAGCTAAAATGGCCATACATATCTCTATTTTCGTACCGACTGTTCTATACGGTAGCGATACATGGACCTGTCAAGAAAAGGCCAGGAGTAAAAGAAACGCGACTGGCATGAAATCTCTGCGTACAATATGCGGGGAAACAATGATGGACAAATTCCGAAACGAGATAATCCTCAAAGAATGTGGTACAGGAGAGGCACTAGTTGACATATGGGAAAGAAATCAGTCAAGTTGGTTCGGTCATCTTGAAAGAATGAAAGATGAACGACTGACCAAACAGGTTTATAAAGGTCAAGTAAATGGCAGAATGCTTAGAGGTAAACCGCCGTAAGGATGATTAGATATTGTGAATGAGACACTATTCCCAAGAGACATAAGAAGCCATAGAATGACGAGAGCTTGCATGAAAAAATGCGTGGACGTGAAGGAAGCTAGAATAGTATGCCAGGACAGAAAAGTGTGGCGACAAATAGTTTGTAAACAGAGTGTCAATAGAGGGAATGACGCCTGAAACAAAGACCTTCGATACTAATGGGCCCGAGTGGGGAACCACATATAACAATTTTGTGAGGCTCTTCACTTAAGGTGATCGCTAGAGAGGCATCCTGGGTCGGAGCAGTGTTGCAGAACGAACGTGTCATTTAAATAAATAACACGAGAATTCTAGATCAATCTAAAATATCTATACCTTACACCTATATACCTACCTACCTCATACCTATATACCCACCTACACACTACTATTTTACAACCGAGCAAGACACGCCTACCTTAAATGGCTTAATGGTATAATGATAATAAAATTTTTCCGGTGCGCCTGTATGTGTATACTGTATATGGATGCATGCCAACTTACCTGTTTAGTTTGCCTGGATGATAAAGTCACGCTAACTTCTGTAGGATACAATCATTCAAATCAGCCTTGGAGGTACTTTGTGAGGGTCCCTGGATGAGGGTCAAGTCCGTTAGTCAGATCAATCAAACAAAAATCAAAAAAGAGCATTTAGAGCATTTTCAAAACACCGTACAAAGTTTTTCAAGCAGCTTCCGAGATTGCATTCAATGATTATGACAAATGAGAACAATCATCTTCAAAATTATCAAAAAACAACATTTTTCCAACAGATAAAGAAATTTTTAACCAATTTCAAATAAATTGAGGAATTATCCCAATGACATTTTTCGATTAAATCAAAACTCAAAAAAGTTACATTATTTTCAATGAGATTATGAACATTTTTTAGAAGCGAGCTATAAGTTATAATTGTGATTTTTGGTAGCGCGAACGTCTTTATGAGAATGTAATCTTCGAAGTCACAGACGCTTTGAGAACTGTCTCCAAAGTCAAATGGAAAAACAAGTTGAGTTCCAGTTTATGATTGTAGTTCATTAAGGGCTTCAATGGAACAATTCTATCACATTCTCATATGGGAGAGCGTGGTGGAATCGTCGAAATTTTCGATGTCTAGTTTTTAACGGAGCTTTACGTTTCGGCACTCACAGAATCCGAAAATCATACAAATTTGTCGGTTTCTGTATATCTGTATCTCTGTACCTTTTGAAGGATTCATCCAATTGAGTCATCCTTTGATACAATTTTTTAGAGTCTCAAAATGAACGTCAGGTACGTTAACCAGATACTTCCGACAAAAATAAAAAAATTTACAGCATTTTCAAAATTTTGAGCCAAATTTTTTGAAAATGTTCAGAAATTTCTGTCGAACTTTCTGGTAGCTAATAAAAAAAGTCGCAAATTATTCAAATGGAATTTCTTAATCCGATACAAATTTAAAAACTGATATCCTTTTAAGCCTTTCCAAAATTTTCAAAAAATAGAAAGAACTATTTTTCTAATAGATTCAGAAATTCCAATCGGAATTTTTACTATACATTGAATATATTCTAAAACTATTCCAATTATATTTTTCGATTAGACCCAAAGTCAAAAAGTGAGATCAATTTAAAAATTGTGCAAATTTTTTAGAAATATCTGTAAGTTTTAATCGTAATTTTTAGTAGATTTCAAGTAGATGTGCAATTTATCTTAAATCCACTTCTCATTTGAAAATAAATTAGAAAAGTTTCAAAAAATTAATAATCAACAAATGATAAAAATATCAATGGGATATTTTTAAAACGCATTGAAATGATTTTCAATCTTTTTTTCAAACTGACTAAAAATTTGTGTAGAATTTACTTAGAACAGAACTTTGAACGAACGGGATCAAAGTTAATGTTTTTTTTTTTTGCTTCATGTTTTTTTTGATAAATAAAAGGACGTACATTGTTTCATTCACATTATATCGAAAAACATACTTTCTATATTCCGTTCCGTTTTTATATACATCGGTTTATTTCTCAGAGAGAACCGTCTGTATAATATGTGCTTTAAGAACAGTCTTAAAAACAACTTGAAAAACAATTTGAGTTCCAATTTATGACTGTAATCAATGAGAAGTTTAAATCACAGTTTTTCATCCAAGTTAGAATATTTATGATATTTGAAAAAATACAGTCAAAATGCATGCGTACGAAATTGTTCCTCAGAAAATTTAATATCGTAATTATCAATGTTATTGTTGTTATCGAAGCCTATAGCGCTTTTGTCATTTTTGAAGATTGTTCATCAGAAAATTTACTATCGAAATTTTCAATGTTATTGTTGTTATTGAAGCGTTTTTTTGTGATTTTTATAAAAAACATTTCTCAGAAAACATTCTGAGAAAAAAAAATTTCAAGAATGACAAAAACGCTATAGGCTTTGTTAACAACAATAACATTGAAAATTACGATAGCAAATTTTAAGGGGAGAAATGTTCTATGAAAATTTTTTCACAAAAATCTCAAAAAACGCTATAGGCATCAATGACAACAATGACATTGGAAATTTCGATAGGTAATTTTCTAAGAAAAAAATCTTCAAAAATGACAAAAGCGCTATACGCTTCGATAATAATAATAACATGAAAAATTTCGATTGTAAATTTTCTGAGGAAAAATTTCATACGTTCAATGCATGCATTTTGACTGGATTGTTTCAAATATCATAAATATTGTAACTTGGATGGAAAAATGTGATTTATATTTCTAAGTTCCAATTGACTGCAGTCATAAATTGAAACTCAAATTGCTTTTCAAGTTGTTTTCAAGCCTGTTCTCAAAGCACCTACTATACAGACGGTTCCCTCTGAAAAATAAAACGATGTATAGAAAAAAGGAACGGAATATAGGAAGTATGTTTTTCGAAATAATGTAAATAAAAAAATATAAGTTTTTTTTAATTTATCGAAGAAGAACATTAAGCTATTGACTTTGATTCCGTTCGTTCAAAGTTCGGTTCTAAGTAAATTCTACACAAATTTGTAATCAGTTAAAAAAAGATTGAAAATCATTTCAATGCATTTTAAAAACATATCACTGATATTTTTATCAATTGTTGATTATTAGTTATTCAAAACTTTTCAAATTTATACAGGGTGTTCTTTTAACTTAAGACAACGAAATATCTCAAAAAATACGCATCCTACGGAAAAAATGACTGGAATAAAAACTTTTTATTTTCAAGGGGGAAAAAAGATTTTTTTAAATTTACCCCACCCCCACCCCCACAGGAGGCAGGGGCGCGGATAACTTTGTAATTTCAAAAGTCAACCCCAATTTTTTATTACAGATTCAGATTCTCTTTTACGAAATACGTAAGTTTTATTCGGAAAATTTGTTTCGATTCGCGATAGATGGCGCTGCAATTGCGAAAAACGAAATTATTGACACTACTTTTAGCTCTACCACGAAGGAATAGTAAGGAGTGGTATCACCCTATGTGTTCGGTGAGCAGAGGTGGGACAAGTGACGTCCAATAATTCGTTAATGCTAGCTACGAATGAAAACTCGAATGCTCCCCAGTGCACATGCGCAGAGCTGTTTTCGCAGTCACATGTTATACCCACTCAATATGTTACCTTTTGACATCTCGATGCACATGTAGGTTATGTTCGTTTGTTTATGTTCGTTCAATACAAAAGTTCGAAACTTCAAACGCGTGTTGACATCGTTGGCATGGCAACCGCCAGTGCGCATGTGAACGGGGGAGCATACGAGTTTTCATTCGTAGCTAGCATTAACGAATTATTGGACGTCGCTCGTCCCACTCCCCACTTACAGGGATACTACTCCTTACTATTCCTTCGTGAGCTCTACCCAGGAATAACGACGCGGACGTAGTAGTTGTCTATTCCCTTCGGGGTGCTTAATTTCGGTGAGTCCCCTTGCCTCTCACCACAGGGATGCTTGATTTCGATTAATTATTTTACAATAAGTGCTCAAAATGGT
>CAKNXH010000202.1:651575-706900 GCA_932178445.1 Andricus quercusramuli | reverse complement strand
CAAAAACGCGATTTTTCAAAAAAATACATCAGTTCACAATTAAACAGATGAATTTTCAACTAAAAAAGATCAGTTTTCAACCAAAAATAAAATAGTAAAAATTGCATTAAAAAAATTTATTTTCCAGAAAAAAAAACAGATTTATTTTAAAAACAAATTTAATTTAACTTTCAAACTGGTAGTTTTATTTTTAAACAAAAAGATAAATTTTGAACTAAAATAATGAATACTTAGCTGGAATACTTGAATTTTAAACCAAGAAAATGAATTTTCTACCACAGAAACGATTTTTCAACAAAATACATGAATTTTCAACGGAAATTATCAATTATTAACTGGAATAGTTGATTTTTAACCAAAAAGATCAATTTTCTACCAAAAAGGCGATTTTTCAAAAAAATACATCAGTTCTTAATTAAACAGTTGAATTTTCAACTAAAAAAGATCAATTTTCAAACAAATAGCTGAATATTAAACTAAAAAAGATCACTTTTCAACAAAAAATGAAATAGTTAAATTTTCATTTAAAAAAAAGTAATTTTCCACACACACAACATTTATTTTAAAATCAAATTCAATTAAAATTTCAACCAAGTAGTTTTATTTTTAAGCAAAAAGATCAATTTTCAACTAAAATGATGAATACCTAGCTGGAATATTTGAATTTTAAAACAAGAAAATGAATTTTCTACCACAAAAACGATTTTTCAACAAAATACATGAATTTTCACCGGAAATGATCAATTTTTAACTGGAATAATTGATTTTTGAATCAAAAAGAAAAATTTTTAACCAAGAAGATTATTTTTAATAAATAAGACGAATTTTCAATAAAATACATGAATTTTCAATTAAAAAGATAAACTGTCAATCAACAATTGAATAGTTGAACTTTCACTTAAAAATTATTGTTTAACATTAAATTACAAACAAGAAGATTAATTTTCAATCCATAAGATTAATTTTTACTAAAAAAGTGAAAATTTTCTAAAAAAGAATAAAAAAAGAATAAAATAATAATAGATACAAAAAAAAATAAAAATAGTAAAAAAGATAATTTTTCAACTATATATTGAATAGTAACATTTTCAATAACAAAAATAGTTTTGGACGAGAAAAAAACAAACAAATTTTCAACAAAAGAGTAACTCTCAACCAAGTAATTAAATCTTCTTTCGGAAAATATGAACTCAGAACGAAAAATGTGGCAGCTGATATCTCAAACAGAAAAGATTACAATTTTCATTAAAAGATAATGGAATTCAACCAAAAAGATCGAATTTTCAACCAAAAAGATCGAATTTTCAACCAAATAGATGAATATAGTAATAGAGAGCTATACTTTTACAAATGAAGAATCATTTTCATTCAATTCAACACTGTAATTTTTTAAAAGGTAGACAACCTCTTAAAAATTTCCCTGACTCAAAAAAAAAATTCCCTGACATTTCCAGGTTTTCCAGGTAGGCCATCGAAATTTTTAATGTTATTGTTATTGAGCCTATAGCGTTTTTTAGATTTTTGTAAAAAAGTTTTCTCAGAAAATTTTCCTCGGAAAATTTACTATCGTAATTATCAATGTTATTGTTGTTATCGAAGCCTGTTGTTGTCATTTTTGAACATTTTTTTTCTCTGAAAAAATTTTTCATCAGAAAACTTACGATCGAAATTGTTAATGTTATTGTTGTTATTGAAGCCTATAGTATTTTTGAGATTTTTGTAGACCAATTTTCTTAGAAAATTTTTCTTCTGTAAATTCACGATCGGAATTTTTAATGTTATTGTTGTTATTGCAGCCTATAGCATTTTTGAGATTTTTGTAAAAAAGTTTTATTAGAAAATTTACGATCGGAATTTGTAATGTTATTGTTGTTATTGAAGCCTATAGCGTTTTTGTGATTTCTGTAAAAAAATGTGTGCAGATAATTTTTCCTCCGGAAATTTACTATTGAAATTTCTAATGTTATTGTTGTAATCGAAGCCTATAGCGTTTTTGTTATATTTGAAATTTTTTTTTCAGAAAATTTACTATGGAAATTTTGAATTTTATTGTTGTTATTGAAGCCTATAGCGTTTTTGAGATTTTTGTACAAAAATGTTCTCAGAAAGCCTAGAAGTTCAATTTTCTAATTGATCACAAATCATGTACCTTTTTTGGTCTTCCACTATCAAAAACTATTACCCAAATAAGTCCGAAAAATATTATAAAAAGGATTTTAACGAAATTGGTGACGTTCAACTTTCATCATTGAATCGTATAATTTCATAATAATAATTGCACGCAGAAACTGAAGATTTCCATTTAAATCTATGACAACAGATTTCCCGGATCTGCTCACAAATTCCCGGAATTTTCCCGTATTTTTCAATGCGCACAAAATTCCCGACAAATGCCCGGATATCCCGGGTCGCTATCTGTTATAGATCCTAGATGATGTAATATGTATCAAGTATCAAGTATTATTAAGAATTATTATTAGGAATATAAGTATTAAGTAATAATCAACATTTAGGTTTGATAAAAGTGGATTAAATGAAATGCGTGGTTTAGCTACAAAAGGCACCCATTATAGTATATTTCATAAAGTAATAAAATACAACGGTGTTAGACACAGTAAAATACTGAAATAATAGTGTTATTCAATATAATATGTACAATTCACGACAACAATGCAGTAGATTTTGAACTAAGATTAGCTACTTAAAATAACATTAATAAATATCTAAGGAGAATTAGGGATAAAGTGACTATCGACATATCTTAAAAAGATACTCTTCTTTTTTTATGACTGCTACTATTACACTCTCCTTCCAAACCCCTTTTTCGAAAGTAGGAAACATCGAGCGACGAAAATCTGCAGAAAATATAAGTCATGTACACTTGAGAGCTCGAAATTACTTTCGAAAAAGAGGTGTTTTTTTTTGCAGTCGGGTTGCACCGATTTATGGCTCGTGAGTCTTGATTCGAATTCAGCGATAAACTTAATATAAAGGAGAGAACAGGATTTGTTAAGACATCGACAGAAATACGTATAAAAGTCATTGGTACGTACAGCAAGTTTCTGGTGTGTATATATACTTCAGGGTGCATTAGACTGTGTCAAAGCTCGCTGTAACTTCTCTCTATGATTCTACGAGACTACAAGTTTTGGGTACTTGAAATCAAAAGATTCGATCGGGTAGAAAATAAGATCTGTTTCGGTCACTCTCCACGAGATATTGTTCGCAATATCTTGGCAGACCGTGGCAATAAAAATGGCTACGCGACTGACTTGGAAACGTGCAGTTTCCGAAGTCTGTTACAATTTAAACGAACAAATGGATAAGAAAATGGAAGATCAATCGTGGTTCTCAGATTCATGCTTGGCAAAAATAGGGCAGGGAACCTCGATCGTGGCAAATGTCGCCAAAAACATCTGTATGAAAATACGAAAAATAATGGGGTGTGGACTGCCTTAAGATGAGCTTACGATTAAAATTTGTTTCTAAGCCCTTCCAAAACACGTACCACACGCGATCTAAAGTAAATATAAAAACTTAACTAATTATCAAGGTTAGATATAGACGATAAAAAAGGTTGTACAAATGACTTGACGTAAGAATATATAATATTACATATTCGATTTACATATATTCTGGAAATAATATAAGCTATCGGTTATATTATAATTGTTGTATAAACCTTTAATATTACAGTATATTACAGAGTGGTATGTGCGTTGGATTGACATTCCCGAGTGAATCAATTCCAAATTAATCCTAAAATTGAGAAGACTTCAGAATTCACTCTCGCAAAATGAATAGTCGGGCAGTAAAGAGAAAAATCAAATCATCACATTTGTTCTACTCAGGAATGCCAATTTTAAAATAAATTCGTTCCCGTGGTAAAACGAATCCAGATCGCTGATTCCGAGCTTGGAAGTGTCTTGGGCGTGTCGATGATACAAGAAAATATTCATCTACTTTTTAAAAAAGCTGGTGAGGACTTTCGATACGCGAAGACTAACTAACTCTTCAGTGAATAGCAACTGGAAACTTTCAGAAATAACTTTCTTCATTCTTCGTTTAAAAAAGACTATACTAAAAATTTGATCTCGTTTCTCTTTGTGGCAGCTGACCTTCGAAGTTAAACAGTACTTTCGAAAAGGATCTGATATTGAGAAACGTCTTTTTCCACTAAATGTGGCGGTACTCAGAGATTGATGGACATCTCTTGGTCATATGGGGTGAGGTTGGTCTCTGATGATGCAGGAGAGGTAACTGCTGTCGAAATTGGGCTGATGGGTGACTGAAGAGGAGTTGAACTTGCTGGCATTTGCGACGTTGGACTTTCCAAGGTTGAGTTCCAATGACTTCTGTCTGTTCCGTCGCCGCCATCATCGGAAACGATGGAGATGTCGGCAATGATTCCGCTTTCTGTAATGAAAGGTTCAATTATTTCCGTTGTTTTTTAGACACAACAATATACCAGAAATGATTTTAGGGTTTTGCAGCCTTCTAATTTCAGTCGGGTGTCAGTCCAACGTACTTTTTCCCGGGAGAGAAGCAGATGAGGGAGAAGTAGGGGAAAGTAAGGGTAGCGAGGGGAGGGTAATAGGTTATCGTGGGAAGGGGCAGTAGGAGAGTGAGGATGAGTAAGGGAAGTGTAAGTAGAGGACGGAGAAGGAAGGGGAGATGGGAAATCGAGGGGAAGGGCAGTAGGAATGTGAGGGACAGTAAAAGTGGAAGTAGAGGAAGGTGAAGTAGGGGAAGGGAAGGATAGTGAGGGGAGGAAAATAGGGAACTAAGGGAAAAGGTAGTAGAGGAAGTGGAAGTTGAGGAGGAAGAATTAGGGGAAGGGGGTGATAGCGAAGGAAGGAAAATATGGAATCAAGGGAAGGAACAGTAGGGAAATGAGGATGCATAGGGGAAGTGGGGGTAGAGGAAGGTGGAGTGCGGGAAGGGGAGGATAGGGGGGGGGGGCAGTAGGGAACTAAATATGTGTAGGGAAAGTGGAAATAGAGGAGGGAGAAGAAGGGGACGGAGTCAGATTTGCTACAGGTCAGTGAATTCGAGAAAGTCAGAAAAAGTCAGGGAATGTCAGGGAAGCTGACAGTCAGAGAATTTTCGATAAATTGAGTTGAAGGATAGAGCAGAAAAGTAGGTCTTTGTTGGCGGTTAGCTACTTTACTGGCCCAGGCAGAGAAAGTGCACTTTAACAGCCGCGGCGTATATATGCGCATTCTTTAATTCGCCCGACGCGTACTGTTTTATGCGGAACTGGTCTCTTTGAAATAACCTCAAACGTGAGACGTAATTTCATGAGAAAACTCGAAAACCACACTCTTCTTACATAAAATATCGAGGGTACCGAGAAATCGTCTTTTTACGGATGAGTGTTAGTTAACAAGAACGAAGCGAATTCAACTGTTTTGTTGAAAAATTATCTTTTTGGATTGAAACATTATCAATTTAGTTAAAAATTAATCCTTTTGGGTAGAAAATTAACCTTCTTGAATGAAAAATTAGTTTTTCTATTGAAAATTAATTATTTTGACTGAAAATTGAATTATTCTTCATTTAAGGTCGAAATTTAATCTACTTTCTCATGAACCATTTTATGCACCGAAATCTGAGCATAAAAAAATTCATAATTAAAAATTATAATTCCCAACTACCTCAAATATATAATATATAATACCAAAATAGATATAAATTAAATCTTTTGTTTGAAAAATCATCTGTTTGGTTGGAAATGTAACTACTTCGTTGAAAATTTATTTTATTTGGTTGAGGATTAATTTGTGGCTGAAAATTGATCTTTTCTATTTTGAAATACAAAAGGATTTTTTTTAGGTTAAAATTCAACTATTTTGTTAATAAATCGTATTTCTGGTAAAAAAGTAATTTCCTTGATTAAAACTCCATCTTTTTGATTACAAATTTATTTCTTCGGTTGGAAATGTAACTATTTTAAATTCGTTTCTTTAATCGAAAACTAATTTCTCTAACTAAAAATTAACTATTCTATTTTTGGTGAAAATGTACCTTTTTTGGTCAAAAATTCATGTATTTTATGAAAAAAAAAAATTGTTGGTAAAATATTCATTTAGTGGGTTCAAAAGTCAACTATTTAGTTGAAAATTCATCTGTTTGGTAAAAAACTTAACTACTTTGTTGAAAATTTACTTTATTTGGTTGATAATTACTTTTTTGCTGAAAATTTAACTTTTCTATTTTAAAATAATAAAGGATTTGTTTCAGGTCAAAATTCAACTATTTTGTTAAAAAATTGAATTTTTTGGGATAAAAGTAATATCTTCAGTTCAAACTTCATCCTTTTGGTTCAAAATTTATTTCTTTGGTTGAAACTGTAACCATTTTGTTGAAAATTTGTTTCTTTTATCGAAAATTAATTTTTTTATCTGAAAATGTAACTTCCATTTTTTCTTAGAAATTTATCTTTTTTTAGTTGAAAAGTCATGTATTTGGTTGAAAACTCGTCTTTTTCGGATAAAAATAGAATTATTTTGATAGAAAATGCATCTTTTTCGACTAAAAATTCATATTTTTGAGTTCAAAAATCAACTGTTTGCAGGATATTTGTC
Source organism: Andricus quercusramuli (assembly GCA_932178445.1). Taxonomy (NCBI): domain Eukaryota; kingdom Metazoa; phylum Arthropoda; class Insecta; order Hymenoptera; family Cynipidae; genus Andricus; species Andricus quercusramuli. The sequence goes on along the minus strand of CAKNXH010000202.1, from coordinate 700,313 downwards.
TTTTTGGCCTAAAAATTCAACATTTTCGATGAGATTTTTTTTCTTTATAGACTGAAAAATCTTCTATGCTTGAAAATTCAACTCTTTTCTTGAAAATTCGTCTTTTTGGTTGGAAAATTAGTCTGCTTTAGTAGAGGATTCAACTAATTTATTGAAAATTTAACTATTTTGTTGAAACTCTTTTTCTCTTGGTTCAAAATCAATTATTTCAACTAAAAATTAAATTCTTTAGTTTTTGGTTCAGAATTGATCTTTTTAAGTTGAAAACTTAACTATTTTTGGTTAAGTTAACAAACTATTTGGTTGGTTAACATATGTTTAGAAATACAGTTTTTTTGCATTTTCATTATTGATTTCCTAGGTGTAAGGACAGTATGAGGAGGGAGCGGAAGGATGGGAAGGGATTATCGGTGAAGAGAAGGATTTTAAGAGAAGTGAGGGGAGTTGAGAGGAAAAGAGTGGAGGGGACGGACGGTGAAGAGAGGGGAAGTGAGGGTAGGTATAGAAAGGAAAAAGTACGAGAAGGGTAGTGAGGGGAAGAGAAGTAGAGGTGGGGGAAGCAGAGGAAGTGATGCAAATTTAAAGGGGAAGTATGAGGTAATAGGGGAATGGAGGGGGAGTAAAAGGAGGGAAATTATGTGAGGAGAGGGAAAGTGGGCACAAGGAGGGGCAGTAGGCGTAGAAAAATATGTGAGGAGGAGATTTGAACGACTTAATTAACGTCTTAATAGTGTACGAAAACTTTTTTTGTACGCGACGGCGCCTGCTTTGATTAATTTGTTCTTTTAGGCCTGTGTTCTTGAAATATAAGGGTTTTTTAGACAATGAAATCCGTATTTGAACTTGAAATTAATGTTTGTTTCTTTATTTGTTTCTATTCGAACTTATTGAGGATTTTGAAAATAAAGTACCAACTTACCGACGCTACATTGGCTATTAAGAGTAGTGCTACGATGATGAGGTCTAGGACTCGCATCTAGGCCTAAATTGAGAGTATTTGGTGGACCACTGCTTCCTCCACTGCTAGAAGACGAGCTGACGGAAATGACACTGTGAGGTCGTCTACTGCCTCTACCTGAGTCGTCAGACAGTGATACAGCAATGGAGTTCCTGAACCTAGGCGCTAAAAAAAAAATTAATAAATATTTTTATTTATTTTATAAAATCCGCTATTGACTTTTGGTAAATAATATAAAATCAGGCAGCCACTCGTCCAGGAATGCTAAAAGAAGGTCGGAAAATTTGAGTGAATTTAATTTTAACCGAGAATTTTGTTAATTCTTTATAGAAAATCTAATTTTAGGATGCTTTATGTGCAGAGTGACGAACCAGGAAAACCCCTATGAAAATTTTGAATTTCGAAAAGAAATGAACTTACTTTTTGATAGTTGGGCGACGCTGATCGAGCGATCGTTAATCTGATCCGCGCTAGGCCTAATGTCTAAACACGGTTTGTTTCCAATTCCCATACTTGACATCTCCGCCATACGCACTTCTGCAATGAAAATTGTACAAAGTAAATACTCAGTTCTGTTATCGACTTTGTATGCAATTTCTCTATTCAATTAAAAAACTGTCCATTTTTTTTACCTCTGTTTCGAAGCGCCTGCTTCCAAAGAAGATTACTAAGTTCCTCAGTCCAGGCTTTCTTGATATCCTCACTGGCACATTGCAGCGTATACGTATCGCCAGGTTTTCTTTTTCTGAACCAGATTTCGAACTTTGTAGGTGAATCAGCAATCACGGCAGTTAATCCAATGTCCGTCGTTTTTATGCTGTGCTTGTATATGTAAATGTCGAGGTTCTGAAATAAGGGATAGTTAATTTTCTTCCAAAAACATTACTTCCTTCGCAAACCATGTATTTTATTTTTCATTTACCTTTCTGTCAGGGAACCTTCTAGCTTTGCTGAACAATATCAGATCCTCAAAAAGAAACACCTGTCGCAAACACTTTTTGCCCTTTCCCTGCCAGACCAAAAACTCATTTTGCCTCAGTAATCTTCCCTGTTCTTTTACATTCACCTGAAATGAAAGAAAACCAATATTTAACAATCTTTGATATAATTTACATTATGATTTAAGCAGCCCTTTGACCTTTTTGACACTTTCTTTCAAAGGTTAAATTATTTTGCCACTATTTTCAAAAAATGACACTCATGCTACTATTTTCTCACACTGCTCGCTAATGCAACTATTTTTTTCTTTGCCTTTCAAGATATTTTCAATCTTCTTCGCTAGATTGGCTGAAATAACATAATCAGCTATCAGAAAACTTGAAATTTACAAATATTTCAAGATTTTTAAGATTTCAATTCCAAGAAATTTCAGAGATTGTCGCAGATTTTCAGGTGTTTTACGAAATTTGAAAAAGTTTTTTCTGATTCAGACGATTTAAAAGTTTTCAAATATTTCAAAGAAATTTTATGGGATATTACAAATTGCCAGATAATTTATGTAATTTTGAAGTATTTCAAGGGATTTTTCGAAATTTTATCAGACATACTCGATATAATAGGATCCACAAGGATTTGAGGTATTTAAATAATTTCAATGAATTTGAAGGATTTGAAAGATTTTCTGGTATTTTACAAAATCTCAAGCAATTTGAAAACTTTCAAGTAATGTTTAAAAGAGAATCGAAGATATCAAAGGATTTCAAAGATTTCAAGGGATTATAGGGAATCTATAGAAATGTCTAGAAAACTTTAAGAAGTAAATGAAACGGAATTAAATTTTAAGGGAATTCTAGGGATTTCCACAGAATTCATGGAATTATACGGGGCCTCAAAAGATTTCAAAGATTCGAACATTTTTCAAGGAATTTGAAAAGATTTTGAAGATTTCAAGATGTTGTAAGGGGTTTCAAAAAGATTTCGGAAAATTTAAGGGATTTTAAAAATCTCAAAAGATTTTGAAGAATATATTTTATTTCAAAAGATGCTGAGAAATTGTATGAAATTGCTGAGAATGTTATAAGATTATAGACAATTTCAAGTGATTTAAGAATTTCAAATAATTTCGTGAAATTTCAAGGGATTTCAAGTAATTAAATCATAATATTATAAGGAATTTCTATAGAATTCAAGGGTTTGTTAAAGGGACCGGACCGAAAGTTTCATTCTATTTCGTTATTGATAGAAAAAAATAATTTTTCGCTAAACTTTGAGCTGCTATTTCTAGATTTCAACGATATTAGATAATATCTGAAATTACATTAATGATTGAATCAAAATTATTTTGTTTAGTTGTCAGTAAGGAAATGGAACGACAGTTTCAGTCGGGTCCCTGGTTTTTAATACATTTTAGTAGATTTCAACGGATTTCAAAGATTTCAAGGGAATTTAAAGCTTTTAGGGTATTTTTAAAGAAGTTTGAACTGAGAGAAAAAAGTTTGTGGGCTGACATGCTAAAACAGTGATTTTTTTAAATCGGTTATTATCTTTCGTTCCCATTCTTCATTCGAAAATTTTTTTAAATTCCTATTGGTTCAGAAATTATGATGGATTTTTCATACGTACAGTTTTTACTAGTGATCAACAAAAAAAATAGCAATTGAAAACAATTTCTTTTATATTTTTAAAATTTTAATAAATAAATAAGTTTTATATTTTAATAATTTAAAAACATACTATCCACTAAACCGGGATGAGCGGGAATTTTCGAGGCCGGGAAATGACAGTGAATTTCTTTTTTGATTGCGAATTTTACACATTTTTAGAAAAAAGTCTATTTAATCATTTGAAATGTCGTAAGTTTTATATCACATTATATAAAATCAATTTAAAAAAACTACGATTTCAACTTTTTTTAAATGTTAAGTTCCATTGTTAACTTTTTCAATTATGAAATCATTTAGTTTATAATGTCTAATTCTAAAATCTTCAAGTTTAAAAATTTGCTATTTTAGGCCAGGCTCAGAGAAATTTCGTGCGCTATTCTTTCACTACCTTATTTCTTCTTTTTTTTTGACGATTAGTTTGTTATTTACGGACAAAGCATTTGTGAAAACATTTTTTTATTTTTTCTAGTAAATTTCCGATCATATTATGGTCCTTCGTTTTGAATTTGTATCTTTTAAATATGAAACTTAAATTATTAATGAAGTATTAATATTAAGTAATTTACAGATTTTAACGTTAAAAATAAAACTGTTTCAATTCGAAAGCCTTCATTCAATTTCAAAAACCCTATGTTAAAATATTGTTTGAGTCTAAAATATGCCATTTTTAACCAATTGCAAATTGAAATTTTTAATTGAAAAAGGACCTTTTTCAAGATTTAGAAATTTCACTTATTATTTAAAATTAGTAAGTATAAATCAAATATCTAAAACTAAAAAACTTGAAAATGAATTTTTTCAAATAGAAAGCCTTGAATTTTTAAAATTTCAGAGTGCTAAATTTCAACTTTGAAGGTCATTTCGTTGAATTTATAATTTGCAAGTGAAAGGTTGGAATTTCGATATATAAATAATAATTGAAAGAATATTGATATCAAATGACTTAAAATTAAAATAATTGAGCTTCTAAATTTAAAGTGTTTAATTTTAAACGATTAATTTGAAAATGTTCAAATTTTGATGTTTCTAACTTAAAATGGCTTCAAAATTAAATAACTTTCAGCATTTAAAAATGTATTGATTCATTCTTGAATTTAGAGTCTTGAAAATGATCAGGCTGGCTGAATGAACATTTATGTGAAATTTTTCATTTATAACATATTTCTAAAATTTCTTTAAAATAATTTATAAACTGTTTCTAAAAAATTGAAACCTGAAACCCATCATTTTGCCCTGCGGAATTTTTCTGAAAAATTTAAAGAAATGATTTTCGACTTGTCATTGTGAATATAAATAAAAATATCGTTTAGAAAAAAACAACTAAAAAAATAGAATTTATTAACAAACCCAATTGTAGGTGCTCTGACACTATAATTTCTTTAAACAACAGATTTTACAGCAGCAGCCATAGACTCTTCTAACCATGAATCCCAGTTTTTCTTTTATAATTTTTCACTTTTGCAACTCTTCTTTAAATCTTCATATATTTTCGAAAATTCCACTCAAAACGACTCAAATCTTGCAAACAAAAACTTTTCTAACAGCTACGTTAAGAGGTTTTGACTTTTTAAAATAAAAATAATAAAACCCCTAATTTAAGAAGTATGTGATTTTAAACAATCAGTTTAAAAATGTTCAAATTTTAATGTTTCCAACTAAAAATCGCTTCAAAGTTTTATAATTTTCAACATTAAAAATGTATCAAATTATTCTTCCATTTAAAGTCCTAAAAATGATAACGTGGATTTTTTAACCAGAAATCTTTAAAATGTAAATTAAAAAAAAAATGTTTTCAAAAAACGCCCTATTTATAAATAACAAACTTATCGACTTATGATCTGCATTGCAGACTGGAAAAATAGTTCACCCTATTTAACATTTAAAAAACTGGATGATACTATTTTGCTACTATTTTTCAAAATTGTTGCTACTATTGACACTATTTTGAATTTATTAAATGAGTCCGAAGCCTATCGAGGATGCAGATTCAGATTTAAAAACGTACATCGCAATCTCGAAGCGAGTCCATCGCAAGAAGGTCGTTTCCATGTCGAAGTTGAAACCGCACCATTTGTTCAGCTGCTCTTAAGTCTGCTTCGCCCTCAACCATTGGTTTTTCAACATCATCCTTTTCGTCTTTATCAGCTTCGCTTACAGGATCTGAAAGATCAGTACCGGCTTTGACCAGTTGTTGGAGAAGCAAAGCATATTTGCCCATACGTTGCACAGGCTTCAGAAGATAACTCGCAAGATCCATTTTGTCTCCCAGCTCCATCTGCTTCGCCTTAAAGAAGTTGCTTCCGTACTCTGCCATCAGAGAATCCGAATTCGGTTTGTTTTTATTGTACAAGGCGTAAAGGTAGAATTTCTTCTCCTGCAAGGATCAATAGTTAAATTAGATATTATAATATGTTCCATTTTGAAAGAATACACTCAACTCTCGATGTAAGACCCCCCGCCCTCCGGTTTACAGATTTCAAACAGCTCGAGAGCCGTACTCTCAGAGCGTTAGTTGCCTGAACTTGCGTCATCCGTCCAAATTCAACAAAAATTGTTTATGCGGCCCTGCATGTTTACGTTTGAATTCCCCCGACTTGGGATCAAGGGAAAGGCAAGCCATGCCCCAAACCGGTCTTATATCAGGAATTGAGTGTATTTATAATGTAATCAGAAAGAGTTTTGAAGATTCCAGATGTGAGGAAGGAAAATCTGGAAAATTTTGAAGAAAATATTTTTATTTTACAAGAATTTAGGAAATATTAGGAAAGAGTCGGTTTAAAATTGATATACTTGCGACTTTCAGAAGTTTTGAAGAAATCTAAAAATATTTTATAAATTTTCGGAAATCTTTTCGAGTTCAAAAATATTTGTAATATCTTAAAAACCTCTTGAATTCCTAAATATCTTTTTAACTGACTTCAATTAAAATTTTTTTTTTAAATTTATACTTTTTCCGACATTTTTAGAAACCTTTTGAAACGTTTTGAAATTTCTATACATTTTCTTTAGAACTTAATTTTTCAAAACAAAAAATTATTTCAAATTTTGCCAGGAATTTAAAGAAAATTTGCTCATTCTTTTGAAGCCTTTCAAAATTCTGCGAAAGTTTCTGAAGCTGCTATTTTCAAAACTTTAAGAACCTACATTTTGTTAAAAATGTTGTCAAGTCTTTTCAAATTAAAAATTATTTTTGTATCTTTTTAAATCACCTAAATATTAAAAAGTTTCATGAATATTTCAGATATGTGGAATCGAAATTTTAATAAAAAAGTTAATCTTCAAACAAATAGTTAAATTTTTAAACAAGAGAGATGAACTCTGCAAAAAAATTTAATATTTGATATTTCAGTCCAAAAAGATTTTTATTTCAGATAAAAAATAGTTAAATTCATCCAAAAAGGACAAATTTGGAATAAAATAGTTGAATTCTCATCATTCAGTTTTTTTTACTCGGAAATATGAATTTCCAACAGAAAAGTTACATTTCCAAATTGATTTTGATTTTTGAACAAAATAATTTAACTTTTAACCTAGTAGTTCAATTTTTAACTAAAAAAATATGAAGTCTCAACGAAAACAACAATTTTAATTTTAAATAAAAAAGAGTTAAAATTATCCAAAAAGACGAATTTCCAACAAAATTGTTGAATTTTCAACCGAAAAAGATTTTTCAGACAAAAAAGTAAAAAAAAAAAAAAAGAAATTTAGACATTTTTGACGCTTGGAAAAAGTTAGAAAATTTCTTATATCTTCAAAACTTTTGAAATTTCTAATTTTCTTTTTAATTGTCTCGAATTATTCTTTTAATATATCTTTTTAAGTATTCTCTTCAGATTAATTTAAAAAAAAGGGATTAAAAATTTTTCCTTGCATTTTAAGAAAAATTTTTTTTGTCATAAAACCTTTCAAAATCCTTAAGAGGCTTCAAAACTTTCATTTCCAAAAATTCAAAAATGTACATTTTTTAAAAAAATGTTTGCAAGTATTAAATTAATTAAATTAAATTCATTTTGAAAATTAAACTTATAAAACTTTGTAATCTTGCTAAATGAATATTTTTGCTTTTGAATCGTTCATATTCTTTTTCGAAATCGTAGGAAATAATTAAACACGTTTTGAAATCTTTGAAAATTTTCTCTTAGAATTTATTTTTCAAAACAAAAAAAAAACAGTTTACATTTTCCCACGAATTTTAAGAAATTCTGTTATTATAGTGAAACCTTTCAAAATCTTTAAGAAGCTTCAAGGTTTTGATTTCCAAATATTCAAAAATGTACGTTTTTTCTAACTTCTTTGAAATGTTTTCAAGTTTTAAATTAAATTCGAATCTTTTTAAAGCTTCTGAATTACTGTTAGTCTTAATCGACAAATTTGGCTTTAAAATCGTCCATATTCTTTTTCGAACTTTTAAGAGATAATTCGAATTTTTTGAAATCTTTGCCGATTTTCCCTTAAGATTTATTTTTTTTAAATGAAAAATCAGTTTAAATTTTCCCAGAAATTTTGAGCATTCTTTTTTTCATTCTCCTGAAACATTTTAAAATTCTTAAGAATCTTCTTTTTTTTAGAAATCTTAAAAACTCTACACAACACATTGTTTATGTCAAAGTTCTGGACACCTTTGTTCCATTGATTATTATTATTTTTTTTGGTTTTTTTTTTTTAACTTTTTCTCGGGTGAACCCGGTTATTCGTCATAGCCACGGACTAAGTCAACTGACTGATCAAATGAAGATGTTACAAGTTATTTTAATACTATGTTTGAAATTATTTGCGATGATGTTGTAGGAACAAAATTATGAGCATGGTGTAGTTTGCAGTTTATCTTTACCGCTGTTATTCTTACACAGCGGATAATAATATTATTATTATGGAATATATTATTTAGATAACTATAAATTTCTCATAAACCTGAAGTTTTCACACTTTTTTTTTAAACGAACAATAGTTCCGAGATAGTTCCGGGATATTAATCGAAAATGGCGCAAAGCACTTTTTAATAATTGGATAGGAATGCTCATTTTTCGACTTACATGACGGATGAAACACTGCCCAACCATCATTGGCGACTGTTCACATTGTTCCAGTTCCCGCAGGAAGTGTTGACTATGAAACTCATAGATTTTTTCTACGTTGCCAAAAATAACATTTCTTTGGCCTCTCAAGGACTGGGGAATGTCCTCGCGGACCAGTTCTGGTATATAATTCTGAAAGAACAAAACAACATTATAGATTATCGTCTCTATGCTAATAGAGTCAAGTCAATGCCTGGCACTAAAGTCCGGGCTCAAGAGTACAAGACTAGAATTACCTCTATTATGTATTCAAGGGACTTGACGTAGTCGCGTTCAGTCTGTATCATTTCCCTCATTATGAGCAGTATTGTTCTGCAAGAAGAAGCATTTCATTAGAGTTGTAAATTGCATAACGGTCTAAGGACTTAAAAGTTACTTGACTGTGGTTGTGAGTTAGAGAACAAAATCTTTCAAGGTTCTGTTTACGGAAGTAAAACATTCCAGCTTAATCCTTTAGATACTAAATAATTTATGCAGATATTTTCACGATCACAGACTTCACAGCCGAAAATTCTCTCCAAACAGGAAAATAACGAGATAAATTCTTTTGAGTAAAATAATGTAGATACCATGTTGAATTTAATATGAAACACTTTAAATTATTAAGATTTCAGGTCGAAATATATGGCATTGTCAACTAAATAGTAGAATTTTCAAGCCAAGCAGACGAATTTTTTAGAACAAAGATGAATTGTCAAAAAAAAAACAAAAAAAAAAGAATCTTAAACGAAAAAAAAAGATTACTTTTCTACCAGAAAAGATGAATTTTCCATCTACAAAGGCGAATTTTAAAACAAAATAGTTGAATTTTCGTCGAAAATAAACGAATTTCTTTAAAAGCGGTTGAATTTTCATCCCGAAAAATTGCATTTTTGAGAAAAAAGTTAACTTTCAACCAAAGAAATTAACTTTTCTAGAAAAAAGGTGAATTTTAAAAAAATAATTGGATTTTCAATAAAACAGTTGATTTTTTGAGAATTTTCTACGTAATTAAGTGTGTATAGTTGAAGATTTTATTACTCAAAGCTCTGTAGGCTTTGAGGTACACAATCTCATCGTGACACTCGCGCTACGCGCTAGATTTCTAATACTTTCTTAATCATAAATGATGAGAATGTAATAAATTATAACAAATTTGAATCACTTTTTTGAGTGAAAAATGTTGTCTGTCAATTTTTGTCGCACCTTCTATCATTTTTCCACAAGCTTATTTAATTTTTCTTGCATAGTTTGAACACAAAATGGAGTTTTTGATTTTTCATTATTTTTTGTGCCATCAAAATTTGAATTTTCGATTTTTCAAGAAAATTATAAAAATTGCTATGATAATCTCGTCGGACTTTCAAAAAGAAAATTAAAAAAAAAACTGGTCCCAACAATTTTGAAAATGTTCTAACTTTTTATATTTTTATGAAAAATGGTTGGTTAGCGAACTCGTTCTTTCTTTTGGGACCTGAAAAAAGTGTGACAAAGCTCGATTCGATCCGTTCATTTTTTCGAGAGTAATCGTGTTTACGGCCGGACGAACGAACAGACAGACACCATCGCCAAAACTTGATTTTCGGATTCAGGGGATGAGAATGTAAAAAGATAATAAATTTTGAACCAAAAATTGAATATTTTAATTTTCAGTTTAAACAATTAATTTCCAACAAAAGAAAACTAACTAGCAATCAATCAACGAATTTTCAACAAAATACTAAAATGATGAATCTTCCGCCAACAAAATTAATTTTTTATAAAGTAGTTGAACTATTATTCAAGTAATTGAATTTTCAAACAAACAGTTGAATTTTCTACAAAAATAGTTGAATTCTTAAGCAAAAAGATGAATTTTGAATCAAGAAGATTACATTTTCAACAACAAATATGATTTTTAAACAAAAAGAAGAATTTTCAACCAAACAGTTGCATTTTTCACCAAAAAAGATGACATTTTTACAACAAGAAATTAATTTTAAAACCAAGAAGACGAATTTTCTACAAAACAATTGATTTCTCAACCAAAAAATATGAATTTTCGTCTAAAATGATGAATCTTCAACCAAGAAAATTAATTTTTTTTAAAGTAGTTGAACATTTAATCAAGTAATTGAATTTGTAATAAAAAATATGAACTTTCAACCAAGAAGATTAAATTTCTACCAAAAAAGATGATTTGTCACAAAATAAAAGAATTATCCACAATAAAGTTTTATTTTCCACCAAAACGATGACATTTTTATCAAAAAAGATGAATGTTCAACCAAGAAGATGAATTTTTACACCAAAAAAAAAATGAATTTTCAACAAAAAAGGTTCATTTTTAACTTAAATGAATCTTCAACCAACAAAATTAATCTTTTACGTAGTATTTCATCTTTTAATCAAGTAATTGAATTTTGAAGAACAAAAACTAATTTTCAACAAAACTTTTTTTTTAACAAAAGAATTAAATTTACAACCAAATAGTAGAATTTTTAGCCACCTAAGATGAATTCTGAACAACAAATATAATAGTAGACTTTTCAACCAAAAATAATGACTTTTTAATCAAAAATATTTGGATTTCCTTATTGGGTTCTATTAATTCAGTTTGTATTTCAGCGAGAAAACGGGAAAAAGGGGAAGATTCTTGAAAACAGGAGAAAAAAGAGGAATTCTTTAAAAAGTGGAAAAAGAGGGGAAGTCTGCCGGATCTTACTTTTTAGCCTTCATTCCCGGAGCAATACTGGGTGCTCTGTGAAGGTGGGAGTTGACTGGCGGTTTCGCCAGCCTCCTGGGTGCTGGACTTCGAGGAGGGGTTCTTGGTGGAGAACAGTCTAAAAGTTGTTCTGCACTCTCTCGGAGTTCAGCAATGTTATCAAGAACTGGCCTACCACCACTTCCGGATCCAATACTTTCCATGGGACCAGCATACGAAGCGCCACTATCGCTGTCATCCCATGAGGTACCTGTAGATTCAAAAATCGTTTAGTTATAAAAGCTGGGTGGCCAAAAGAACTTTATTTTCAGAATTCCCTGATTTTTCACTGACAAATTTTTCATTTTCCATCTTCATTAATATTTAAAGGCCAGAATTTTAATGTTGTAAAATTTTTAACAGAGAATCTTATATAAACGGATTTATAATTTTTAAATGTTCAATGTATTTATTTCAACAAAAAAGATAACTTTTCTATTATAAAAGACGAATTTTGAATCCAAAAAGAAGAATTTTCAATAAAACAGTTGAATTTTCAATCTACAAAGATGAATGTTTAACTAAATTGTCGATTTTTCAAACAAAAAAGATTAAACTTCAACCAAAAACAGTTGAATTGTCAATTCGAAAAGTTAGAATTTAAACAAAAAATATAATAGTTGATATTAAAAAAAAAATCAACAAAATAGTTTAATTTCCAGCCAAAGAGTTGAATTTTCAAGAAAATAAATGAACTTTCATCCAAAAATGGGAAAGTTAAACTTTAAGTGAAAAAAATTATTTTTTAATGAAAACAATGAATTTTCAATAAAAAAAAGAAATTTCCACAAAATAGTCAAATCTAAAAATCTTCAAACAAAGAGATAATTTTTTAAACTAAAATCATGAACCTGCGATCAATAAATGAATTTTTGACAAAGTACTTCAACTTTTAACCAAAAGAGACAAATTTTCAACCAAAAAGACGAATTTTCAACAAAGCTTTTTCAATCAAGAAAGAAAAAAAGTTCATTCAAATTGTTGACGTTTCAAGCCAAAAGACGCATTTTTTAAAAACAGTCGAATTTTCAACACAAAAATATGATTTTACAACAAAAAGGATCATTTTCAACCAAACAGTTACACTTTTAACCAAAAAAGAAGACATTTCAATCAAATTTTGTACCAAAAGATGAACTCTCTGAAAAGATCAATTTTTAATCCTAATTAGTCACACGGGGTAAAATTCACCCAAAAAATGTTTCGAGCTCCTCGCGGAGGAGCTCGTTAACTCAACTTCACCGATTTAAAAAAATATATATTTAAACAATTAATTTTGGTCACAAAAACTAAAATATCATTTTTTGCAATCCTTAAATAATACCTAGCAATTTTTTAGATTTTTAGGACTCATTAGGACCCAGCGTGACTATTATGCGATTCTACTGAAGTGTGACTCAGTAATTCGGGATAATCACAGTAGAATTTTAAACTGAAAAAAATTTTTTTTAACAGAGTGGTTCAACTTTTACTCAAGTAGTTTAATTCTCAATAAAAACAATAAATTTAATCAAAAATGGAATAGTTACATTTTCAGTTGAAAAAATTAATTTACAAAAATGAGTTTTCAACAAAGTAGTTAAACTTTCAATGCTTTCAATTTAGGAGATTAATTTGTAACTAAAAAGAGATGACATTCCAATCAAAAAAGATCAATTTTTAAACTGAACAGAAAGTTTTTTAAAAAGTTGAATTTTCAAACAAAAAATTCTTCGGTTCAATTTTCAACGCCAAAATATGAATTTCTAACAAAAAAGCAGGGACCCGTCCGAATCTTTTGTTTACTTTTGGTTACGTTTTGACAGACTGGCAAAAAATTAAAAGCGAAATTGTTATAATGTCATATTTTAGCCGTCTGCCTTCTAATATTTGCATTAGATTCACAAGATTCGAATTTTTTTTTAATTACGCGTAATTAAAAAATTTCGTTACAATTTCGGTACTTTGAATAACATAACCTAAATCGCCTGAATATAGTTACGCTTTGGCAGTACAGAAACAGAACGAAAACCGCGAAAGTATTTTGTTTCTTTTCGGTCAGGTCCCGGTAAAAAAGTTAATTTTCTATCAAAATAGTTGAATTTTCAACCGGAAAGCAGATTTTTCAACAAAATTGTTGAATTTGCGATAAAAAAATAAAATTGTTAACTAAAAATATAATCAACAGGAGAAAGTATCTAAAAAGAAATAGAATGAGAAATACACAGCAAGTAAATCACTAAAAGAATATTATATTACGGTAACCGCAAACTTCATTTTCAAAGTTCCAGAACTTTTCCCTGATCAATTTTTCATTTTCCCTGGCCATTAATGTTCAAAGGCCAAAATTTTAATCTTGTGAAATTTTTAACATATGTTTTATGAACAGAATGAAGCAATTTCACATGTAAATTTGAAAATTAGAAATGCATTATCCTAAACACTTATTTAAAGTGCTTCTAATAGAAAGTCCCTGCACGGAGGAAAAATTCTAGGCATTAGCGGGTGAAAATTTATCACGCATTAATTCCAAGAGTGCGAGCGAAATTTCCAAGAGCCTCCACGGACTTTTTCGGTGAGTCTCCTTGCGATTTGCCTTTAGGCCACGCCTCCTGCGAACATTTAGTGGTGCGAACGTGTCAACAGGCAGAAGGCGTGGCCTAAAGGCAAACTGCAAGGAGACTCACCGAAAAAGTCTGTGGAGGCTCTTGGAAATAGAGCAAGAGATGCCTGAGATATGCGCCTGATGAGCCCATGCGTTAATACCTTGAACTCTCTTGCGCTAAACCCCGGCGTTTTTTCTGCGTGTGGTTTGGCCAGATTCTTTTTCAAAATCCCTGACTTTTCCCTGATTTCCAGATTTTCCCTGAGCTAGAGTAGTAGAAACGAATTTCTTACGTTTGTTTAGGGAATCATCCCAAGAGTTGGCAGAATCCGAGGTGCCATAGGATCTTCTTCTCGCTGGACTTCCAGGAGCAGAACAGGTCCTCGCAAGTTCCAAGGCTTCGGTGCACTTGTTTCTGGCAATTCGACACTGCTCCAGGAGGATCTCGTTGCCCAGTTTTTCCGCCAGGGCCATCATCTCTGTGAAATGTTCTGGAGGAAGGGGAGGTCTGGCCATGAGGAACTGTTGAGCCCGACGTTCTCCAGCTAGTCTCGCCTCCTGGGCCCATTCGTACGCCCGATCCTGGAGCAAACAGCATCTCGATGTGTCCTCAAGGTATTCTCTTCTATCCTCCAATCGGGAACCGAATCCACGGAGGTGATACTTCAAGGATCTTGCAAGTTCCCGTAGACCACTGGCACTTGCTGCCTCCGCAAGATCACTTCCTTTATCCAAATGTCTCTGCAACAAAAAGAAACCATTTTTTTTATTAATACTATCATCACCCAGGTTATGAAAGCAGGGATTGTGAGTCAGTTATGTGATCTATGATGTATGATGACTTTGTAAGGCTCTTCGCCTGGGGTGATTACTAGAGAGATTGATCGGCGACCTGTGTCGGAGCAGTGTTCCGAAATAAATGTGTTGCTTGAATAAGCAACACGGGAGTTTTAGATTGAACTTAAATGTATACCTCTTCCTAAATTTCCCTTTCTCACGTTTATCATATGAATTCCTAGATCCCCGATAGAATAACGAGACTAAACCCGAGTGAGATACGCTTACCCTGAGAAGGATTTAGCTTAATCGTATAATAATGGATTTATGGAATTATAGGGTAAAAACCAGGCTTTGCCCAATAGTTCAAGGCACACGCTCTCATCAGATCACTTGATTGCATTACAATAATGCGTCTGTGACTGATAATATATACCGGGACAGCCCCGTGCATACTATTCAAAAAATCAAAAAATCCAACTCTAACCGAAAATGCCTTCGACATATTGGGCTGTAACCATCATAAGCCTGATTCGTTAATTTTTATAATAATAATAATAATAATAATAATAATAATAATCATCATCATCATCATCATTCTTGTTTTGAGGGGTCACATAATTTTTTAGGGGTGCTATAGAAATTGAATATTCAAAATTCCAGGACATTTCCAGGTTTTACAGGTAAAATTTTGAAAAATTTCCAGGACAAATTTACAAAAGATTCTATTCAAGAACTCGCATAAATTGCAAAGTATTGTAGTGTTTGTAATATAATTTCCGGAACAATTCTTGTACGCTACCGCCCAGTGGAATTTATCCACACGACTGATTTTTGAGCTATTGCTAAAATGCTTGCAAAGATTTTTCAAAAATCATTATTTATCCTATTTTAATCAATTTTAATAATACTCATAAAATATTATTGTTTTTGAATTTGTTTTTAATTATGTGGTATGATGAGTACAATCATTATTTGAAATTCTGCGACTTGTTTGCACAAGTTTGACCATAGAGTAGAATCTAGAAAAAAATTCTGAAAATATCTTAACAATTGAGCAAAATACTATGGAAACTTGTCTTTAAAATGGTAGGTGTTTATTTAGTAGAAATTTCAATTTGCCGGAAGCTCATTTTCTCGAAAAAACTCTAGATAATTAGTGACAATTTAGTGAGTTGCTGGGGACGATGTAGGGGTCCTGGAAAACTAATGTATTTTTAGTTACAATCTAGTTTTTTTTTCGGGAAAATGAGATCTCGGAAAATTGAAATTTCTGCTAAATTAATGCCTACCATTTAAAATTAGTCAAAAAACTATAAAAATGTTGAATATTTCCAGAGTGATTCCAATTGTTCGAAATTGAAAGTTCAAGTCTTTGTGTAATATCTTTAATTTTTATTAAATTGACATTTTGTCTTCAAACTGTGCTGATTAAAATAAAAATTTTATTAACTCAAGTGCTTTGAAGAGGAACAAATTTCATGTTAATATTATAAGAAGTCTTTTCGACTATTATTTTATTCTAAACTAAGTTTTTTAATTGAGTAAAAAAAATTCGTATGTAATAGTAAAAAAAAGTAGCAGCTTACTGCATTCATTCAAATCGTTAGAACATAATTTGATAAATTCCTATATCAATCTGAATTTGTGAAATAAGCAGAAAAGTACTAAAATAATCATTAAAATTTCAAAAAGAAATGGAAATAAAATTATCCAGGCTATTTGTAAAAATTCCAGGACTTTTCTAGGTTTCCAGGTTCTGTAGAAACCCTGTTTTTATACAATATAAAAATTTGCAATAACTAATTATTTGTTAAAAGTTTTTGCACGCTTCAATTCAAGCTAAAATTAGATTATGAAATCTGAGATAAAAAAATGAGTATTATCTGCTTTTTTTAAAGTTATACAAATAATTTTTTTTATTCATTTGAAACATTTCCAAATTCTTAAAAAGATTCTTTTTAAAAAAAATCTACTTATAGTTTGAGATTATTTTAAATCTTCTAAAGTTTTTAATAATTTTCGAATTTTTTCAAAACTTCTAAATATCTTTTGAAAATTTTCAGTTTTCCTAAACTTTTTCAAAATCCTGCACAATGAAAAAATTTATCTTAAAACCTTCCAGATTATGTTTCGACATGTTTTGAAATCTTCAAAATAAAAAATTAATCTTTTAAAACAAAACCTAAATCATTTTAAATTTTTCCAGAAATCTGTCAGTACCGGTAATTTTTTTTTATCGATGCCGACAATTTTTCTTACCGGTATTCTAAAATTTGTCCATAATTTAATTTTTCTCATCACTTCAAAAATGAGAAAAAATTGACAAATTGTAGCGTTGTAGCAAAATGTTGAAAATATAACTACTTCCCAATATCAAAAAATCATTTACAGTTGAAAATTTCCTTTTCTCAATAATATTCAGAAACAAATAAGTTCAGTCTTTAATTGAAAATTATCAATATCTTGGACCTTATATATTTTGGAAATTGTAGTGCGGGTCTTATGATTGTGGGTCTTATATTTTTGGGTCATGCAGTTTTGAACCTTATAATTTTGGGTCTTATATTTTGGACCTTATGGTTTTCAACCTGACAACTTAGAACTTGTAGTTTTGGATTTATTTGGTACGTTATTTTGGGCCTCGAATTTTGGGCCCTCTATTTTTGAGTCTTTTGTTTTTGGACCTTATACGTTTTGAGCATATATTTTTCGCCTTCTATTTTGGGTCATATATTTATGGGACTTACGGTTTTGGGACTGACGGTTTTGGGACTTATGATTTCGGGCTTTGTGGTTCTAATATAAAAAAATATATTTGAAATATCAAATGCCCACGAAACTCTTACTTGTAGGCGGTAGACGCATACCGCCTTTGGCTAATTTTTATAATAATAGTTTGTCACACGACGTTTTCTATTTCTCTTTCTTCATATCATCAGTAGTGTAAGGATCGTCCTCAATTCGCGATTCTTTCGCAACGAATTTATAAGGAATAAATTTACTATAGATTGGATAGTTGTGCATTATTTCCACGCATCAGTTTCCTACGCAAGAAATATTCCATGGAAAAGATTTCATATGCAAATACGATGTTTGCACCAACAGGATATTCTTATTACTGCAATTTCTTCAACAATAAGAATAAGAATAATAATAAGAATGTCTAAAAATTACAAAACATTCAACTTCAAACAGTTTTAGTTCAAAAAGTGTTCAATCTATAATTTTTTTTACAGATTTTTCCATTGTTCTCACAATTATAATTTTCTGATTTGAATTTTAATCATTTTACAAATTTTTGGGAATATTGGGAAAGATTTGAATAAATTTAAAGTATTTTTATCATTTTAATATATTTGAAAATTGTAAACGGTTTTAAATGATTTTGAAGGATTACAAAATATTTGTATACAATATTTCAAGAAGAATTTAGAAGATATTGAAAAACTTCGAAAGTCTATGTATAAATTTCAAAATATTTCCTAAGATTAATAACGCTTAACGCTTAACGAATTAGAATAATTTGATATGTCACGGAAATTTCACTGGATTTCGCAGAAGGTATACAATTTTCATACGATGACATCAGAATTCAGAACATTACAATTTATCTTGATAATCCTTCAACGATTTAGAAATATTTCAATAGATTCATATGAATTTCAAACGACGTCAGAAAATTGAATTCAAACAATTATTTTCGAAGATTTCGAAGGATTTTCGAAACTTTGAAGGGATTTTACAAGATTCAACAATCATTATTTACCTAATAATTTTAAAGGTCTTTCAAGGATTAAAAACAATTTTAATTTTTCTTAAAGTGGTAAAAAAAGTTCAGTATAGCATTTTAAGTATTTCGTAAACGTTTTGAGTTTTTAATTATCTAAATTCGAACGCTATTTTGTAACTGGCTCACCAGTGTTGAGCATAAACCTACGTAGCCAAATTTTTATAAATTTGGATTAATAAAGAATTTAGGCCGGCATAGGAGAAACAGAAAAGATATTTTATTATTGAATTTTATCTGGCTAAACCGCATCATCAAAAACCCCGAATGGTGGTACAAAAGTTATACTTCGTACAAGTTACACTAAAAACTAAGTGGTGTGCTTACTCACTTACTGGAACCAATGTCACAAGCCGCTAATAAATTACCGAGTCAAAATATTTTTAATCGAATCCTCCAAAAGGAGACGAGTCAGGATTTAAGATATTGAGGGTAACGGCATTAATCGATTCAGGTATTCTCCGTGAATACATGTACGAGATTTTGTAAATATGCCATACATATTTCCGTAATTATACGATATATACAGTACACACGGTTTGTATTCTAGGGACCATAAATTTGTATTTCATCCTCTTCGACCCTAACACATTTGAAACTTGATATTGCGAGGATATAAGACTTGCGTTCAGTAGACTTTTTAAATTAAATTTTGTTTTAAATTTAAATGAAATTTTTCGAATAAAAATTATATTAATTGATCTCAATTATTTATCAAAAAATTTAGATTGGAATTTACAATTGAACAGTGACAGTTTGAAACTGAGGAAACAAAATTATTTGAAATGAAGGCCTCAAAAGTTGAAGAATTTACAAATCTGAATAATATAAGATTAGAACTTTCAAAATTAGATGGATTTGAAGTTCAAATCTTTCCAAATTATATATATATATTCAAATTGAAAACCTTAATAGTTGAGCAATTTTAATTTGGAAGTGTTCAAAATTTAATATGTAATTGAGCTGTTCTCCAGAAAAACCACCTGAGTCGACTTAGGTTTTGGAACGAAATTACCTAAGAAACTTTTCAAAATGTGTTTTTACAAACTAATAAATATATATTTTAGTTTGCGCTAACATTTAAAAAATCATAAAAATATCCTTTTTGGTTTTAAAAAGACATTTTGAAATGATTCTTCGTTAATTTTGGGCCGAAAGCTAAGTCGACTTGGATGATTTTTCTACAGAATGGGTCAATAGTCAACTGTGAGGTTTTGAATTGAATTGATCAACAGATTCACTTTACTTATCATATATTACAATAAAATCAGTAGATCAATCTCAAATACAAGGATAGTTTCAATATTTAATAATTATATATGTAGAGTGCAGTTGGGTTAAAAACTTTTAAAATAACGTAATAGATTAGACGGTTAAAACTATTTTGTTCAACCATGTTGGTTCACGTTCATTATTTTATTTAAACCACAACAAAAATCATGATTGGAAAAACATTCAATTTATTCATAGATTTTAATATGGTTTTTTCAGATAAGATCCACTGGCTTTGGGAAAAAACGTTAGGTAGCCTTTGTATAAATTTGGATTAATAAAGAATTTAGGCCAGTAGAGGAAAAACAGAAAAGATCTTTTATTATTTAATTATATATGTCTGAGAAAACGAGATACTAAAGAATAATAAAAACCTAATTCTAGAACTTAATTCTAATTCATCAGTTTCGAATTATTTTCTATTGTCTTTAAATGTCTCTTCACCTCTGCCATTTCAGCACGTATTCAAACACACTTTTGTATATATGTATTTCATATTTCCCAAAGGTATCATGTGTTGAGTGCAGTTAAGAAACAAATAATAGATAGACTCTGCAACACGTGCCAGCGTAAAAAGAATACATCAACCCCAATAGCACCCTTAGAATAATTGACAATGGGTCATCATACCAAACGTGGGAGTCTACTTAAACTGCGGTCAAATGGCTGAAAGTGAACATGACGTCCCTTATTATCCGCCACAAACTTCAATATCCATACCATTATAGATGTTTCCAAGTAGGGGAGATAATAGTTGTACCTAGAGAGACTTCATTCAGAAAATAAAACCAAACAAGTGCTGATTAACGAAGGCAAAAAAGATTTTTTAAATGCCGTGTAACGTTTTCGCTATTGACTAACGGACATCTGCCATCAGAATTGTATAATTCTCCCTAGTTTTTTTTTTATAAATCTTTCTTTCATAATCATACTGAATAATCATGAACCTTTTTCAATATTAACTTGTACTACTCATTTTTTGGAACAAAATCTATAACTTTGTCACGCATGTTCTGTTATAATTGCTTTATCAATACTATAAAAATTCTAGAACTGTTACGTAACAAATATAGAACAGTGTTAAAAGATATAGAAAACAAAGCATTCTGTCCTTAAAGAACGTATGTGCTACTAACCAAACAATTCCAGGTGACGTTTCAGTTTTGTATGAAATTTGAAACTCACGCAGTGACATGTAGGTAATTCAAAAATATGAAAATCCATAAGTCGGGAATACACTTTGTTCTTTCAACAACAACAAAATACTTTTTTCAAATATATTTTAGTTTTGTTGATTTGATTTTTCAGTATTTTTCTGTTCAAAGTGTCTCGTCTTGAAATCGCGGGACTAGTCCATTCCATTTTTCAGCTTCGCCAATTTTTCGGGACTAGACGATGCCTTTTCTGTTTGAACTATAATTTATTTTTCGTGTGTTCAAAAAAAAAAATAAATAAATTTCCTATATAACAAATGTCATGAAGGGAACAAGTCTCTCTTGACCTAAAATAATATTCATAATACTTATATTCATGTGAATTCTAAAGGTCCATATCTTTAGTATAATCCATGAACCGTGAGATGAACACTCACTACTCTTTCGATTCAGATACTTCTAGTTCGGCTGATCCGCGTCGAAGGAAATTTCACACTTCTATGCTCTGGAGTAGATACGCAAGCGACTGAATAGACACCATAGAAATTGCGCACTTTCCATAAACCCTATACGATTATCCTCGACCGCCCTATAAATTAACAATATCATCACCGTGACACACGCCACCAACCAATAGAATAGGGTCATATTAGTTACAGTTACGCCCAGACGTCGATTTATTATATCTATTACACGGGGAAACATGTTTCTCGACCTTCCTCTATAGGGTGGAAGAAATTAGTGGAAAAGCTGTGTAAATATTACCCCCTATTGATAAAAGCCATCCTCTTTTCAGCCTTCAGAGTCTTTACGTTTTGCGAAAAAAAATTAATAAGTCTTTTAAGCTAGAGATAGTGGAAAATAAAATTACTTTGGATTTGAAATTGAGTTTAGAAACATTCCACGATTGGAAAAAATGTGGGCGTATATAATATACATGCGCTATAAAATGAGACTTCGAATTATTAAGATAATACGTTCCTCCTAGTCACTTTCGGTGCAACTTGTCAACGCAAATTATAATTTATAAACCTGTTTCGAAGGTCGGTTACCTATTCTTGGGTCGTACAAGTAATGACCCCTGTCCATATAAGCTAAATGCCATTGTGATATTCCCTCAATTACTTATTCAAACCATCCTTATTTCTCCAAATCGAATTTTTAATTACAACGGAAATATTAACTCCTTTCGCCATACGTAAAAAACCCCATTTTTCACACATAAAATGTAAGACCTCACAGCCCAAAGTGCTCTCAAAACAGGGGCAATAGGGTGATCCGAAAATAGGGGCGTAATAAAGGAAAAAATTCTTTTAAATAAAATGAATGTAGCTAGTCGAATTTTTCAGAAAAAAGTGACTTTCAAGCCAGAAAAGATGACTTTCCAGTCAAAAAATTAACTTTTTAACCAAATAGTTTAGTTTTTTACCAAATTCTTGAACTTTTAAGTCAAAAGGACGAATTTCATACTAAACAGTTGAATTTTTAATGCGAAAATATAAATATTCAACAAAAAAGTGAATTTTCAACCAAATAGATAAATTTTGAAGTAAAAAAACAAGACAGTTGTGGAACGTACAAAAACTTACAACAATTAAGTTAATTTTCAATCAAGAAAAATACATTTTCAACCATTTCCTATCCAAAAAGACAAATTGAAAAAAACAAACAAAAAAAAACAGTTTTTTCGACCGTTAATATTCAAAGACCAGACTTTTAATCTTGTGACATTTTTAACATAGAATCCTTTATAAACAGAAATAAACAGTTTTAGATTAAAATTTTAATATTTGAAATTTCTTTATTTTATCCATAAAGGACGAATTTTCTATTCAAAAAGACGATTTTTTAACAAAATAGTTGAATTTTAGATAAAAAAGATGATTTTTAAAGACAGTAGTTTATTTTTCAACAAAATAATTAAATTTTCAAGAAACAAGTTGATTTTTCAACTTACAAAGATGGATAATTTTCAAACAAATGGTCGAACCTTCAAACAAAAAATATAAAATTCAACCAAAAACAGTTGCATTTTCAACTAAATATTTGATTTTCCGTGCTAAAAAGACAAATTTTTTAGAAGACAGTTGAATTTTGTACCAAAAAGTTTATTTAAGCCAGACTTATCTACCAAAAAAAAGATCTTTTAATAAAATATATAAATATTTAACCAAATAGTTAAATTTTTAACTAAAAAAGATAAGTTCTTAACCAAAAATGGAATAGTAAAATTTTCAGTTTAAAACATTGATTGTAAACAAAATGAACCAAAAATAACGAATTTTCAGCAAAATGAATGAATTTTCAACCAAATAGTCCAAAAATGGAATAATTAAATTTTCAGTTGAAAAATTAATATTAAATGTGAAAAAACGAATTTACAGCAAAATAGTTGAATCATGAACCAAAACAGATTAATTCTGAACCAAATAGTAGAATTTTTTATTGGGTTCTATCGACTCAGTTCGCATTGAGGCGGAAAAACGAAAAGACGGGGAAAAAGGGAAGTTTCTTAAAAAAAAGAGAAATTCTTTTAAAAAGGAGAAAAAAGGTGAATAGGGCAAAGAATGTGAAGTCTGAAATGTGTGTTCAGAAACTCGAATGAAAACATTTTTTATTTTCTGCAACTAATTTCAATTATCTGATACTATTAAGGTCCTATATACCTTCGAGAAAGCATAAGAAAATAGTTCACTCCAATCACCTGTCCGCCCACCAGGTACAAAATACGTTAATTTTCCTCTGCGCTCCAGTCACCTGACGTGGAAAAATCGACTAATCAGAATATACAGTGCTTGGTAATTAATATGCATTGCTCACGGGAATCTTATATATATTCAGAGTGCTTACTTGGCATCTTATTATATTCACGATTATTGAATTTCAAGAAATTATTCATTAGTACTAATTTAATTAAATGACTTTGTCAATGACCTTATCAATAATTGCGAACTTTCTCTCACTTTTACAACTGGTTTTTAATCGTCTAAAAATTGCAAATCTTCTCAGTTTATAATTAACATTGGACATATAGATGAAAGATAAGAGGCTCAGATAAAGGCACATCAAACGTAAATTCGAGATTAATTATTACCTAATTAAGAACGTAACATGTTTCAAATGTATTACAATAAATTTTGCTTTTGGATCATCTTCCGAATGATGGTCCTTTTTTTAATGTTAAATCCAAACAGTTCTTAATGTGGATTTCTCAAACCGAATTTTGTAAATTTTACGTACGTGATGTCAAATAAATAAGGATTAGAAATATGAAAAGCTGATTTTAAAACCACGTAAAATAAATGCTACTTTGCCTATTACACATAATAACATAATTCAACTTCAGAGTTTAATTTCCATTCAATGATTAAATATTAAGTCTTTCACATAACTATGGTAATTATCGATCACATGAAGACTGAGTATAATCTTGTAAGAAACGCCACAAATTGCAAAACCTAGGATTATTACCAGCTACTGCAGAAATAAATATTATATAATCACTTGGCAGACAGTTATTAACAATTTCACAAATACGATGTGAAAAATAGCGAGAATACAGCACCTGAAATTGGTGAAAGCTTATAAGAATAAAAGGAAACTATGTATTCGTAAGAACATTTCTTTTCCAGAAAATCGTAGTATGTAAATAATGCAAACTTCTCTCCAAATGAAATCTATTTACTCTTTTTTGTGGCTTGGTTTTATTTTATTTCATTGTTGATTGTTGCCGTTTACATACGCTTAACGGAATCGCATTTTGTTTGGATATACAAAAAAGCGGCCGCTCGGTCAGTAAACACGAATTCCTCCTGAGCGAGATAACCGAGATTATACTTTCTAATTATGGCGATATACGTTTTTTTTTATATAGGTTTCGGGGTAAGAAGTAGCTTGCAGTGTTGCTAGCGGATTGATCTGAAAAATCTTCGAGTAAATTACCAACAAGATTAGAGAGGCAGCAATTTGAAAAAATTAAATTTTTCATGAAAGGAATAACAAAAATTTGAATTTAATTTTTTTAAATTCATTAATCTCAGGACTGCCATAGCCTAGTTTACTTGGAAAAAATTATCAGAAAATATTTCAGAATGTAACATTTTCCGACAGAACTGGCGCAAAAAAATGTACGACAGCAATTTTTAAGTCGTCAATTTTCTAATTCGGAAATTTAAAAGTCTTTGCGTCAATTTTGCACTAGAAAAGTTTTTATTTCGTCAATTCTAAGTGTCGGAAAATTTTACATTCAGAAATATTTTCTGTCATAATTTTTCATTTTCGTTAACTCCATTGTGTCATTACCATTTTTTTCAGCAATTTTATAGAGCTTATTTCTAGCAAAAGAGTAACTAAAAATTCAAACCAATTTGATGAAATTTATAAGAATTCCAGGAAAAAATTAATTAGAGTACCCTACAAAAAAGTTTTTCGTATCCTATTGAAATTGTTTAAGTCTCCCCCTTATATCCCCTTTTTCCCTCATTACGTCATGAATCTCCTCTCGTCTCGAATCTTGTTTCGAATCTCGTCTCGAATCTCTTCAAATCTCGCCTCGAGACTCGTTTCAAGTCTCGTCTCGAGTCTCGTGAGAAAAGTACCAACAAAAAAAGTATCAACAAAAATCCATTGATTTCAGTAAAATTGTAATGAATTTAGAAGAATTTAAGGGAACCGAGAAGAGTTCGATGAAATTCATAAAACTTCAAGTGAATTAAAAAATGCATTAAATTCAGTAAGTTTGAAGTGAATTTAGAAAAATACAAGAGAATTGAAATAAATTTGAGGAATTAATTAATGGGAAGATAAGGTTCAAATTCAAAATTTTTAATTTCTTCTTTGTTTAATTCGGGACGAGTTAAACAAATACAAAAAAAATTAGCTATTGATGTGACTTGAGTTGAGTAACCCTGAAAGAATTCAAACAAATTAAAAAAATTAAAGAGATTTCCAAAGAATTCAAAAGAATCACTTGAAATCACTTGAAGCTTTTTCACGCTTTTGAAAATCCCTTTGAATTTTTAAAAATGCCCTCAAATCCCTTGAAACTTTTAAAATCTCTTGAGAAATCCTTGCAATATTTTTCATTTTTTTTATGAATCCTCTAAAATACCCATTCTCTGCTTCAATTTATTGAAAGAAAAGTGATTAAAGTAGCTATAGTGACTTTATCTTTAAAAAGTAGGTCGAGTATTCTGTTCCGGCAAAATATGCCGGATGTTAATTTTCTCGTCCGGCATATTTTGCCGGATTTTAATTTTCTCTTCCGGCATATTTTATCATGTACTAAATTGAATTCCAAAGAATTTATTATAAATTCCAAACGATTTATTATCAATTACAAACGATTCTAGATTATTTGCAACGAGATACAAAATTTATGTTTTCAAAAATATGTCGGACAATAGAAAATTAAAGGGAGATCTTGGTGAGAGATGGAGGTTACGTATCATCTGTATATATCTATATTCCTTGCCAGATCTTAATTTTCTCTTCTGGCAGAACTTCATAAATTTTTCCAACAATTTTATAAATTTCCACAATAATGATAAATTTCCATAAAGTTTAGAAATTATGGTAATTCATCAAACTTTTCATACATTTTAAAATTATGGTAATGGATGGAAACATGATAATTTAAGGAAATTTTAGAAATTCTTTGTAATAGATTGGTAACTTTTCTGACAATGGCACAGGCGTGTCTTCCCGCCCCCACGAGACATTGGAAAGGGGTTGTTGTTTAAACCAACAATATTTCTGTGACCAGTCACAGGGATGCCTTGCCGGAAGAGAAAATTAAAATCCGGAAAGATATGCCGAAACAGAAAATTAAAATCCGGCAAAATATGCCGGAAGAGAAAATTAAGATCCGTCAAGATATGCCGGAAGAGAAAAATAAAATCCGGCAAAATATGCCGGATTCGTAAACACTACGGCAAAAGTAACTAAAAGTGACCGTGTGACACTGATTTTTCCCTGCCTTTCATTGATTCACAAAATTCCCTGACTTTTATCTGATTTCCAGGTTTTCACTGACTTGTAGCCACCCTGAGTAAATTTTTATTTCAACAAAAATGTCTTTTGATCAACAATTTGGTTAATTAATCAAAAATCGAGGTTTTTATTGAGTAAAAAAACCATTTCCTCATTGTCAGTATAATCTTTATCTCAGGTCAAGGGCCTGAGAGGAAGACGACTTAATTTGTAAGAAAACAAGTGTATGCATAAGAAAATGCGAAATGACGCGTGAATACTCAACCCCCTGAAGGTGCAATTAATTATAATCGAGTTGAGAGTCGAGCAGAGAATTTTCAGCGATGTAATAAATGGCGCTTTGTTAACATGGCGCCCCCAGCCGGACGAATAAATTGACGCTTCCGTCACGCCTCCTTCTGAACAACGTAAATATTTCTTAATGCATAGCTTGCTGATAATAAGGCGAGGCTGTTCTTTCTTCTTCACTGTGAATTAGTCTATAACAATATGTGATAAATTGCTACGCTAAAGCGCTCTTCAGTGTCA
This sequence comes from Andricus quercusramuli, assembly GCA_932178445.1. NCBI lineage: Eukaryota > Metazoa > Arthropoda > Insecta > Hymenoptera > Cynipidae > Andricus > Andricus quercusramuli. Next base: position 672,859 of record CAKNXH010000202.1, on the reverse strand, counting down.
CAGTTCTTATATCCATTAACCTAATTTGTGATGATGAAAATTCATGAACTTTTATTATTTACCCCAGGCGAAAAAACTGTATATACTATATAGTTTATGCATATACAGTGAAAAAAATTATATACATAATTATGATATTTCACATTATGTAGGGTAATCGGTACAATGATTGCCCCCCCCCCCCCCAATGATTGGCCACCTCATTTAAATTTGTTAAAATGCCAGAGTAAGTAAAACCGGTGATGCTAAATGAGCAAGGAATTTAAACGAAAAGCTGTTGAGGTTAGGAGTCTGCTTGTTGAAAATTATTACTTTTTAATAGTTACGATAGATTTAAATAAAAGTTTTGGATTCCAATCGAATTTAGTAATTTAAGATACACAATAGCAGTATTAGAACCTAAAAATGATGTCTATATATTTTTTTGGACATTTTTGGATTTTTGGACATTATTGCTTCCTCACAATGTTAATTCCTTCAAATATAAATTGCCTACTACTTTTATCGTCTCACTTACTATGGTAATTTGAATCTCTATCAAATTTATTATCTATCTATTTTAGAATTTCGTTCGACGCCTATAGTGGGCAATAATTGTACCAATTACCCTGTAATTTATCCACCTGGGACGATGTTACTCTACTTTATTACCGGTCAAAATATCAATTAGGAGCACGTAAATAATTTTCTTCAAAATTGACCATAAAAATTTCAGCTCGAATTTGAAAAGATGTTCTAGAATTGAATTTGTTAGTGGTCAATAAAAGAAACGAATGCTTTAAGCGATTCCCACGAAATGGTTCATAAGTCCTAAAATGAACGTGTCTTTCTTGAAGTTTAACGACCTAAATTATTAAGGATTGTATTTTTAAAAATAGGTGTTTGAAACACGCTATGGTAATTTTCCTGGTGGAAATAGAGCCGTTCTATTCGCGTTATATTTGCAGTAAATTGCAGTTGCCCATAACGGCCATAACCAGCAATCAGTTCAACCAATACACTACATATTTTTCTTATTCCTTTATGGCGAGCATTCGAACAACATTTACTGTCATTAGAGAGAATGACCGAACCCAACTGCCCAGAGGTCGAGACACCTCGTTTTTATAACAGGTGAAATAGGGTCGTTTTTTACGAAAATAGGGGAAAATAGGGAGAAAAATTCGTACGACTGCAAGTCGAAATATTTTCGACAAAATAGTAGAATTTTCATCCAAAAAAGATAATTTTCTTTCAAGAAAAAAAAGAATTTACAAACCAAAAAGACTAATTTCCAGAAAGAAGTATTTATGCTAAAAATAGAAGTTTTTAGAAAACATTTGAATTCACAACCCGAAAAGATGACTTTTCAATAGAAAAGTTCATTTCCAACTAAATACTTTTATTTTCAGCGAACCAAAACAAATAATTTTCAACCACACAATTGCATTTGAAACCAAAGACGAATTTTCCACAAAAGAGTTTAATTTTTAATCAAGAAAGATTTTTCAATAAAGAATTTAAAAAAAAACCAAACAAATTGCTGAATTCAAAAGCCAAACAGATGAAGGTTACATAAAGCAATTGAATTTTCAATCAGAAAATATAAACTTTCAACAAAAACGTTCATTTTCAACCAAATAGTTGAATTTCCAAGCCAAAAAGATGAATTTTATTCAAAACAGTTGGATGTTCAACCCGAAAATATATATTTTTAACAAAAATGTTGATTTTTCACCGATCAGTTGAATTTTCTACCAAACTGTAGAATTTTTAAGCCAAAAAGATAAATTTTCAAATATGAATTTTCTACGGAAAAATTCAGTTTTAACCAAAGAGTTCAATTTTCTATCAAACTGTTAAAATTTGAAGCCAAGAAGACGAATACACAACAGTTGAATTTTTAACCCAAAAATATCAATTTTAAACAAAATTTTTTTAAATTTTCAACCAAATAGTTAAATCGTCAACCAAAACAGATTATTTTCTAAATAAACAGTTGCATTTTCAACCAAAAAAGCTTACATTTCTACCAGAAAAGATGATTTGTGTACAAAATAGTACAATTTTCAACTAAAAAGTGAAAATTAAAAAAACAATAGTTGAATTTTCAACCAAAAAAGATGACGTTTTAACAAAATAGTTTAATTTTGAACAAAATAATTAAATTATCAACCCAAAGGGACACACTCAGAATAAAACATATAATATTAAACTTCTCAATTAAAAATAATTAACTTTCAACCAAAAAAGGTAATTGTTCAATCCATTAGGACGAAATGCCTTCCAAAAAAAGTGATTTTTGAAAAAAGTAACTAAATTTCCAACAAAAGAATTAAATTTTTAACCAAATAATAGATATTTCAACCAGCAGAGATAAATTCAGAACTGAAATTATAATAGTAAACTTTTCAATTTGTAAAATGAATTAACCAAAAATAGTTGACTGTTCTTGATGGGTTCTATAAATTCAGTTTGTATGTATGCGAAAAAAAAGAGAAAAAGGGGAAGTTTTTTGAAAACAGAGGGAAAAATATAAATTCTTCAAAAAAGAGAACAGGGAAATAGGGGATAGAGTGTGGACTCTGATATCTGTCTAGACGCGAGTTCAGGTAGTAGTAATAGTTGTCGCAAAACTTACTATCATCTGAAAGAATATATTGAATAAAAAACCTGCGTTACTAGACATTTGTGTGAAAGAATGCTCTGCAGGTTGCTGACCAGAATGGAATGCAAGAAAGTTGCACCTACATGCTTGCACATAAACACGCATTTTCTTAACTTCGTGTGTGTAAAGTATTGCACCTTCATTTGAGCGTTTACACGAAAAATCACACGTCATAATCTCCGAGTGAAAAACATGGCATTTTTACGAAACCATATAATTACTGAACACTGTAAACTTTTTTAGACACTCAGAAAAGAAATTTTCTTCTACCAAAAGAACTATTTTCCTGGATACATGAAAATTTGGTTGATTCAACAAAATATTTGATTGGCCCAACAACATTTTTTGTTGAATCAGCCGATTTCTTAATCTCAAAAATTTTGGTTAAAGCAACCCGAAAATTTAGTTTGGTCAACGAAATATTTTGTCCCTATAATAATGATATTCAACCAAATTTTTTTTCTTAGTGGATGATAATACCAGGGATTACAGTGTTTCAGTAGTTCAATTTCAGATAAAAAAGAGAACTTTTTCTCGAAAAAACAGGATTAAAATGGGATTTAATTCATTATTCAACACTTTTTATACAAAATATTTAATTGGCAAAACTAAATTTGTTGGTTACTTTAACCAAATCTTTTGATAGACCGAGTATTTGGTTGATCCAACAAAAAATGTGTTTGATTCCACCAAATTTTCATTTATATCCAAGAAAACAGTCCTACTGGTTAAAAATTTTTTTTTCCTGAGAGCTGAGCGAAAGCATACCTTCTGACAGAAACGCTTCTTCATCAGCAAATTTTCTACTCATTCTTGGGTGAAAATTTTTTTTAGCTACGTTTGAAAAATCTGCTAAGCACTTCATAGCACTTTCTATTGATAAAAAAATACGTCAGAAAAAAATTCGAGCGGATCAATGATTGAAAAATAGATAAGTAATATAATTGAAAAAAAGCTTTTGTTTGCATTTTTTAAAATGTATTTTTATCAGTTGATAGACTTTGATTCCATATTCTCATACATTTTTTCTAATTCTTTTCAGTACAAAACCCTGATTTATTCAAAGTATTTTTCTAAGTAAGTTAAAAAGAAATAATTTGAAAACACACAGAAATGAGTTTTTGAAAAACCTACTTCTTTTTTTGCCGTTTTTGTATCATTAAAATGTATCACTTTCAAAGCGTCTTGTTTTCTAATGTTTTCAAGTTTTGTGTATGATTCTTAAAAAAATGAATCGAAATTTGTTGAAAAACGAGAAAAAAAGGAAAGATTGGTTCAAAATTCTCGATTTTGGGTCTTTTAGTGAATTTTTCAAATTTGAGAGGCAAAAGGGGGATTTGGTAAAAAAGGGTACGGAAAGTGATTCCCATAATATATATTTTTTTTAAATGTTCAAGCAATCAAATTGATGATTATATTACTTGATTTTTTAAAAATTTTCAATCTATTCCAATAGGTATAATAGGATTAGGATCGTAATACTCTGAAATATCAGTAATCTCTGGCTATAATACATAAAGACAGGGATTTGCTGATTGGTAGGATTTACCCCGTGGTCGAAAAGTTTCCCCCTCTCATCATAAGGCCATTAAATATTTATGTATGTTTTATAATGTTTACCATCCCAGGATCCGTTGTGTGGATGCGATTCTCGGTGCAGCTTCAATGGCTTGCCATAAAGCATTCGCGTAACATATATAGTTCTTTAGTTTAACTTTGCATTTAGAGTGATAGTACATTATAGAGTTTAGGCTTTGCTCAACGATTTATGTCACCCTAGTGTAAATGGCCTACCCGTTATACCACATTCGACAAATCTGACCTTCAAAACGTAATTTATGGTTTAATCTTCCGTTTTTCTATAGTATCAAAGTTAAATATTATAAGCACAATAAATTTTTTTTAAATAAAGCTCGAGATAAAGTTTTATAAAGTTATCTTTACATTTTGAATGCAAAATAAGTTTTGTTTCTTATTAGCCTCAACAACCTTGCAGCTTTAACTGAAAATAGTTTTGCATTCCTAGCAGTTGTTAAAAGATTGAAAGTAAAAGGAAAAGTAATTAAAAACAATTAGAAGGGAAAGCGACACCACTTAGGAACAATTAAGAGCGGAAGTCTTTTAAAAGGCTGGAAGGGAATCTTAACTGCTCAAGCGTGTTTTTATAATCACCGAAAAAGGCATGGAATTATTCTATTTTATACAAATTTTAGAACTCGTCACTTCTCAGTTCTAGTATTTCAATTTCATATTCTGAATTATTAATAATAATAGTTAATAGTAGTAGTTTCCTGATGATAAATTTGAACATAATTTGCGAATTTTGCAAAAGATGAGTTGCCCTGAAACGGTGCAATAAATTAATACGCTTAGGAATAACTTTCATATTTTAGATTTCAAACATGGTTGAAAATTTAATCATTTTATTGAAAATGGAACTATTTTGTAAAAAATTAATCTTCTCAGACTGAAGATTCAACTTCTTGGTGGAAAGTTGAACTACTTTGTTAAAAAAAAATTTTTGTTGGAGATTCATCATTTTATTTGAAAATTTAAATATTATATTCCACAATTGTTTCAAAAATGACTATTTTAATTACGAAGTGATATTTTCTGCTAAATTCGTCCTTCTTGGTTAAAAATGCAATTGTTTGGTGGAAAATTAACCTTTTTTGGTTGAGATTTCAACTATTTCCTTGAAAATTCGTCTTTTTTATTAAAAAAATCCACTACATTGTTTAAACATAAATTACTTTTTAAAAAATTATTTTTTTTGTTTGAAGATTCATCATTATAGTTGAAAATTCATATTTTCGGGTTAAAAATTGAACTGTTTTGTAGAAAATTCGTCTTTTTGGATTTAAAATAAAAAATTTTTGTTGAAAATTCCATTTTTTTGCAAAAATTAAATTTTTTACCTGAAAATGTAGATATTTCATTTTTGGTTGAAAATTTATTCTTCGTAAGTCGAAAAATTAACTTTTTGGCCAAAAATTCAGTATCACAATAATGGGTCAAAATGTCACAAGTTTAGAAAACAAGTTACAATTACTAGACAAAATGACGTAATGATGAGGCAAAATGACAACAGAATTGGAATGGATCTTTGTAAAAAAGTACAATATTTACCTAAGAAAGGCGCAAAATGGTGGAAGAATGAAACGAATTTCGATAAGGATACCGGTCCACCTTTGTTGTAAAATTAAATAAAAAATGTTTAATTACTTGATTTACCGTCTATAAAAACGTAAGCCTAGCTCCCATTTACGTCGATCATTTATAAACAGGGGTATTTTTAGCCTTCAAAATATAAATAGGAAAGAAGAACTTGTAAGGCATGTGTGCTAATAATAATTATCAGTTATCCATTAATTCTCAAATACCATTTCTATCTGGAGAAGAAGGAAGTTTTCAACGGCTCATTTTTCTAAACAAATCATTTTTCAACCACACCTTGCAGGCCAGTGAACCATATCACGACTGCAACCTTTTCAGATAACTTTCTAGTTGTGACACTATTACTAATCTGACAAATCGTCAAACAAGATTCAAATGGCCAATTTATGATCAATTTCATCTCAGGGTCCAATTTAAGATGGCCTTTTTTGGAATTTCAATCCAAAGTACATATGAAGATAACAGGTTAGAAGATACAAGTTGAGGAGATACGCAGTCATTCAAGAACTACGTCAGGCTATTTTCAATACCTTTTAAAATCGAAAACCAAGAGAAAGGACTTTTCAACAAAGAACTTTTTTACCAAAAAACGAATTTTCAATCGATAGGGACGAATTTTCTATTTAAAACGACGAATTTGAAAACAAAAACAGTTGAATTTTCGAAAAAACATGACTTTTCAACAAAATCCATGAATTTTCAACCGACAAAGATGAATTTTCAAAACAAACAGTTGAATTTCAAACAAGAAAATGAATTATCAACCAAACGTTGAAATGCAACCAAACTGTGGAACTTTTAAGCGAAAGGGACGAATTTTAAACAAAATAGTTAAATTTTCAACAAAATAGTTGAGCTTTCAACCAAACAATGGCATTTTGAACCAAATAGTTGAATTTTTAAGCCAAAAAGACGAATTTTTTATAAGACATTGGAATTTTCAATCCAAAAGGACGAATTTTTAACATAATAATAATTAAGTTTTCAAATAAATGATGAATTTTCAGCAACGAAAAAATGAGCTTTTGAAAAATATGTTCAACTTTCATCCAAGTAGTTAAATGTTCAATCAAAAAAACCTTACTTCTCAACGAGAAATATAATACTTTATATTTCAACCAAATAAAGTACTTTAATTTAAATCAAAAAGAATTAAATTAATCAAAAACAGACGAATTTTTAAGCCAAAAAGTCGAATTTTCTACAATACAAAATACATACATTTTCAATTAAAAAAATTAATTAAAAAAAAAAACATTTTTCAATTGCATAGTTAAATCTTTAATCAATAAAATGAATTTAATATATAGGAATAATTAAATTTTCAGTTGAAACAATTAATTTTCAACAAAATAATTACATCTTAAAGCAATACAATTTATTTTTAACGAAGAATTTAGCTTTCAATCAAGTAATTGATGTGTCAACGGAAAAGCGAATATCAATGCGTTGTTTGGCTTAAAATTTTCACTTTCATTTTTTTTTTAATTTTGTATATGCTGTAACTCCGGTAATTTGTTTTTTATGAAAAAAAGTAATGAGGTTAAACTATTTGTCTTTTTAAGTGCTACGGAAGTCCATTCATAGAATTTTTAAATCTTGAGAAAAAGTGGTCTCAACAATTTTGAAAATGCTCTAACTTTTTGAATTTTCATCCAAAATGGCTGGCTAACGAACTTGACCTTCATTTCAAAACACTTCAGGAGTATACCACAGCGAATCTTGTATCAAAAATATAATAGTACACTCTTCAATTAGTAAGAATGGACTTTCAACGGAAAATAGTTGGATTTTCTTATCTGGTTCCATACTGATTCAGTTCGCATTAAAGCAAAAAAAAAAAACGAGAAAAAGTGGATAAGTTCCTTGACCACAGAAGGAAAAAGAGGACATCTTTAAAAAGTTCGAAAAGAAGGGAAAAGGGGAAAGAGTATTATATAAAGCCTGTGTTTAGATTCTTTGCTTGTAAAATAAAATCACTAATTTTCATGTTTTCAAGCATTTCAAAAAAATCTTGCAGTGTGACGTAGTTTTGAAAAAGTCTCTAACGGATTTCCTCGACAGTTTTTATTTAGCATAAATTGTGCATAATAAATATGAATAATGAATTAAGTGAGGGAAAAATAGTTGTCAGGTCGATGGCGTTTCCTTGAAAATCAAGTTTTCCTCCAATTCGACTTCGTGAAAGCCTTTTTGAACCTGTTGTTTGCGATAACATATGTATGTATGCGTATACGAACTGCAATAAGTATAACAGGCCAATAAAGCGGATAATAAAAACAACATGGTTCGCCTTGAGGCAAATTATGTAAAGCCTAAGATCCTTTCTTTCCGCCTTGCTCTTTCTTCTTCTCATCCAAGAAGACTTCAAGTCCATGATTTATATCATGACGTTAAAATATCTCTACAAAGAGACATACGAAGCCGGATATCATACGGATGGACATTCCATTTAATGGAATGCAAAAATCTAGTTCTATTCTGATTTTTAGGGAAATTATATGAATTTATTCACCTTTTCACTATATGAAGAAAGCAAACTCTCAACTATAAATTACAATTCACATTTATCAGGACTTTCTTTTAAAAGGAGCATTATTTATGGAGTGATAGCATACATTTTAGGGGCTTAGCGGGTGTTTCAAGTGATCACCAGAAATTTGGTGCTAGAATGGGATCACATAAAAAACTGAGGATACGAAATGCTGCAGGTAATCGGTCAAGCAGGGTCGTCAGTTGGGGCAGTTTACTTCAGTTGGGAGTAATTAGTCTAACATTACCCTAGTTGAACGATTACCTGCAACCTTTCGTTCTCCTACTTTTTTCTGTGATTTGGCTGTGACGTAGTGTATGAAGTCCTTTGGTAGTGAAGAAAACCCCCACGGAATATTTTTGAACAAAATTTAAAAAATAGGGTAAATATAGTGCTTTGAAATTGTTTTTCTTTACATCCCTATATCTTTCGTTCTAATTAACCGAGTTAACTTTTTGAGGTCTGAAATTTTTTGTATTAACATGTGATATCATCTGCAAAAAACGAAAAGAGAAAATGAATTTGGACTTAGAAGAAAAACGCGTTTTTCGAAATCTGTGATTTTTTATTTTCTTAATTTGTTTATCAGGCAGAGCTCTGATTGTGTTTTATGACTGCTGTGAGTTTCATATAGTGACACAGGCAGTGGTCCACGAGAAAAAAATTCGCATTTTTTGGCAGGCTTCAATCCCATTGTGGACCTCAACTATCAATTAATTTGTAAAAATTTTAATATGAAATTAAAGAACAATGTTTTTAATTTGTAAAAGTAGTTTTATATTACTGGATTAAACCATTTTGATGAAAATTAGTTTTTTCTTTGCTGTTGGAAACTTATCTTTTTTATTTAAAAAATCGTTTTTTTTTTGTAGAAAATTAATCTTATTGGTTGAAAATTCATCTTTTAGGTTTGAAACTAAACTATTCAAGTTGAAGGTTCATCATTTTAGTTTGAAATTCATCTCAGTGGTTGATAACTAATTTTTGCAACTTAAAATTTAACCTTTTTTGTTAAAAATTCGATTTTTTTTTTTTATTAAAATTAATTTTTGTAATTGAAGATTTAACTAAGCCAGTTGAATATTTCATCATTTTAGTTAATATTTCATCTCTTTGAGTGAAAATTAGTTTTATTCACTGAAAATTCAAATATTCCACACGGAGAAACTTTCGGTTGTAAAATTTGATATTATAATATTTCTTTTTACAATAAGACAATAGCAAGCCAGGATATTGCGTCACTATTTCAAGAATTACTATTGTGAATATTAAACTATGAAGTTGCTAAGTTTATTCGAATATGATAATAAATGTTTAAATAATTGTACACATACCAAAAGAAAGTTTCTATAATCCCTAGGAAAGACTGTGCAGTTTACAAGACACAATAGTAAATACATTCTTCCTACGTTCATTCTACGTATTTCAAAATTTCCCCATAGAAAATAGGAAAAACTGCCATGGTCAAAAGAGCAGAATAAATTCGCACTCACTGTTATATATTACAGATGCACCCATTATAAATTTTATACATTAAACATGCAATTAGATATTAATATTTTATTCTAAGCCTGAAAAGAGAAAAAATTATTTTAGAAGAAATCAGTGCTGGCGGGAATCAAACACGGGTCTCCGGGGCAAAACAACGGAAATATTTGTTGTACCATTCTTATGAACCTCGGCGCATATGACGTCATTCGGCACTGAATTTCCTATTTTGAATGGGAATTTTCGCAAAGCAGTACATACAAATGTTTTTCCTCTCTTTGCACTTTTCCATTGAAAATGGTAATTTTTCTCACCGATTTTGCAACCTATGTTATTTAAACTGCTAGTTATTACAATTACAGTTTTATTATTTAATTTGTGAATATCACTTTTTCCTAACTTCAATCTGCTATCAGAAATATTAATCTTTCTAACTATCTAAAAGAAATGATTAATTATGTTTTTATAATTATTTATTTATTAAATTATTTAATGGTGATGATATATTTATGAATATCAAGTAATATAATGTGTCAAAGCTTTCTAAATTGAACATATTAATTTAATAGCTAGAAACTTGTACCATTAAGAAATTAAATTAATTACTTAATTATTAAAGTTTTTTTTACAAATGAAAAAACAGTTATTAAATTGATGGTACTATTTTTACACATTTAGATATATATCCACCTGGACTGAAAAAGGACATTATTTAAAATAAAATCGGGAGACTGTGTACATATTCCGAGTCGATTTTGTCTTTAAAAATGCGAAGTGCTTAAATGGGTCCGTACTACAAAAAATTATATCTGAAAAATTGAACCGGAGATTTTCAGGGAATTTTTTCCAGAATTTGAGTAAACACCCTGAAAAAAATGGGTGCACGGAGACAATTTATTAAGGAAAGACTCCGAAAATGTGCGTAAAGCTGCGATATAGAGTCATTTGGGGAAACTTACAAAAGCAGTTGAGTAAAACCAATTCTATTGAGAAAAATAAAAAACATTTTCTTTTGGTACCAGGACTAGAAATATGTCCCCTTAGGATTAAAATTCAACACTATAAACACTGCGCTACGAACCCTGATAACTATTTTTTTCGAGTATTTGATTCAAAACCAGTCACCCCCTTCCCGTCCAATTTCTCCTTCAAATTCCCCTCAAGCAACCGCACGTTTTACTCAGCTTTGTGTATTCTTTCAAAGGCTATAGGAGACTTTCAAATCTTTTATTCAGTACACACAAAAAATAGTTTTAAACTCTATCAAAATAATGTTCCTCCAATCAATTTTATCCGTGTAATTGTTATGGGTAAGTGATCACATGCTAATTTATCAAAAAGAGTCTTCATCACTGCAGCCGATTCAATTATCATAAAAAGGGCAATTAAAAATTCTTAACCTGCCGCGTAATTTCTAAAGCACGTGATCGAAATTTGGGATGAAATCGATGTATCGCATCGGCACGATCATCGAGACGGAAAAAGAAAGAGAGAGTATGCGGCTTGAAGATGACTTACAGTCTTACACCATGGAAAGGAGTCTTCGACCTTTGCAGTGGAATGCAATCTTCGAGACAGATCTCAAGTCTGACGTACAGTTCGTTAAATCAGTGTCATAATCTTTAGACTGACCCAGAGTTTATGCAATAATTTAAGGTATTAATAATTTACGACTAAGGTTTAATATTGTTAATATCTTTCCAGATTTAAGATTCTGCTTGATTAGATAAAACTCCTAACATAACAAGTATATAAGATCCGAAGAGCGAAAGTACATAATTTTTATAGAAACTTTTACAGACTAATTTTATGGACTGCACACGTGGTGTCTGACATGTATGGCTGCGAACATCTTCTCTCAGGACTTAATAGCCAAGGAACCTTTCATCGATAAAAGACTCCAAGTGAAAGTCATTATCGCTCGGATGCAAAATAAAGTACAGGTGTACCGTCTTCCGTTTAAGGATGCCGCGAACCTTAGATGCGAAGAAGGTATAATTCCAATTCAAAGAAACTTTCCCTTAAAAATTAATTTTCCACTTTTTAAAACTATCTACATTAACTTTTCATTTCTTTGAAATGACTTTAATTCAAGTGAATTATTTTTCAACCTCCTGCATCTAAAATCCACTTTATCTTTGTCAGCTGAGATTTCTTGCAAATATCACAGAATTCTCTTCACCTTCTAATTGTGGATCGTGACCATTGATTTTTAATATAACCTAGAGTTGCCCATAGGTGAAAGCCTTATTTACTTGCTAAATAAATAAATAAATTCGTATTTAAGACTTCGTGAGGCCTCTTCGAGTCTTCTGCAATTCGAATGAGAGATTTGTCCCTGGATAGTTACTGCTTTTTGTATTGCCATCTTTATTGTACAATCTTATCTTAAAGGAGAAAGTATCGCGACAGGTGATTTGTGACTAGGAATCTAGGAAGATGCCATTCGTAAGGATACTGAACAAAAGAAAAGATTTCCCGGCCATTCCGGTCACACTAGACTGCCTCTCGGCCAAATTTGCATTTCCAGTCGTGTGTAAAACGCCCAAGAATTGACCACATAGTGGGCAGTAGACAATTCCGCACCAGCTACTTGTGTACTGTTCCCCCACTACGCGGCTTCTCCTCACGCAGTCAAACTGTTGCGACTCCGTCTCTTTCGATCTGACGTTTTACTTGCGAAAAAAAGAGACGAAATCGGCGTTTTACGTTCAGCGCTCGCTGATGTAGATACAGTTTAATCAGAATCGGCGATAACAGTTCGACTGCGTAAGGGGAAGCCCGTATAGTGGAGGAACAAGACACAGGTATCTGGTGCGGAATTGAGCATCGCTCGAAATTCATACTGCATCTTCGCGAAGAATTTGAAAGTTTGAAGTTCTGATTATAAAAATACTTCAACCTTTACTTTATGATAATATGTGTAATCATACAATTGTTTGAAGAATGTACAATAGTTGAGCTACTAAATAAAGGTCAAAACAAACTATTATCCTTTAAAGAGCAAACATTAAACGATTATTCTTTAAAAAATTACTTTAATTAGGCTCTATTTTATATTAGTACATAATTAATATTGAATTGCACTATATAAGTTATCGGGTAGTTAGTTTTTCAATGTTCCAATATTCAAGGTCCTTCTATTCTTCACACTTCTTATCCTATCTTGTTTTAGTTTTTGTGATATTACATCCCTTTCCGTATACCATTATGCTCCGTAATTATACCATTACAATCCTTTCTTATGACATGCTGTGTTGTCCTAATCCCATTTTGCCTCATTCTTATAGTGTTCACCCCATCTTTATGCACACAGAAAAAACTAAGAATAAAATTTGTTGCAGGAAATTTTTTAGAGAGATAAAGTTTTGTTCAGCCGACTTCGCGTCTTTCAAAATACATGTGGTTGTCATGGAATAAAAAATAAAGTTTAACCGATATTTGTGTAAAGTTTATCCTGTGAAGTTAATTTTTTTTGCAAAGAATCTTTCGTCGGAAATCGATGTAATGTTTATCTTCATTTTTTTTCTGTGCAATGATACCTCTTCCTTACAGGAGTGTGCCAATCTTTTTGAAATTTGCCCTGAAATTATGCTTCAACGCACCATTTCCATAATATTTTGTTCCATTTTGCCCAATTCTTATGCCAATCATTTTAGCATTATTCTCTATGTTTCTGATACTTTGCCTCATCACTATAAAATGTCTCATTTTCAAGATATTTTGCCACATTCTGATGGCATTGTGTCTCAACATTATGTAATTTTATCTTAGAACAATACGCCCCTTTTTTTAAACACTCTTAACATTTACACAATTTAGCCATGTAATTGTCGAATCTTTATAAAATTTTGCCCCGGCATTATTGCCAATTGTAGTGATATGATCATATTCTGACGTCATGTCTCATGATCATACCATTTTGCGCCATCCTGATGTTATTACGTTCCTCATATTACCAAAAAGACGCGAACAAAATGGCATAGGAATAGAACATTTTTATAAAAAGATAAGGTCAAATGTGATAAGGATTGGATATAATAGAAATCATTTGTACCGAATCATAGAAATTGGGACCTATAGAATATAAACGCATTTTAAATTTATAACTTAAAAACTTTGGAATTTATTCAAAATTATTGGATTTTTAAGTATCACAATTTTCACGATTTTAAACATTTTCTGTGCTTCCAATTATAATTTTTTTCCAATTGGCAAATGTTTAATATTTTTGAGCTGTTGTTCAAGTACCTGCATTTTTTTTAAATATAACATAAAACTTTTTTCCACATGATAGAATGAAAGGTAATAAAATTATGTGTCTCATATTGTCCATAATTATTAAAAATGTCAATTTCATAACAAGATATAGCAAAAAACGTCAAATTTCGATGTTTTCGAGAAATTCAAATACCTCTGGAAATAACTGATATTTTTTAAAGTTCTTGGGCTCATTTTTAAGGAAAGCCTCCTCAGTATTTTTCTAAAATAGGAACATATTTTTAAAAAAATTGCTTTAGCACCTTTAGCAACAGCTCAAAAAACATGAGGGTAGATATTTTACGATGGCAGTGTATCTTCCGTCTTTAAGCTTAGAATTATCTGATTTTTTAAATTTATTTTTTAAAATCTTTCATTTTTAATGCTTCTATTTATAATGATTGTTTAGTTTTAAAAACGTATAATTCTTAATAAAAAACTTAACACTGTTGTCAAAACGGCAACAAATGGTCATAATGCTCTAAAATGGCACAATGGCCTAAGATTGTATAATTTAAAGATAGTTCAGTGTTGACCGTTTCAATATAACTATTTTAAATCAGAATTCGGAACATCTCTTATGTTCAAAATTGCTTTATTCAGAATAGTTAAAATCATAAAAAATAAAAAACTGAATGCATTTTACGTTACATCACAATTATTTAATCTTGTTGCCATTAAAAATTAAGAGTTGGAAATTCTTCAATTTAAAGTGCTACAAAAGAAACGCTTTATATCCAAATTTGAACTTGTGCAAGCGTTTCTACTTCCAATTAGTTGTATCGACATGCAATAATTTTCAATTATAAAAATGTTACTAGTAATTTGAACATATCATAAATTTCGAACATAATCGACACTTCTTAATCGTAATAACTTCAAGCAGGATACTTCACCATAAGTAATATACATGACCAGCTTTTTGTCTCTTAAAATTATGCCAATATGGAAGAGAAAAGTCGTTTCGTAATGACGGACTGTCCTATAAACGTAATTTATGATCCTTTCTCGCGCACTATATGTGAGGAAAGATGACTTGCTTTACGTTACCTCACAAGAGAAGGCTAATCAAAACTGTGTCCTTTACATGTTTAGTGATTATCTCACCTCTTTTGAGTCGTTTTCCCATTTTTCATTTCCTTAATTGACATTGCTACAACCTATGATGATATTTCTTATCTCAAAATAATGTCATACAGTTCTTCGCATAAGGATGTTCAATAATTATCTCAACTCAAATTTGTATAGTGTTTATAATGTCAAGGAAATAGACACATTGTGTTATATAACCAATTCTAAAAAAGAAATCAAAGAATAATGTCAACAATAGCTAAGCGACGGTCTCTTGACTCTGAATTTTTGAGGGCGATTTTCGTATCTTCTAGGTAAAAAATATAGAGCCATCCAACTAACAATTGTGAAACTTCAATTGCAAAAACTGGTGCCCCGTTTTTCCCACCCTATGCACCGTGTAGCTTCATTTGACGGTATCGAACATCCTTATAAGATTAAGAAAAATCCTCTTTCCTATAACTTCTAAAATAAAACTCCTTGCATCCTTTAAATGAAAATATTGATGGAGATTCTGAGGACTGACTTTTTATTTGAATCATAGGACAAATGTGCCCATATATCACGTGGTGTGTGCAATTTGCCCTCCTACATGTACACAAAGATCTCCGTTCATAGCAAAACGGGCCTGTAATTTTCTACCATTCACGGCGAAACAAACATTACCACAATGCCTACAGCGAGTGCATTGCACAAAAGATCACGCATCTGCCGTCGACCCACTACTGGGGGCAGCCATGCCCATAAGTTTCCCTCTCGTCTCAAATCCGATATTATTCGTTTAGTGAGAAAACTACAGCTGCCCCAATCCTGCCACATCAAGGCCGGACACGAAACTGTGTATTTTCTAAACAAATGAAACGAGGGTTCCGTTTTTATCACGAGGAAAAAAGTAGTAAGGTTTCAGATTTGACTACCTACATTATCTTCTATCGCGCCTATTATATTCAGAATCTGAATTCAAAATTATTCTGGTTTTATGACTTTACTTTTAAGGGAGTTATTTATCTTCAAAGAGACGCATCATTTGGCCAGTGCCAAACTTTGGAAATGCGGTTTATTGGTTAAAACTATTTTTTTTAAATCTAAATAATATCTCCGTAGAAGATTATGGTCCAGGTCGATTTAGAAATGAATCAGAATCCATGTTTGGTATTTGGAAAAAAGATATCTTCCTTTTTTCTGTTCTTTTTACGATTCAATAAAGCTACGTGATATATTTTTATTGGAAAATGAAAAAGTTATGCAATTCTTTCTGTGTCGACACTTTTCTTTCTGGAGACGAGCCGCACTATTGACAAGAGTTTTTTGTAAATGGTTACTTTCTTTCAGGCGCTCCTTTCCGGATTCGGTACAGCTAAGCAATAGCTCGATAGAGGTAAGTTTTTTGGAAAACTTACTTACTAGGAAAGAAGATTCTTTGATTCCAAAAAATATCGTTGAGCCAAAGAAACATATTCATTGGCCCCTCAATTGGCCCTCAGTCAAAGAAAATATTTCTTCACACAAATTTCTTTAAATTCAAAGAAATTCCTTTGGTTCAATGAAATGGTTTTTTGTTCAAACGAAATTTGTCTTTAATTTAAACTGATTTATATCACTTTGAAGTTATTTTTGGTTAAATGAAAAAAATTATGTTACTGAAACGGTTTCTGCAAATCGACACAAATATTTTTCTCAATGTATATAAAGGTTCAACTTTGTTTGACAGTTCACCAAAGCTTTGTTTGACAGTTTATCAAATGTCTGTTGGACAGCTTTCAAATAAAATGTTTTGAGGTTCATTTATCTGATGACTTCTTCAGTTTAAAATTCCTGATGCCTCTATTTATTTTATTCCTCAAAATTTTAAAATATTACACAAAATTCCAGAATATTTTAGAAAATTTCAAAAATATTTAACCCTCCAAGGACGAGAACTATTTTTTTTCTCCAAATTCACAATATTAATATTATCATTCAATTTAACAAATTATGTTTTTTTCATTTGAACCTCCAAGGACGAGAACTATTTTTTTCTAATTCACAGTATAATTATTATCATTAAACTCAAAAAATTATGTTTTTTTTTTCATTTGATTTCTCATGTGACGTATACGTCACACTAGTCCTTGGAGGGTTTTAAAATACTTCAGAATTCCAGAACAATTTAGAAAATTCGAATTTAAAACACTCTGAAACATTCCAAAATATTTAAGAATTTTCCCAAAAATAGTGTTAAAAAAATCTAAATCATTTTAGAAAATCCCATTAATATTTCATAGTATTCTATAAAATTACAGATTATTCAACAAAAATCACAGAATATTAAATTTCAGAATTTTTTTTTATTCAAGAAATTATATGAATTTTTATTTTTCTAACTACTATTAGAATTTTTAATATCTTTCAGCTTAAGTGTTAATAAACCGCAAAACGAGCATTAATAGGCATGTGGAGTAAAGCGGGACATCCTTTTTAACCAGAAAAAGCAATATCAAGTCATGGAATATAAAATTCCAGGTATCCTGCTTTACCTCACACTGTCCTGCTTAGCCCCGTTTTACAGTACACACCTCAATATAAAAGACTCGTTCAATGATACTAATTAAACTTTGTCAGAGTTAAATGCGAGAACCTTCACATTTTGTTTCGCTAAAAAAGTTTAGATTATCATTTTAATTAATGACATCTGAGAAAATTGGAATTCGAATGTGGGCAAAAATTCAATTAGCTTTCTCAATTAATGAAGGATGCAAGTGTGTAGGACTGACAACTGACAATGAGAAACCACTCACTCTCAGATTATGGAATATACAAAGAAAACGTTTGAAGGTTGTCTTGCATTCCGGAACGATTCGTACATTCTATCTGCTGATCACACAGGTAATCGTAAGTGCTTTAACATGTGAAAAGTAGTGACGCGAAAGTTTTTGGTAAGAATTTATTTTTGAAATATGTATCTACTCCAAGAAACATTAGGATTAGAATGAACCAATAATAGTTCATAAAATTTATTTTGTATCATATGAGATGTACCTAAAAAAAGTCAAAGTAGGCGACATGCACCTACAAAAAAGGGTTTCGTAATTTATTTACAGTATACTCTCACAAAGCGCCCAGTGCTCGGGGCCGAGGTCCTCACTGAGCGCCCGTTTGTCAAATCACACCCCTAAGGCTTGGCGGGAAATATCTCTGAGATGCACTAGAGGATTATTTAAATATCGTCTCGCGCATTTAATGCCAGGGTCAATGCGCTTATCAAATTTAAAGGTAATGGAAAGAAGAGGTACTTGGTGAGAGAAGGCGCTTTGTGAGAAGAGGAGTCAAGTAAGGTTTATACCTCAGAATTCGGCGGCTTTCCACCGATTTTAATGAAACCTGTTGCACTGTATTGCTAAATATGTGCAGTAAAAAGCTAAGCAAAAAAAACTTGTTCGGTAATTTGAAAATCGAATTTTTCTCCAAAATTTCCAAAAAGTACCGAAAGTTTTTAACATTTATAAACTAAAAAAAATTATTAATATTTGGCATGCATATTCCTTAAGGCATAAAAAGTTAATAAAAAATAATTTTGACCCCGGATGAAGAGTGAAAACACCCTTCAATCGTGGAAAATACCTCCAAAAAATGGTTTTTGACGATTATTTTGGGAAGGGTGTATCGGTAAAAAATGAATTTCTGCATAGAACTTAAGTTGTTGGACGTAAAATTCCATACAATTTCAGCACTGTACTCTTTCATGCAGAAACGATCTTATTTCGAGATATGAGCTACGAAAGAAAGGCACGACCCGCAAGGTACAACTCATCCCCTACTCCCAGGGGTTGATATCTCGGAAAATATGGCCAACAAAGAAAAAATGAATACCATCATTTTCTAGGAATATTTTATGTACAAGTTGTCTGCAAGAATTCATTTTTTTACCGATGCTCTTTCCAAAATAATCGTCAAACCCCATTTTTGGGGGTGTTTCCCATGATTTAAGGGTGTTGCTCTGGGACTTAATTTATTCAAGTTATTTAAGTTTTTATCGATTTTTGGAAATTTGTGAGAAAAAAAATTGGATTTTCAAATTGCCGAACAGGTTCTTTTGTTCAACTTTTTAATAAACATATTTGGCAATACATTGCAAGAAGTTTCATTGGAATACATAGGTGGAAAGTCGCCGGGTTCTGAGCTTTTACATTTGTAACGTCTAACGTGATTCCTGTATTTTATCCTATCCCACTGACGGAGGAAAAGAATGATAGATGAACGGACACCCGGCCAACATTATAAGGGTTTCAGTCCAAGTCTCCGAAACCCTAAAAATGAAATAAATAGAAAATATTATTAGACGTCTCTATTATATATTTTTAAATGTACTTAATTTCGTAAGAAAATGAAATTTTAGCTTGATATCGCTGCGGACGTGAGCTGAATTCTAGGTTGAATTCGACATTGAATTCGACACTGAAATTTATTTATGGTGTCGTTTACCAGATCTCTTTGATCCCACTAACCAGGTGCAGGGGGCAAAACTGTGACGAAACTTGAGACCCGCCACTCGTTCTGATTTAAATGGTACTCGAGGAAAAACGGATGTGGGCTTTCATCAGTGAATTATAGTTCTCTCGGTACCTTATTACGCCTGAAATGGTGTGTTTTGACTGAGTGCATGCTGCCAAATTAAGTGACTCTTAACGGTTACATTTAGGGTGCCATTTGCCAAGGGTTGCTTCAAGCTTCTGCAATTTGCACCAATTATCGCACTCATAAGAAACAGAATCTTGAATGCTATATTCACAATCAGTAGTGCAAAAGAGATTTAGTTCCATTGAGCTAAAACTGCAGTTTTGCTAAATTACAAATCCAAATTAACGAGTATAATGTCCAGAATTGTTTGAATTGTTTAATTATATATTATTTATATATTATAATATTATATTATATTTAAATTCGAAATTATTGAATTTTCAAAGATTTAACGCGATTGACTTAAAATCTCTACGCACAATATGCGGGAAGCCACTTATAGACAAAGTCCGAAACGAGACAATCCTCAAAGAATGTGGTACAGGAGAGACACTTGTTGACATATGAGAAAGAAATCAGTTAAGATGGTTCGGACATGTTGAAAGAATGAAAGATGAACGAATGACCAAACAAGTGTATAACGGTGAAGTAAATGGCAGAATGCCCAGAGGTAAACCGCCGAAAGGATGATTAGAATTTGTGAATAAGACACTAATCCCACTAGACATAAGAAGCCATAGAAATGCGAGAGCTTGCATGAAAAAATGTATGGACGTGAAGGAAGCTAGAGTAGTATGCCCGGACAGAAAAGTGTGGCGACAAATAGTTTATAAACTAGCTGTGAATTCGATCTCGAGTGTTTCCACTTTGTTTGTATTTATAATTATATGGTGCTCATTTCACGAGCACTTTGCTTCCCGTTAGCAAATGTATTTGCTTCCTCATAGAGGAAGCATTAGTTATTTTTTTCAATAATAGACAAACCAAAATCTTCATTTTGCTCAATTTAAAAATAGAAATTTACCAAAAATGAAAAATTACAAAAAAATACAAAAAATGTTCTAAATACAAAGACAAATCAGACAAATCAAATCTTGCGTTCGAAATAATAATTTTTTGAGCTGGAAAAGGGAAAGGAAAAGTTCTGTCGCACCCTATCCCTTTCCCAGCTTTATGATTTCTTCACAAAAATTGCCATAATATTACTCTATTTGAAAATTTATGATCAAAAAGTCTTTTCTATTCATGCAGCAACTTTAAATTATGTCGATGAAAAAAGTTTTTCTGTTTGAAACAGTTTTTCTGTTTGAAATATTATGCAATTTCACAATTTACATACTCTTCAATAAGATGTATTAATATTATAGGTCAATCGATTCGTCTCGAATCAACACATCTTTTCTGTTTTTGCATCAACTTTGAATTATGTTAATGAAAAAATTTTTAATATAAAAAAATGATTTTCAAAATATATAAATCACCATAACTTCCCTACTCTTTGACTAAATGCGTTACTATTATAGGTCAATCGATTCGTTTCGAACCAAGGAATCTTTTATATTCTTGCATCAACTCTGAATTATGCTAGTGAAAAAAGTTTTACTATAAAAA
>CAKNXH010000202.1:617808-639392 GCA_932178445.1 Andricus quercusramuli | reverse complement strand
TGTATGTATGTATGTATGTATGTATGTATGTATGTATGCATGTATGTATATATTTAGGGTAAGAGTATCTGACGAGTGGGATAAATAATACTAAAACATGTGCTACTCTTTACTCATTGCTGAGTATTTATTATTCAAGTACCGCTTCTGTCACACAGAATATGAATACCCCGAAGAAAGGTACGTTTCGCACGTCTTCAAGCAAAACTAAGTAACCATCAGAATCACGATGTAAACGTACTATAACGGGACACTTTACGACAACATTACTCTAATTCGTTTATTTCAGTTTACGATATAAATTATTGCCTCCTGTATTTGAAATTTCGCTTCAGAAATTATAGTCTTGCTTTGTTTGAAGATGACATAGTAGTTTGTAGTTTAACTTCCAGATAATTTCAACAAGTAGACTATTTTTGCGTGACTGCAATGAATTACTGACAATTCACGACAATTGCTGTATTACTTTTGTCTTGAACGACGCTAAAAAAATTCGATATTTGCTTTGTTTGGACCAGCCGATCTACAATCTACAAATCAATGTACTGAATAGATTATAAAAAGTGAAATCGACGATTAAACCAATAAAATAGAATCTTCTTTCGAAGATACAAATTTCTCATAATCTTCCGGAAATGGTTTCACGGCTGCACATTTCAATTAATAATCGATCGACTTCTTCACTTCTTGAATCGAAGAGACAATCTGAGAAAATTATAGGTTGCCGAGTAGTAGAGAGTCGCAATTGAAATCGAAGGAGAAGCAGGCAAATTGGTATTCTCGCATTCTGATCCTAGATCGATCGACGATCGATCGTACGATTCATCATCCAGTTTCTGTCGATTGTATGTGACAGGTTTGAGATGTATAATATAAAATATATATACACGTATTCAATATTCATGTAGGTTGAACCTCAAGTCGACACACCCATTTGCGTGCTCAAACGTCAACAGGATATCTGACATACGTTTAATACTCGTATGTGGGACGATCCCTCATGAATTCATATCGGTTACTTGAAAAGAAAGAGATAACTACTGTTTTATCAAAACAAATCTCGCATATTTGCTTTTGCATAAAAGTTTATACAAAACACAAATCTTGAAAATTTACTTTGTAAAAGAAAAATTATGTATACATAAATCTTGTCTATAGAAAACACGAAATAGTTTTGAGAACGAAGGACTGAAAGATGCGCTGGCCGAAAAATAAATTGAAATACTTATAGTACAGGAAGATGTCGAGAATAATAATAATAAAAAAAAAAATTACATAAAATACTTCTATTTTTATAAAAAAAGAAATTGTGGACAACTTTGCACCGGTGTCCCAATAAAACACCATATGAAATGTCCGCGAAAGATAGTAATTTCAGCAAAATCAAACTTGATTCCATTGTACATACTGTATTATTGTATCAATGAAAGCTCATTCATGATGTTATCTCAACGGGAAAAGTCGCGTTTGGCTCACGCTGTGAAAACACATCCCCTTCAAGGATGCAAAATGAAATGTTTTCATGCGCATAGAGAAGCAAAGAAAAATATTTTGACTGAATCATCCTTCTTAGTCCCGACCACACAAGGGGAAAAAGAAAGGTGCGGGAAGTTATTCACCGATTAGAGAACGTAAAACGGTGCATGGCATTCCACACTGCAATGTGCACTGCACATCTCCGACTGTAAAGTTACATATTGCGGGTGTTGTCTTGAAGTTGGCAGATTGTTGCTTGCTTTAACTGCTCTTTTATGTACATGAAGTTCATACTGAGATGATGTTTTGATTCTTATTGCAATTTCGTCCGAAATACCCCGGCTATTTGTGCAATTAAAGCTAAACGTTTACCAGCTCTGAAAAGAGATGACGTAAAAGTAATTTTGATTGAATATATCCTAACTTTGAGTAGATCAACAACTTATAAGTTAATATAAGCCAAAAATAATATTAACATGCGAAATTCCGTGGGAAATGTTTTAGATGTCGAAAATTGCCTTTACTCAGTGGAATGCAGAAATGCGGAGGAATGGACGAAGGAAGGCAATAAAGGGTGAAATAAGAAAAAAAGGACCCAGGATGAAAGGAGAGAAGAATGTTGACCATACGCTAAAAATATAGGCAAAAGGCATTGACTCCTAGAAGCGATGGGGAACCCCGCTTTTACTTTCGGATGTGTCAGAATAACCGTAAGGAGAATTCACAACATGCTGCGAATTGTTGCTAACACGAGTCAACTAGCTTGCGATAAATTTCTCATAGGATGACGCTATCTTCTAAATTAGACCTATAGTAAACTTCGTACTTTTCCTAGCAATAGAAGTAAATATTTTTTATTGTATGCGAATAATGAATTACTAATTAATTATGTTTCTTTTAAATTTAATATTGATGTTATTCTACAAAAAGTACCACACTTTTTGTACTCGATTATGTAAGAAAAGAATGCGTCTACTGAGATCTATAAAAGACAATAATTTTCTTTTGACGTTGGTCTTCGCATTTTATATGCATTTTCCTATATATATATATATATAAGATTGTTATGCTATGAGAACGGGTGAAACGGGTTCTAGAATGAAGATCATATAATAAAGAAGTGAAACAGTATGTACTCACGGAAGAAATACCACACATTATCATGTTATTGATACGTTCCTATGTGCCAATAAATAATTGCGTGAGCTTCTCGTGATATTAATGAGCCATGTCATTATTCATGTGAACTCAATTCTTTATTATTACGATACACACATTGTGAACGAAAAAATAAATAAAAACTGACTATCTGACATCACATATCTGTAAAATTCTTTACTTCAAAAACATTAGGGTATACAAAAGTATGAAACTTTTCCCCGAAATTTTAATTAATAAGTTTGCAAAATGTCATTTGTATTTTAAATTACAAATATTGTAATAATTCTCTTTAAGTGTTTGATAAAATGAAACATAAATCTTCTTGTAATCAGGTCTTCTGAGATTTTTACACTTCTCCTTAAGGGAGCGTTCAAACATGACGCCATGCTTCAGGGGGTAGGGGGATGTCTCAAATTCCAGATAAATGCGTGACGTCATGTGTGAACGCTTACTAAGATGACGGATGTGAATCGGAAATAAAATCTCGGTTTGAAGAATCATTATCAGTTTAAACTGAACTTGGTCGCGAGTGAACATTCCTCATCTCGAATTCGAATTCCTCGATGAGAAATGCATTTTTGTTCTGAGAAGTGAGAAGTTCAGTTATCATGTCACACTTCAGCAACATGTAACACTAATTGCTCCCTTTCCTGTCTATCCTTGATCCTTTTATCATGGTTCAGAATGTGGAAAACTTTGCAAATGCACAATAAAGTAATTTTTAAAACATGCAAAGTGGAATAAATTATGGCCGTTCAAGATTTAAATCTCATTTAAATCTCCAACAACCAATCTAATGTGAAACAATTTTCAATTTGTTGAGTTTAAAATTCAAAATGAAACCACTTTAAACATACACGTTCAATATTGTGCAATTTTGGTGTGCCCAATTTAAAATTATTTATATAAAAGATTTTAATTGGAAATGAATTTCGAGCGCTCCCAATTTCAAATTGTTAAATTTCGATCTGAAATCATTCGATTTTGATTGTTCTGAAATAATAATAATTAAAGTCTAAAAGAGATTTTATTCCTAATTCTGCTTCTTTGAATGATTTAAATTGAAAGCCAAGGTAGGATTTTTTACTTAAATTAGGAATTTAAAAAATTTCCAGTCAGAAACAAAGTTGACTGTCATTTCCCAATTTTTTCGGTTTCTCTGTCCAGAGGCAAATATCATATCCCCTTTTACCCATCATATTTGGCCACAACAGATCAATTACGAGCTCTTGATCGTCAATAATGTTATCACTTGTTCTAACGATAAAAGACACTTTGCATGCTTTCCTCGCATTTTCAAGACAGAGTCAAGGAATGTTTTCAAAAATCTGAGATCTGTAGAAATTAAAAATGCGTTTATCTAAAGTGGCTTGTAGTATGAGATGATGAAACAAAAGTCATATTTTATTCTCCGAAGTTTATTCTTATTTATCTCTAATGTTTTATGTTTCAATTGTCAATAAATGACCATAGGCTTGTTTTTTCTCAGAAATAAATTTGTATTCAAGAAATTACTGAAAGGTTCCGTCATCATGGGAACTAGAGAGGGCAACAGATTAATGGGTAAATAAAGTGTAAAAATACGCGACTTATAAGAATACTGTCATTATTTATTTCCAAATCAACAATAAACTGAAATTCGAAAATCGAGAATCTTATGAGAATATAATGAATGATAATGTGCTGTTGAGTAAGAACGGACGTGGACAATCCTTTACCAAACGAGGCATGAACTTCGTCACTCGATTGTAAGAAAGTCCTCATTACTTTTCGCGAGTAATAAAGGAATCAAGTTATACATTCGGAGGTGAATGAAAACTAGTCGATTTAATAAAAAAAGCATAGAAGAGAAAGAGACAATTAATGAAGGGATTTACAGAGACAACAAATAATTTGAAATGCATGGAAAACACCAGGACAAACTTTTGTTTTAGATGTATTACACAGAATAAAAAATAAACTTTCATTTTGCACAAATTGAAAGGAAATTGTTTTTCAGTTTTGGCAGTGATCGAGATAGTAATCATAACTGAAGTTTAAAATGATTTTGTAAGAAAATGAGCTGAAACGAAATTGAAACCCTAGTTTTTTCTGTGTGTGACCTAATATAATTTCTTTCGAGAGAAAATATTTTCTTCTCGAATATTTCGCTCTTCGGATTGCTCAATGATTCATGACCTCGTTCCTCGGGAACCCAGAATAGACCAATGACAAGAATACACAAAATTTAATTAGAAGGAGTAGAAAAAAGAACATCAGAGGAATGTCTGTTACGTGGACACTCTTGCATCAGGACTATAATGTTTATGGCAAATCAGTCCATATGTGTGGGATTCTCACATTATACTCGTGCATTGCAAAAAATTTACTGTGCGAAAGTGAGTTGCGAGAACCACCAAAAAACTGTGAGAATAAAGAATATTGAAATCTGTGGTTGATTCCAAACCAATCTATTCAGATTACTAAATTTTACAAATAACAAAAGAAATAATCCGTTTAAATCCGTTTAAACAAAATAAAACATCCTTCGATAAATTAATGAACAATAGTTATGTTTTAGTTAAAAGAATTCACAATAGTGTTCATAGGCAACCCTGTAGATTGGAACGAACTTGAGCTTAGTGTATTTTAAAAATTCATTCAAAATCGAAATGAAATATAGTATCTCATGCACCATTCTATGCACAAAAATCAGAGCATAATAAAATTCATAAATTAAAATTAGATTTTCAAACTACCTCTTTTCCGGCCAACGCTAACGTAACGGGCCAACCCCCTAAGTCCAGATTTTCCGGACTGTGGCCAGCCGTCCAAAATTAGAAACGATTTTAAGAACAAAATTCTGAAGTTTTTTGATGTCCTTATTTTTTTAAATAGTTATTTTTTTAGCTACTTCCTAACTGCAGCTTATGTAGTTTTGTTAGTATATATTTCTAAGATATAAAAGTAAAAATAGTAAGGAAATCTTTAACATAAATCATCCAGAAGTTGCAGTCAGAACTAGATAAATCTAAAGATGCACTTTCAGAAAGAAAAAACTTAAATTCCAGAGCCATAGAGACTTATAGCCCAATATATAGGAAAATTGGAATTTAAATCAACCCAGAAATTCAAAATTCTCTAAAATCTATAGAAACACATTTAGAAAAAGAAAACAATAATTTCAGAGTTTAATACTATTTTTTTATTGCAGAAAATTGATTTTTTAACTCAAAACTTAATTATTCCAGTTGAATATTCATCATTTTAGTTAACAATTTTGATACAAAACTATTCCATTCGGCTGAAAAGTCAACTTTTTTGTTGAATACTCATCTTTTTGGGTGAAAAATTGAACTATTTTTGTAGAAAATTTAACGATTTGGTCGAAAATTAAATGTTTTGTTGAAAATTCGTTTTTTGGTTAACTTTAGGTGGTTTTTATTTAAAATGAACATCTTTTTTGGTTGAAATATCAACTATTACATTTTTTATTAAGAATTGGTATTTTTGAGTTAAAGTTGAACTCCTTTATCAAATATTCATTGTTTGGTTGAACATTCGTCATTTAGTTGAAAATTCATTTCCTTCATTGAAAATTTAACGATTTTGTTGAAATTCTTCTTTTTTTCCTTGTTTGAACCTCAATTTTTTTCACTGAAAATTAAACTTTTCCACTTTTGGTTTAAAATATATATTTCTAGATGAATATTCAACTATTTAGTTCAAAATTTCTCTTTTTTAGTTGAAAATTCATGCATTTTGTTGGATATTTGTCTCTTTTGGTAGAAAATTAAACTTCTTGGTTGAAAATCCATCTCTTTGGTTGAAAATTCGTTTCTTTTTGGCCAAACATTAGTTTTTTAATAAAAATTTAATAATTCCATTGCAAATTCATGTGTTCTGGTTCAAAATTCAACTGTTTGGTTTAAAAATTTACCTTTTTTACATGAAGATTCATCTCCGGTTGAAAATTAAAAGATTTTGTTGTTGTTTAAGTAATAGTTTTTAACTAAAATTTATTTATTCCATTTTTAAGTTAAAACTGTATTAGAAAATCCAACTGTTTGGTTTGGAAATTTATCTTTTTTAGATGACGATTCAACTATTTTCAACTATATTCAACTATTTGGTTGAAAATTCAAGTAAAATCTTGAAAACTCGTATTTTTTGGTAAAAAATTGTTTTTGTTCACAAAACTCCTATTTTTTAATAGCAAATTTAACAACTCGCTTGAAAGCTGAACTTCTTTGCTAAAAAGTCATTTTTTTATTGATGATCCATTATTTTAGTTGAAAATTCAACTATTTTGTTGGACGTTTTTTTTTGGTTGAGAATTAATCTAACCGAAAATTTAACTATTCAATTTTCGGTTGAAAATTGATCCTTTTTGGTTGATAATTCAACTATTTTGTGGAAAATTGATCTTGTTTCGTTAAAAATTTAATCATTTATTGGAAATTCAACGTCTTCTAAAATATTTTCTGTTGATCTTAGAATAATACCTTTTTTTGCAAAAGTAACTAAGAAAAAGTTACACTTTGGATGGTACCAATAACGATAACTAGTTCCTTTTAAGAAGTAACTTACCTGTCACTGATCAGTTGAAAATGTTGTTAATCTATAAATAAAGGAATTGAAACACTGTGTTTATAAACGTTTAATTATAGATCTCATTTCAATTTAATCTATTCCGAAAACAGTCTTGATTTATTAAATGCTAAAAAATTATTAAGTTTCCCTGAAGTAAATCAAAAAGTGTAATCTCTTGGATGTCAGTAATCTTATTACAAATGATTAAAATAATTCAGATAAATATAAGAAATGAGAAAGTACTAGGGGTTTGAGTTACTGTTTTCATCATGTTTTAAAAGATGTATCTCTTCAGGGAGTTTGCTAAGATACATGCATTCAGGTCAGATACCTCACAGGTGCAAAGAAACCTTGCTTTTAGATGTAATTTAAGATCAGAAAGAATGATATATTACATTTAAGTATTTGTTTAATTGTAGATAGAATTTAGGTAGCTGATTGGGAATTGAATACACACTGCACGAGTGCACGTGTACGTACCATTTTTTAAAATAAAAATTAGAAAGATTTATAATTTCAGGTGTTTTTGTAACAAAAATCTGTGAAGGCAAGTAAAATTGTAAGTGAATCAAGTGCTGGAAAATCGGATTAATAATATGGCTATTTTAGAGTTTTTTTAATCCGATGTAACTGCTTTTAGAGTCTTGTAGGATTACATTCCATAGCAGGGATTTGCATAAATTTCACTTCGGGCCACTACCAAACTGCCTTCTATTGTAGACACCTCTGAACAAACGGTAATAGGGTTGGGAATAGAGGTATAACGTCGGGCGGAGTGCAAATTTTCTGATTTGAAGATTCAAAAAAAAATTTTCCTATCAATTGAAAAAATTAGGGTAAATTAAACATTTTCTTTTAAATATGTAAAAAAATGCTTTTTTGGATTGAGTTAAATGAACACTTTTTCGGAAAAAGTTGAATATGTCTAACCTGGAATTTCTTCAGCTCAAACCGCAAAGAAACAGATCATCATGTTTTTCCGAAAAACAAAAATGATAGAAGCGCCCGCTATTCATCAAATTCATTGTTTACTACATGTATAAACGACCTTTTAATGAATTTGAAGTTTAAAATTAGATTCCAACTTGACGAGAATTATCAGGGTATATTCTAAGGAAATGTTATAATTTTCAAATATGGGCCGGTAATTACGGCAACCGATATTTCCAGAGATGTTTTGACAATATTTTGCTTAATAATTCCATTTTTCTTAATGTAATACTAAAGAAAGGTCATTAAAGTTATCATTTTCGAATGATACGAACCGCAGTAATCGGTATAACAGAGATGTTTTGACAATATTTTGCGTAATAATTCAGTACAATTTTTACAATGAATCGCTCTTAGTACCCCTACTTATAAAAATACATATATTATTATTCAATATATATTTTATTATTCCTTATTTAATGTTTTCAATAAAAAATGTAATACTGCCTGGAATATCTAGAGAAAGTTATTCAGAGTAAAAAATATTTTGCGTGGTCGATACGTCGATATCGGATTAACGAATTAAATCGTCAAGACTCATCAATTAAAATGATGACAATATCCTGAAGAATGTTGTTTGATTTTAAACGAACAAATAAACTGGCACGTTCCATGTGTAAAATAAACAGTCACTTGATTATGCGTATAGATTGATATATTTTATAACAATCAGCAGATTTGTTCAAGTCACGAACTTCTGCAAAGCGATTCAGCGATTTCTCGAAATAGAAATATGTAAAATTATAAACTCGATCTGAATTTTATATATACTTTTTCAATTTACAACTGTTTATCCAGAACGAGAAGATTTCTCTTTTCAAATAATACAAAATTAAACAGCTGAAATGAATTGATTTCATTTTAGTTCTTTTCTATTATTTGCACTGATTTTCTCCTCTTTTACTAAACTTTTTTCCGCTGCATTTGTTTATCATTCGTTCTAGATTTTGTGTTGGTTTAAAAATAAGTATCGTATAGGAAGATTAAATTCCTTGCTTGTATTTTCTCATTTGAATTTCACCGTGGTTGAATTATCAAGTGGATTAGAATACCATAAAAATAGGAAAAATTCTGAATCCTGATTTTTTCAGCATAAATAAAAATGTCAGGGTGGTCGTAGGTCAGGGACAACCTGGAAATCAGGAAAAAGGAGTGTCAGGGATTTTATTCCAGCCTTACAAAAGACAAGGAATTTTTATAAAGAGGCATTTAAAATAAATTTTAAGGATAAATTTGAAATTTTCACTTTTGTTTTAAATTGTTTTGTTCCACTTATAAAAGATTCTATGTTTAAAATGTTTAAAGATTAAGATTCTGGATTTTGAAAATTAATGGTGAGGGAAAAATTGGAGAATTTTGAAAATAAAGTACTTTTTGTGGCCACCCTGACATAATATTGTTTTCATGACACATGCATGATTTCAGCCCGTTTCGACGACTATGATGACTATTCGACTAAAAATTCCACTATTTTGTTGAAAATCGAACTTGGTAGTTGAAAATTCAAATATTTTGTTTGAAATTTAACTATTTTGTTGAAAATTCATCTTTTTTGGTCAATAATTCAACTGGTTTTTTTTTTAATTTGTCCTTTTGGATTGAAAATGCATCTCTTTTTTCATTAAAATGCTGGTCTTTGAATTTTAATGGTCAGGGAAAGTGAGAAATTGGCCAAGGAAAATCAGGAAAAAGCCTTAATTTTTTTCTGCCATCCTGAAATGTTGAACTTTGATGGAAAAAATGTAGATGATTGCTGATAGAAATCTCGAAATGAAGTGGAGATCACGAAAACAGGGTTATCTTTGGTCTGGGCAATTTAGACCATCTAACAAGACCATTGCGTTACAACATAATAGCGTGGCAATTCGTAAAATTTAACATTCGAACCGCCCGATTTAATGGTCCATTCGACGAAAGCTTGCCGGCGTGTATATTTAAGTTGGATAGAGCGTATCATTACAAAAATTAATTTTACGATTCTTCCTCGGACGCTGTTTGCGAATCTCCGCAATTTTGTACCGGTCGTGCAAGTCGCGTACGCGAAAACAGTTTATGTACGGAATCTTTTTAAATGCTCTTTCTCAAGTTCCAAATACCCCAGGCCAACAAGGATTATTGGAATCGTAAATTTTGGATTTAATAAGAATATCAGTTCGGATCGCCTAGAAGGTTTTAAAAAAGTCCCATAAGGTTATAGCAAGAGCAGCATGGAATTTCGGAAAAAAGTCCAGAAAAATTCTAATCAAATTTTTAATGATAATGAAAAAAGCTGTAACAGACACTGAGTTACTAAACAATAAGTTTATTTGTTTAGGAATATAGGCTATAAAATTCTCATTGGTTTTAAAACATTCTTTGCACAATAAGAAGAAACTTTAAAGTCGTAAAATTAACATGAATAATTTTAGTTGGATTCAGACGCATGACGCAACTTGAAACAACTAATGCGCTGGAATATGGCCGTCATGTTGTTTCTCATGCTTGATTGAGCACCGCCTCTCTCGGCACTAATCCAGATTACGGAAATTAAGGTTCCAGTGTAGTTACTCAGCTTCAGGGAATCTGACTCGAAATTTAAAATATTTCTTTCTGAACGGTTAAACTTTTCAAGTTGGATTATTTTCAAATGAGAGAACTTTGTAATTTACATTAATTTTCAACTTCAGGGAAAAAAGGATTTAAAGTGAAAATATATTGCACTTTTTACCCAAAGAAAATTTTAAACCCGAAAGATTAATTTTCCATCAAATAGTTGAATTTTGAAAAATAAGCATTTTCGAGCAAGCTGTTGCATTTACAACCAAATACTTGAGAATTTTAAGCAAAAGAGAAGATTTTTCAACAAAGTAATTTCATTTTCAACAAAATAGTAGAATTTTCATGCTGAAAAGACGAATTTTTTAGAAGTTAGTAGAATTATCAGCCTAAAAAACGCAAATTTTCAACAAAAAAAGATAATTTGCAACGAAGAAAGATGAATTTTTAACAAAAAAAAAAAGATTATGTTTCCAACTAAATAGCTGCATTTACAACCAAATAATTTAACTTTAAATCAAAAGAGACAAATTTTTAAAAACAAATTAATTTTCAACAAAAAAAGATTGAATTGATCACCCAATAAAGATGAGATTTCAACCAATAAAGATTAATTTTCAATCAACAAAGAAGAATTTTTTATCCAAAAAGATGAATGTCCAACAAAATAGTTGAACTTTTGACTACAAAATATGAATTTTCAAGAGGAAGAATTAACTTTCAACCAAAACTAGTTTGATTTTCTTATTGTGTTCTATTAATTTAGTTCACATTCAAGCGAAAAACGAGAAAATGGGGAAGTTTCTTGAAAACAAGGTTAAAAAGAGAAATTCTTCTTAAAAAGGGACAATAAAGAAGGGAAATAGGGGAAAGATTGTGAAGAATGTAATTCAATTTGAAATTAATATATCTAAACGTTTTTGAATTGAAAATGTCCAACTTTTATGACTTACAATTTGAAAAAATCGAAATTCAGAATACAGATTCATACAATTAGTGAGAAATCATGAAGTTTTTAAATGTTCTCAATTAGAATGGTACAATTTTTTCTAGTTTCGAATTTCAGTTTTAAAAGTTTTATTGTGATTAAACTGGAAACTAAGTATAGGCAACTTCTCAGAAAACCAGAAAAAAGTCGGCTAGTCGCAATTTTTCAACAAACAGTCACATTTTTTCATAAAAGCCGAAAAAATCGCACGATCCGAATTCTTCAATATGGACTTTAATAGAAAGAGGCTCCTGGAACTTTAAATGAGTCAAAAACCCTGACATTCTTTTAGTAAAAAAAAAGAAAAAAATAGAGAATCATCCGTGATGAATTAAGAATTGAAGAATTGATATAGTCATAAAGATGAAATATTAAGACTTTCACGGAATGGAATGATAACCTTCATTGGATCTCTTCGACTATTAAAACAATTATAAATTGAATCTGATTTCTCACAAGGAGGCATATCATGCCTAATACATCGGCAACGGAAACAATTAACTACGTTTGAGAATATTATTATTGGCATACATGCAATTCATGTCCGACAGTTTCTCTTTTCAATAATTGAGCCATTGAGCGATTAATGACATAGACGGATTTCAGATGTGAACTTTCAAGCGAATCTGCAAAACAAGAAAATAAATTCCATCTATAAGGAAAGCATAAAGCAAGATTAATCGCGTACGTGAAAATATTATTTATCAATATCCATTTTCTTGCATTTGATATACGGAATTTCTGCGATGTCTTATAGAAATAGTATCGATAAGAAGGCAGGGTTCAACTTTTTTACTTTTATCGCCTTTTTTGAAAAAATGCAACTTTTTGCGGCTTTTTGAAGAGAATTGCGATTAATCGAGTTTTTACCGTTTTTCTCAGAATTTCGCTACACTTAGTTTCAAATTTAATCACAGTGAGACTTTTAAAATTGAAATAAAAAGATTGCAAAAATTCTACAATTTTAATTGAGAATATTAAAAATTGAAAATGACTAATTTCTAATTGCGTGAATCCGTATTCAAGCTATAATCTTCAAATCAAAAACGTTTAAGATCGATTAGTTTCAAATTCAGTTACAGACTTCACACTCTTTCCCCTCCCGTGCCCAGACTCGTTCATATCGAGCCCTGATGTGGAAATAGAGTCAGGGCCAGACTCATCATGAAACACGTAGCCACCTCGGAGCCATGTCTAGGGGCCCTATCAAACGCCCGATCTGTCCCCGGTCTGGCCCCTATTATTTACCCGAGTCTAGCCACATTATTTACTTTTCTAGTAGGAATTAAAATGCTTCAAAATAATTATAACAGAATATTAAATGAAAAGCCAAATTAATAGGATTGAGCTTTATTTTAACAACACCTTAAAAATAATTCAAAATGGTTATTTGGACCTCTGCTTCCGATTACCGTCCCAGTCTTTTGCATTCCAAAAGACGTTGCTCATGTGGGACAGCACTTCCTCTTCGGTTGCATTGAATTTGTCAAAATTACATTTCTTCATTTCAATCCACAAATATTATCCCTTACCCCGTCACTGGAGCGATAACATGCATAACTTTAAACGTAGAATCCAAAATATAACCTCAAAATTCCAACTACTTGTTTTACAAAAAAACGCTACCAAGCGAAAAAATATCAAATAATAATTTTTTTGACTAAAATGAGGAAATCGAATGTTTAGGTTAGAACTTGGATCCAGTACTATACAATTTAATATATCACAAAATGTAATAATACGGAATTTTGCTGATGGCACGATGTTTGCGAACACGTGCTGTGCTCCTTAATTTTGGCATTTATTATTAATGTGTTAAGAATATATTATACGGTCGAACACTCCCAGCACATTTGTAACACAATGCCACGAAGGAAAACAAAAATTAAGGTTATGTTCGTGATTACATTACATCTAGCGCATATGGCTTAAGATGGCGCTGCGAAGAGGCTATATGACGTCACAGTACATAGCCCGGTCTGGTACGAGTCAGGACCACAGAATTCTTCCTATCAGGACCAGATAGTACACATCGGATCAGGCCCTAGTCGGTAATCGGTAATATATATGGCGATTTCTGCACGGGCTGTTATCTTTTTTCCCATTTTTAAAAGTATTCCTCTTTTTCCCCCTGTTTTTAACAAACTCCCCCTTTTCACTTTTTTCTCATTTTTTTTCTTAAATGCGAATATAAAACTATATTTTAAATGCGAATATATAACTGAATTATTAAAATCCGATAAGAAAATTCAACTATCTTTGGTCGAAAGTTAATTCTTTTTGGTTAAAAATTCGACTGTTTTGTTAAACATTCGCCTTTTCGAACATAAAATTCATCCGTTTGGATTGAAAATTCGGAAAATTATTCTTCTATGGCAGAAAAGTCACCTTTTTTGCTTGAAAATTCATCTTTTTTGGTTGAAAATTAACTTTTTTGTTGAAGATTTAACTTTCTGCTGAAAAATCGTATTTAGCATAAAAATTAAACTATTTGGTTAAAAATTCAAATATTTAGTTATAAATGCAACTGTTCGGTTGAAAATGAACTATTTGTTTGAATCTCAACTTTTTAGGCTGATGATTCAGTTATTTGGTAAAAAATTGAAATGTTTTGTTGAACACTTATCTTTTTTATACAAAATTGATCCCTTTGAATATCAATAAAAATATTTACACTATATTCCTAAACAGATAAAGTTATTATTTCAGTTAATCAGTCTCTCACACTGTTTTTGCATTATCTTACAAAATTTGACGCGACTTTTTGTTAATTTTTTTTCGAATTTGCATGCGACTTTTTCAATGTTATGCTTTATGTCAGAAGGACATAAAGCAAAAGACAGGAAGTAGAGAATTAGGAATGAATGAGATTGATGAATCGATCAATGTGATTAAGATCGGGAGATTAAAGGCTGGGAAATTTAATAGCAGTTATCGTTAAGTTACTCCTGCACACAATTGCACCCGCATAACGCACGCCTCACGCCCACGTGATATTTAACTTCAAAGCTATTACTTATTACGAAAAAGTCTTTAGCCTATTAACAACCGCATTGAAATAATCGAGATTTTTATTTCTTGCTTCTCTAAGATAAAAGGCCTGAAAGAAAAAGAAAGAGAAAAAATGATCTTAGAGGTAAAGAAATAAATTTTATTTCGGAGTTTGGATCATTGAAATTTTTAATTTCAAGCCTTAAAAACATTGGAAGAATTTCAAACTTTAAGCGGTAAAAATTTGATATTAAACGTTCAAAAGTGAACAATTTCAAACTCCTTATTCAATATTGTAGCAGTCAACATTAAACACATTATTTCAAGATTTTCAAACATAAAAATAATTCTAATTGAATACTTTCAAACCAATTTGATTCAAAATTGAACAATCTCGCATTTAGAGAAACCAAAATTCGAAAAATTGGAAAAGAAGCACCGAAAATGGTTTAATTTAAAATTGTACAGCATTGAGCGACTGCATTTTTAAATTGCATTTATCAATTTTAAATTTAGAATTATTCAACTTTAAAAGTTTTCCACTGAATTAGCCAATATAAAAATTGATATCATTCGAACATTATTTCAAATTCTTACTTTAAATTTAAAATAAAATGTTATAATTTTGAAGGATTCAATTAAAAATGATTCAATTTCACACTCTGCTATTAGTTTAAAATTTTTCAACATACAAAGTATCAAACCAAAAGTATTAAATTTTACTTGACGTTTAATTAATTATTCTATTTTTACCGCCTTCAATTTAAAATACTTCAACTATGACGGGTTTTAATTGGAAATTATATTATTCAGTTTGCTCTCACATTTGTTTAATTCTAAGCACTCTGTAAATAAAATTGTCCAATTGAAAAAAATGTTAAAGCAAACAATTTTTCCAGCCCAAAATTATTTAAAACTTTCAATTCTTATGTTTCAAACTCTTTTTCCTAAATATTCAATATTGAAGACTTTAAAAATAAAAATTCTCAACTAGAGGGCTCGGAGTCCACTTCAGAGATCAAAGCTAGTATCAGTGGTATGGAAGCATTTTGGGAAATAGTAGCAAAATAGTGGCATTGGCCGCCAATTATGAAAAAATAGTGGTGTGAGTCCAAGCCTTGCAACTATAATATAGGTTTTCAATTTTAAACCTCTTTTTCAAATGTCTGAAATTAAATATTGAATTTACAATAATTTAAAGTATTCAACAATTAAAATTGTCAAATTGAAGTCTCGAGAATAAAACTGGACAACTAATTGTATTAGTCTTTAAATTTTAAAATTTAACAATTTAAAAATATGAGTGTCTGAAACTGCAAAATTTTCCATTGGAATCGTAGCCAATTCAAAGAGTGTCAACACGAACTCGTTCAATCTTACATTATTTCATGTGCATTTATTTGGAAGAAGCAAGCACATACGACATCAAGTGACATTTAAAGTGATTGGATTGGCTTTTCAACAAAAACGAAGAACTTTAGGAAGTAAATTTTTTCAAATAAGTATCAAGTTTATTTTCGCTTAGCATGGACGAAATTGCTTGCTTGTAATCTTTTTATAATTCGAACAGACATTCAAGACCGGGAAGGACGCCTTTTTTGCGCTGCCCACCTGAAACTGAACCTGTGAATCGAACAGTAACCCTGTTTCCCGATTTGGAGAACGTTGAATACACTACAAAAAGAAACGCGTTCTACAAAAAAAAAGGTGAGATGATTCATATGTCATGAATGTTCGTATCGAATTGATTACCTAAGCGGATTAATTCGGTAAGTGTCGCTAGCCATTCTCCTAAACAGGCTGACTAAGAGCCTTTCTTTCTTTCTTTCAATTTCAACCTCTTCTTGAGAACTTTTCCTTCTTTGTAAAGAGAAATGTTTCAGAATATTTAATATGGTTCAATATTTCATTGTAACCCTCATTTCTTATGAAGAAACTCTGAAGATATATAACTACTAAAAACGAAAAGTTGTTACAAAAAGGGAGGTATGTTTGTGACTCTACGAACATCCAAAGTTAACATGAATAGCCTAACGGGGTATCGATTTACGACATTGTCGTTCACAAATCTTATGATACAGTTTACTCGAAGATATTCAATATTTTCAGGGATTAACAACTGACAGTTTGCGATTTAAAGGTTACAGTTGGTTAGAGCATACAAGAGTATAAGAAACTCACTAAAAAATAAAAAAATAAAAGAATCCGGAAGGTCCAGGAACGGCCCTCCCTCACTCGGTATATCAATCCAAAGTTGCGTGGGCAGTTCGTAATAGCAATAATCGCTATTTTTCTCGAATCATCAAGTCTCGAAAGTCTCGATAAATCATACAAGAGCGTCTTAAGATTAACGTTAGTCGAGTTCTGCAGATAGCACACGTTCCAAGACTGCAAGTGCCTGTTAATTCTGTTTTCACATCTTGAAATATTGAATTTATTATATTTAAAAACCTGATGAGCAGAAAGGTAGCAGAGTTCATAGCCAAAAATTCTATCGAAACAGGAAAAATGGGGTGATTTTTAACGAGAATAGGGAAGTACTAGGAAAATAAATCCTTTGAAATCAAATGAATACATGTGTACTATATTTAATTAGCGATGAAACGCTTAAGATTTAAAGTAAAAAAATATATTGAATTTTAATAAAAATAGTTGAATTTTCAATAAAAACAGATGGATTTTTAATCGGAAGATAAATTTTAGATAAAAGCGTTGAGTTTTTAAGTTAAAAAGATGAATAATTTAGAAAACAGTGGACTTTTAAACCCGAAACTATGCATTCGAAACAAGATGATAATTTTCGCACAAGAATTATGGAATTTTAACTAAATAGTTTAATTTACAACCAAGTACTTCAACTCTCTATATGAAAAGGGATTAACTTTCAACAAAATAGTTTGATTTTTATCCAAATAATTGAATTTTCAGGCCAAAAAGACAAATTTTCTAAGAGCCAATTAAAGTATTCAACAAAAAAATTAATTTTAAATCCAGAAAGATGATTTTTTAACCAAAAAGACTTTCATACTATTCTACCATAAAATATGAATTTTCAATCCAAACGAACGAATTTTATATCTAAAAAGATGAATGTTCAATAAAACAGTTGCATTTTTGACCAGTTTTCAGCCAAAACACTAAGTTTCTACAAAAATTTGAATTACCAACCTACAAAGCTGAACAGTTAAAATTTCAACAACAAAAAAATTAATTTTCAATCAAACAGTTGCATTTACAATTAAACAGTTGAACTTTCAGTAAAAACAGACGGACTTTCAACCAAATAGGCGACTTTTTAAATCGATAGTTGAATTTTAAAGCCAACAAGACGAATTGTTCAGAAGGTAGTTCAA
Organism: Andricus quercusramuli; assembly: GCA_932178445.1. NCBI lineage: Eukaryota > Metazoa > Arthropoda > Insecta > Hymenoptera > Cynipidae > Andricus > Andricus quercusramuli. The sequence goes on along the minus strand of CAKNXH010000202.1, from coordinate 621,326 downwards.
TTTCAAACAAAAAACTTCGATGTCAACCAATAAAGACGAATTTTCAACCAAAGAAGATGACTTTTCTACCATAAAAGATACATTTTTAATCCAAAAGAACAAATTTTCTATAGAAAAGATGAATTTTCAACAAAACAGTTAAATTTGCGACCAAAAAAGATGACTTGTTAACAAAAAATTGAATTTTCAATCAAATAGTTGAATTTTCAAACAAACGGTGGAATTGTTAAAAAAGATTAAGCTTAACCAAAAACAGGTGCATTTTCGATTAAACAGTTGAATTTGTAAGCCAGAAAGGCTTAACAATCAGAAGAATTAACAATCTGAAAAAGGTGAATCATCGTCAAAAGTGACGAATTTTTAACATGAAAGTTGAATTTTGAACCAAATAGTTTAATTCCAAAGCCAAACAGACGAATTTTTTAGAAGACAATTTAATTTTGAACCAAAAACTTAATTTTCCACCAAGGAAGACGAATTTTCAACCAAAACATTAGAATTTTCTACCAAAACGGATGCCTTATTTCATTAAATAATAATTTAATAAATAATACAATAATACAATTTTCAATGAAAAAGAATTAACTTTCAAACATAAATAGTTTAATTTTCTTATTGGGTTCTATTACTTTACCTTGCATTCAACCGAAAAAAAACGAGAAAAAGGGAAAATTTCTTGAAAACAGAGGGGAAAAGAGGAATTCTTCAAAAAAAGGGGAAAAGAAGAGAGAAGGGGAAACAGTTTGCAGTCTGAGGTTGGCAATTGTTACGTAAAATAAAATCAATCGTCAGGCCAAAAAGATTTTGCAATTAAACAAAAGCTATCCCGTTTGTGGGTTAAAATCTAAGCATATTCAAATTGAAAAACTAAATTCCTGATTACTCGAACGCCAAGCACAGATTATTAGAGCTCAGGAGTTTTGATTTTGTGCAGGTTTCCACTTCTCTGACCAAATGTTTAGGCGAATGCGAGTGCTTCTAATAAAAATCCGGCTTTAGATGGTAAGGGATGGATAAGTCTGGCATGGCTTGGATGCTTATTATGAAAGTTGAGGTTATTGGGGATTTGGAAAGGGATGTTAGATAAGGGGTTTAATGTTTGACGATCTCCTCTCTGATCTGACCTAACTGATGTGTTTTTCGCAACAATTACAGGTTTTAAACCGAACATTCGACTTACATTCAGCCTCGGAACAGACAGCGATCTGCTATTGATCCTCCTCCTTCGCAGGAGCCTCGCTCGCTCCCGATCTCTCCTCGTCGATCTGTCATCCTGTCTCACCAAACACGTCGCATCTTGAAATTCTTGAACACTCGCATTATCCTCCAAGGAACGAACACTTAAAAGGACGCATCCATCGTTCTCGTCGACACTTGCCACTGCGCTACAACGCATTCCATCCGCCTCGCGCACTTTACAATCCTTCGATTCCTGTTTCCTCGACTCCTTCAAACTGTAAGATCCAAATGACGAGGATCTCTTCCTGGCCTCACGATTCGAATTCCGAAAAGAACTCACCGATCTCCTAGCGATCAACCTCTCAGTCTTAGTCGCGAATTCCTGCGACCTGTTCGATCTAGAATCTGTCCTTGGTCGATACCTTATCGTGACTACATCAGCTGGGGAAGAAAGAGAATCCTGGATTTCCTCTTCGTTCTTCTCCTTCCAGGAACTGTCAACACAATCACTAGATCTCAAGGGACTGATGATCCAATCACTTATGTCCTGATCACTTCCTGGAGTTTTCTTTCGATTCTTTTCATTCCTCTGATCCTTTCTCCAATTCTTCACTTGATTCAAGTCATACTTTCCCCGATTCTTTTCCGGATCTCTACAAGACTCTAAACTTATCTCATCACCGGGTAGAGAGGCAAACCTTCTCAATGCAGGACTTGAAACTTTGACGTAAATATCCCCACTGGACCGTAAATCTTTGGTGTGATCTTGAAGGTTAACGAGAGTGGAGTACCTCGGTCGACCATCAGAGCATCTTTCCAAGGAGATAACGTTAGGATTCGAGCTATGAGATTCCTTAACTTTGGGCTTCAAGGTTATCGACCCTGCTGTGGAGGACCTCTTCAGGACCAGGGCCTCTGATCGAGGACGACTGGAAGAGTCATAAGACTGAACTCGCTTCACATGCTTCGGGGGGCTACCAATCACGTGTGAAAAACACGTGAGGTTTGGCGAACCAGGTTCTTCTTTCCCGATCTTGAGATTCTTAGACTTATCTTCACGTCGAAGGATCCTCAAAGTCCCATCGACCTCGTCGCTCTGACGCACGGAGATGAGACGACAACCGCCGTCAACTCCGTTCTCCTCTTTGATGAACATCCGAAATAGCTATGTCTCGGAATTCATAATTGCAACATACTGACGCAAAAGATATTTTCTATATTTACCTCATCTCTTACTCTCGGCCACTTGTTCAACTTTTACATGATTAATCGCACTTTGGTTAAAACTGCAGCGGAACTTGAAAAAATAGTACACCTATTCACTTTTCTTTGATGATGCTTTGATTGTTTTGATGAAATTCGTATGATGTTCGGGAATGTTCCTTGAATTTGCGATAATTGGGAGGTTTGTTGGTCATGGTTTCCATCTACATAATTTTCGAAAATCCGTGATTGGCGGATGATTGATCTTCATGGAAGATCGCACCGCCGGTTTCGCGTTCAGTTTCACACGGAGGGAAGAGACGCACAGCCCGCGAGCGCTGTTGGCCTACTGCGGTCTCTAAAGCGCGGGGCGAACACAGCCACACTAGCTCGCGAGACGCACACGAGGACGCAGTACTCACTCATGCGAACCCCCGATCCGCTCGATTCTATTCCATTCCGTGGGGTTCCGAACCAAAAGCTACGAGGGATTTACTCTCACCGAGCACTGGACGAGCACTCAGTACACACACGGTGTAATGTGTAATCGCTCTCGTTGTAAATACGCTGGAGCGTTATTGTCCAATTTGCGAACAGTAGTTCAGCACGATTAATGCTAAGAAATGTATATTGTGCCTTTTCATGTAATAGGTGCATTTCTTAGCTAGGTCAGTTTCATCGGCTTTTGAATGCCAACTGAAGAGTAGGTAGCATGCCATAAGGGTTAGCGATGGTAAAAAGAAAAAAGAAAATCCGAATCTCATTAAAATCAGTATTCTTCTACCATAAGTTTTTTTATAATGTGAAGAAAATTGTTGTAATGAAGCGTTCAACATAATCAATTTTTCAACAAAATTAATTTTGTATGTTTATATGGATTACCTTTTTAGAACTCAAAAATAATTTTAGTGCATATTAAAGACCTCGCAGTAAGTATAATAGATGATGATTAACGCTTCTTTATAACAATTTTCTTCGCATATCTTCTTAATTATGCATATTTATGAAAAACATATGCTACAAAAGTACTCATTTTAATAAGATGCATCTTTTATATTCTTTTTAATTTTGCATTACAATCTTCTATTTTTGAGAAAAATTAATTCTTTTGTAAAAACAGACACATTCGCGATTAT
>CAKNXH010000202.1:602047-617408 GCA_932178445.1 Andricus quercusramuli | reverse complement strand
GGGTTTCTTACCCCCCCCCCCCCCTCCCCGGGGGAGGCAAAAAAGCATAAGCGCCAACATTTTTTTTCAATAATTTTTTTCCAAAAAATTTTGTTCAAGAAATTTTTTTTTTCGAAATTTTTTTTCTCAAACATTTTTTTCCCGAAAATTTTTTTTCTCAAAAAATTTTTTTTTTCACGAAATTTTTTTGCACGACTCTATGCAATATAAAATTAGTATTTTTCGTTGCCACCTCCTAACAACTTTATCGGACGGGCTTTGCAAAAAAAAGCGTGTGATACACGTGCGCCTAGGTTCCATCATTCGCCTGCGGTTCGAAGCACTCGTCTATATTTTCGCACTCGCTTCACTCGTGCGCTAACCATCGACTCATGCTTCGAGCATACGGCTTATGCTGCAAAATTCACACTTGCACACAATCACCTATTTTATGCACTTGTATCACAAATAACTATTTTACTTTCTGGTCATGCGTTTTATTTTTTTTACACCTAAGTGTAAAACTACGTGGCCCTAAAGAAACCACGTGGTTTATGGAAGGCTCCTAATTAGAGCTTCTTTCATTTAATAGAAAAATAAATCTAAATATTTCAAGTGACTTAAAAGGGGTTCCGAAGAATTTCATTCATTTAATGGTATTCACGAGACTTTATGAGATTTTATAAATTTCTAGGTATTTTAAATGATTTCTCTGGAATTCAAACAATTTCATTCATTTAATTCAATTTCCTATGACTCCCGGGATTTTATCAAATTTCAATTAATGTACAGGGATTTCAAAGGTTTTCAATGCATTTGGGATTTTAAAGATTTCGTGGGATTTGAAACGAATCTTAATAACTTGGATCACAACAGAATTTAATTGTTGAAAAATAGTGATATTGATCAGAAACCTGTTATAAGGAAACTCGTACATTTTCAGACCAAAATGAATGTCTACGTTACAAGAAAACTGTTGCCTAACACTTTTATATATAAATTATGCCTGCGTGAAAGTTTCTTTAGAGTTTGGTGATTATCGAACTAAACTGGAAATGCGACTCGAATTTTAGAATGACATTATAACTATTCGTTCCACAGTTCCTTTGAATGTTTTGGGTCCGCAACATTCTAATTCTGAAACGTCCATTACTTTTCTTTTGTGAACAAGTCTCTCTACTCCTTGACTTTGAATCAGTGAAAAATGGGTCACTGAATCAAATCAGTGAAAAATGGGTCACTGAATCAAATCAGTAAGAATTGTCACTGATTTACAAAGCAATCTCACTGATTCAAACAGCTGTAAATGCGTAATTGAAACCAATAAGTAAGTATTATCACTGATGAAGCGTAAAATCTTACTGATATAAATTTAGAGGGCAACCAAATTTTTAAAATTGTTTTTAGAAACACTATAAAATTATTTTAGTATCTTTATTACAGTTTCGACTCCAAATACAAGAACTTAGTGCTGACACAAAATATTCTCATACTTTCTGCAATGCTTAGCTAAAACTTGTTACTTGATCGACAAAACTGACATTCGTGAAAGGAAAGTGTCCCCTATATTGTTCGCATATCATCGACTACTGCCTTTTTTCTTAAATATTTTGCAAACAAGGCAGTTGCAAAATCTAAAAATCCGTTAATTTCTCGCAACTGAAGTAACGTCCGATTGCAAATTGGTCTAGAATTTCACTGAGTCTAACATGCGGGCGATCGGAACGTGGACCTGAAAAATAAAACTCACTTTCACTGAATGAATTCCTTCTCTGAATGAACATCAACAGAAAATTTTTTGTACATTAATTTTAATTTATTCATGAGGATAAAGAAATCAATCATTATCAAGAGTATTGATATTTCTAAACATATTTATAATTATATATAATAACCTACCATTATTTATATTTATAAATAATGTCACAAATTCAAGTTTTGAAAATGAGAAGGTTTTAGAACCAGGTATTGAAACCTGAATTAATTTTTAGCACTTTGCTTCCCGTTAGAAAATGTATTTGCTTCCTCGTGGAGGAAGCATTAGCTACTTTTTTTTCAATAATAGACAAAACAAATTCTTCATTTTGATTAATTTAAAAATCGAAATTTACAAAATAGTACAAACAATTTTTTAAATACGAAGACAAATCAGACAAATCAAATTTTGTATTCCAAATGATAATGTTTTGAGCTGGAAAAGTGCAGGGAAAAGTTCTATCGCACCCTATCCCTTTCTCAGCTTTATTATTTCTTTACAAAAATTTTCAGAATTATTCTATTTGAAAATTTATGATCAACAAGACTTGTCTATTCATGCGTTAACTTTGAATTATGTCGATCAAGAAATTGTTTCAGTTTGAAACATATGTTTCAAATATTATAAATGAGCATAACTTCCTTAATATTCGAAAACTGTATTAATATTATAGATCAATCGATTTGCCCCGAATCAAGGAATCTTTTCCGTTCCTGCATCAATTTTTAATTATGTTAGTGAAAAAAGTTTTACCATAAAAAACACACACACAACCGGACAATTGCTTAGAACATTGTATTAGACATTTTTTAATTAACGAAAGTTTAATCAAATGAATTTAAAAATTTTGGAAAAAGTTACCATTACAAAGCTTCCTCTATGAGGAAGCAAAAGCTTGAAATTGAGCAATGTGAAACATTCCAATCATATGGCAATCTTGTTTTGCATTCTTACTCTTAATTTGCAGTGTAATATGTTCTAATTGTACGATTTTTTAGCCATTAACTTAAAGAAATACATCATTTAAAATTGAAAAATATTGATTGAAAAATTTTTTAAATGAATAATAATTCTAAAAAAAAGTCTTAAAAATTAAACGAAGTTTAGACTTCTGTATTTTTATGTTGAATGCTAAATTAAAAAATTTTCAGTTCATAGGTTTCAATTTTGCAATTAAAATCAAAGTGGTTGAGTAAACAAAAATTAAGAATTAAAAAATTGTTAATTTTTAAACGATTTATATTTACTTAACATAATTGAAATTTTCAAATGTTTTAATATTACAATTTTTGGGTACTAAATTTTTTTGTAGTTGTTAATGAAGTTCGGATTCGTCCAAGTTTGATCGAACCGTAGTAGATATTTTTTTATTCTTAATATTTCTATTTGAAATAACTTTAATCCGAACGATTTTTTTTAGAATAATTAAGTTTTAAAGGCTTATAATAAAAAAAATTAATTTCACCTAAATTTTTCAATTCAAGTTTTCAATTAAAATTTTAAAAATTTTAATTGCTTTGAACCGAAAATTATTTAAATACGGAAGTTAAAAATGTTACATTATATAATTTGAATGCTTTTAATTAGAATTAATAAAGTTTGAATTTTTTTGTATTTTAAATTATACGTTTTTCAAAATTCCAATCTGAAATTATTCAATTTCTAACGTCTTGAAATTGTCCTATTTTCAAAATTTTACTCTGGAATCATTCAATTCGAACATTTTCAATTCAAACTGCAATTGCAAAAGCTAGAAGAAACAATGTCGCTCTTTAATGACAGAATTAAGGGTGTGCCACTTTCCCCCATATATACGCCGCTCAGCCTCAGTTTACGGTATTATTTAAAAAATGTTTAAAACTTAATATTTAAAATTTTGTTTAGTAATGCATTTTTAAACTGTTTATATTTTCAATGTTAGGAATGAACAAGCCAGAAAAAATACATTTATTGCTAGTATGTTATAACATATATAATATGTATTTCATATTTAATTCCATAACCCAAACATTTAATACTTCTTGCATAATAAAACTATGCACAAGTTTAAATTTGATGCATGTTTAATGAGGTACTATATCTCAGTAACGTTTTATCTTTTGAGCTATAGTTCTAATTCTAATTATATAAATTTTTCTCGTTTATTTCTATTCAGATTCCAATTAACGTTTGTGAACTTTACGACAAGGCACTCGGAAAGTACTCGCAAATATTAACGAACGTAGGAGATACACGCGGATGCAAAAGAACGAATGCACTCGAAAGTGCAAAATCGAAGTTGAATATTGCACGTGTCGTCTATGGGTTGCGCTATTGGTTAGCGCACGTGCGAACGGGATTTATTAATTAACGATTCCACCCTGTTCATTCGAATCACCATGTGAGTTGATTTCGCTCAGTTTATCACATGCGCATTCATACTTTTTAATATCCTCATAATATGACATTTCTAGGGTTTCGTAGCCCCGGGCAGAAAACATCATTTCGGTCGGGTGTCTATCGGCGGTACTTTTTTTCGAGGAGAGTAAATGAAGGATGAGACAGGGAGGGGAAATGCGGGGTAATGAGGGGATGGAAAGTAAGGAAAGTGAGAGGAAATAAGGGGTGGGAACGTAGGGGGAGTGAGGGGAGGGGATCATAGGAAATGAGGTGAGGAAAAGGAAGGGAAAAGTAGTGGTTGGAAAGTAAGGGAAATGAGGGGAAAGAAACTGATAGTAACTAAGGGGAAATTAGGAGAGGGAAAGTAGGGAAAATGAGGTGCAATGAGGGGAGGAAAAATAGGAATAGTGAGGAAAAGGGAAGTAGGAAAAGCGAGGGAAAATAAGGGAAGAGAATGTAGGGTAATGAGGGGAAATGACGGGAGGGAAAGTAGAAAGAGTGAGGGGATGGGGATCATGGAAAATAAGGAGAGGGAAAGTGAGGGGAAATAAGCAGATAGAAAGTAGTAGAATTGAGGGGAGAGAAAAGTAGAGTAATTAAGGGGAAATTAGACAAGGGAAAGGAGAGGAGGGAAGGTAGGGATGGAAGTCATAGTTGTGGAAGTGAAATCGGAGAAGGAGAAGTGAGGAGAGGGGGAAGTAGAGGAGGGAGAGGTTGGGGGAAACGGTAGGCGGTAGGAAATGTATGGGAGGTGAGGTTTTAGCGACTTAATTAACGTACGAATTATATTTACCGTCTTATTTAATTGTTATTAAGAATCCATTTTAAGAAATACTCCTGTGTAACAGTTTGTTGTATACGACAATTATTTTATACTAAATCGTTTTGCTTTGTTGTAAGAATAACTGTGTTGAACCCCTCATTTCTTGGTAATAATTAAATGCTTGATCTGCTTAAAAATGGAAACATGATTACACGCAAATGCAAGGAAAAAAATACCATTGAATATTTTCTTTTATTGTCCGTATTCGTATCAATATTTTCTTGATTCAATGCTAATGTTTCCCCCGTGTATTTTTCCATTTTAATTATTATTCTATAAAAAATAAAAATAAGTGCGAATTGCATATAAGAAAAGAAGTAAAAACACCTATTAAAAGAATATTAAAATGCCTCGTCTCACGTGATTTATTGATGTAATTTGCTGTATATTACATGGATAGTAAATAAGGAATCAGTTTACGAGCCAGGGCGTGGATGTTCGCTAGAAGTCACTGCAAACAGGACTATCTGCGGTCGCCTTGTAATGCTAATTACTCGTTTAAGTGAAGCGATTCTGTGAGAACGAGCAGATTAATGCGTGAGTCCTGAAGGTCTCGTCTTGGGTCATAGGCTATCTATGAATGCATGTACCGTCTTGATCTCATTCACAATTAGCCAAGAAACAACTGCTTTTATACAAAGTCCCTGAATCACTTAATTAAAGCCACAGGCAAAATTATTTTCCAGAGAAAGTCGAACTTTTATTTAATTCCATTTGTTTTCTTATGATTCAATACTAGCTTTCTGTTCTAGATATAAAATTGTCATAAAAAATATTATCCTACACTATATTTTGAATTTTCTCTTTTCTTATAGACATTTGGAGTCAGAGAACGCCAATTTTCCAGTAAATGTTGTGCAGATGCACATTAAAGATATAGTCGGTCAGAAATTATGTAATCGCTCTACCATTTTCATTAACTGTACACGCCAAGACAGAAGTGTGCCTCGCATTAATTAGCATTTCTAAACTTTCGCGAGAATTTTTCCAAAGCCATCTTACCTTTTAATCGTTTATCAGTTAAAAAATCTGCATCGTAATTAAGATGTTTTGAAGTCTTTCACTGAGGCTTGAAAACTGATCGTAAATTAGGTAATTGCAAAATAACTGATAAAAGCCATTCATTAGTTTAAATGGATTAGATATGTTCCAGAAATTTGAAGGAAATGCCAGCAATTTGATCTAAGGTAGTAAATGCCTGTCTGCTTAACCCCCACCTACCAACTTCCCCTCACGCAGCTGAGGGACCACCAGACTATTGCCGCCGACCAATACTCGTCAAAAATCGGCAGCAGCAATCTGGTGGTTCCTCAGCTGCGTGAGGGGATGTTCGGTTGTAGGGTAGACCAAGGAGGTTGACGACCAAAGTTCTGTGATGCGAAAATTGGTGTATTCGGCGGTCTATTCCACCTCCTATAACGAGGAAGTTAAACGCGATTCTCGTGCATTGCTTAGCCCAGATTAGGCGGCACTTTCATCGCAACTATTTCATAGTGAGGATATGTGCGAGCATTACACGCAGGTTACGCAGTGACTGTAAATTACACTCTTCAAACCTAATGGACTACAGCTTCAGTAGGATTATAGCCAACATCACCCCCATAGCCATTACTCAGTATCGACCTCTGTGGTATGGATAGATCAATGAAATATCCGTGACTTGTACATTCTAATCTGATCAATTGAAATCAATTCTTCAAGTCAGCCGACTATGCAGAGGAATACAATTACACACATTGCTGACGTTTGCCTGCTAATTAATTCGTTTCAAAGAAATGCAACTGGTCTTGAGTATCGTAACATGAGGGTGCTCATAATAAATCAACATTTATGAAATTTTGAAACGTTACACCTCATTTTTCACCCTGTCAGTAGAAAAAAATGATTTCATATTGCACATGGATTTGTTTAAGGTTTATCATTTCGCTGACCGAAATCAAGCAACGCTTAGCTCGTTTGTACTACACGGCAAACTATTGATATGAAATTTATTACATCTCATTTTGAAGAATGAAAATTCGGAAGACCCCTAAATGTATATATTTTTAATTCTGCCGAAAATCAGAGGTAATTTTGTTACCAGAAGGTATACACCTTGTAAGGGTGCCGTTTGAGAAAAGAAAGCCTGTTTTAGACCTCCCAAAAAGATACATTACTTACGTATATCTTTTTTATAATAAATCCAAAAGAATATAAATGTAAACAATTGACAACTATATTTGTCTCGCAGATCAATTTTTTGTAAAAATTCATACTTTGGGATACGCACCGTGTTATTATTTGTTGTTTCCTTATTATTAGATTACTTTAATTAAGTATTCAACATAAATTAAAGATGAAATTCGAAGAATTTTTCAAGGTTTTAGGTGATTTGTGTTAAACAGGCAGAGAGGTTGAAAGTATGGCCAATACTAAAAAAACGTGAGTGTGGAAAGTAGTCGACAAAGTTCTCAAGAACAGTTACAATTTCCATTTATTTCATCATCTCACCTTGTACCTAGAAACTATGTGGTGGGTGTTTCACGTTGGGTCACCCACTTCGTTTTTCATGGTTGTCGCGTATGTAACACGACCTGAGACCACAAGACTTGCATGCAAAAGAGCCCAAATCGCCGTGATAATGAACCAATGACGCAAAGAACCTAAAAGCAAGCATGCAAAATTCGCGGCTAAAAAATATATATATATTTTTTTAAATTTGTTATTCTGATTTTTTTTATGAACCATTTACAATTATAATGCCTATCCCCCTTTTTACTTAATTTATTTTTTCCCATTTCTCCTTGAATTTTAAAAATCCCTTAAAAGACATAAAATCAAGATTTTTCACACCATTTTTACTTTTTCCCCTATATTAATTGATTTTTTGTTTAAATCATTAACTGAAACTCAAGACATTAGAAAACAAGGTGTTTTTAAAGAGATTCATTCTGATGATACCAATTTCAAATATTTCCTAAACGATTTATTTGCTAATTATGTAGATTTTAAGGACATCGTCGACAGCAAAGAAATCTCTAAAGATTCAATCGAGAAACTAAAACCGATAGATAAATCTATTCAGTAGCTGCAAATCTAAAACATAAGTACTGATATTAACTTAAAGTTGAAACGCTTCAAATTCCTAATATTTCAAATACAAATATTGCATCTTCAACCAAATAAATGAATTTTTAACCAAACATTTAAATTTTCTATAAAACAGTTTACTTTTCAACCAAAAGAAAAACGAATCTTCAATAAAAAAGTTAAATTTTCAACCGAATAATTGAATTTTCAAATTAAATACTTTGATTTTCTACCAAATTATTGAAGTTTTAAGTGAAAAAGAAGAATTTTCTACAAAACAGTTGAATTTTCTACTCGAAATTACATTTCAACAAAAAAGTTCATTTTCAATCAAAAACATTATAGAAGATTTTTCAACCAAAAATATTTGGATTTTCTTATTGAGTTCTCTTCAATCAATTCGCGTTCAAGTGGTAAAAGGAGAAAAGAGGGAAATAAGGGAAAGACTTTAAGCCTGCGACAAATAAATAGGAATTTTAATTAATTATTAATACTTTTAAAATATATAGTAAAATTTGTCAAACGGCGTATCAAAGAACAAAATGTTATTCGTGATTGTAGAAACCAAACTGAAGAAATTTCTATGTTTTACACAATAATCTTTTTTTAACTTACATTAAGTTTGAACATCTGAGAATTTCCAACTGATCAAAATACACTAGAAACAAATTTAAACTTCTAAGGAACCAAAAACAGAAAAAGTAGGTTCTTTATATAGTCATTTTTGTGTTTGTAACATTACTTCTTTCTAGCTTACTTACAAACATACTTTCAACAACTCAAGAGTTCTGTACTGAAAAGAATTCATTTTAAAAAGTTAACGAGAATAAGGAATCAATAAAATCTATCTTCTGATAAAAATACATTTAAAAAATTTAAACATGAGTATTTTTGGATCCTGTTTATCTATTTTTTAATCTTCTTGAATTTTTATCGGTAAAAAGTGATGAGGTGCTCAACAGATTTTTCAATGCTAGCTAAAGGAATATTTTTTGAATAAAAAAATAAAAATCATAAATTAAATCCCCTTTTAATTATTTTTTTTTCCTAAAATTGAACTACCGGACCGCTCTGATCCCTATGTATGTATGTATGTATGTATTAATGTATGTATGTATGTATGTATGCATGTATGTATGTATGTATGTATGTATGTATGTATGTATGTATGCCATTAAGCCATTTCCCTTTCAGGGTAGGCGTGACACTATCCGATTCGGGTAGTGTTTCTAGGAGGATAGTTTCTTGTAGTAAATAACTACAAGTGTGGGCTCACCACACCCACGACGGGCCAACAGCACGCTGTATTCCCGAACGGTCACCCATCCAAGTACTGACCGCGCCCAACACTGTTTAACATCAGTATCCTGACGAGAACTGGTGTTTTCAGCGTGGTATTGCAAACAGCATTTCATCATATAATTTATGAAATTGAATGAAGAGACATCGATGTATTAAACGTTTTTGGCTAAGAGTTTAAATAAGCAAAGTGAAAATATCAATTTAAAAAAAAAGACTTGCTTTGATTGAAATCGATATCTTGTCTTTCGTTTTATTCCTAACTAAACAGCTGGCATGCGAGCCTAATGGCAGTTCCTTAGAAGAGAATAAACCTACTTATTCCAATACAGACATACTATAATAAGCAAACTTCTATCAAAAATAATATACATACATAAAAATATAAACCTAACAAGTAGGTTTATAGCTTTTTTGCAGCTGGGAATTCCTATTTTTGGAATAGTTTGCTTCCATCATCCCAGGACAGAATAATGCTATTACGTGTAAACGTTCCGCCGAACACGTTAAGAGCAGCTAGCGTACCAGAAAGGCCCAATAAAGTTAGGACGTGATAAGGGTGTTTAAGTACTTATCATGGGGGCATGAGAAATCTTTTATATCGCACTGGAGAAATATTGACATTTCTAGAAGCCCTATTTCAACTTGCCATCTATTTTCAAAACTAAAATTACAAAACCAAACAGCTTGGTATATATTTACAAAGTAGGTATCTTAATTAAGAAGGTTTTTTGAATTTACGCCCACACATACATTGTTAATACAAGCATATACATATATATATATATATATATTTATTTCGCAATAAATTGATTAAACCAATTTCTGATATAGAAATTTCTCATACATTTACATCTTAAATTCAGAACGAATATATCGACTGAAATCTAAGAGCAGTTTAGGAGCGATTGGGCGTGCAAACAAGTTTACTCCTTGTTCTCATTTGCATCTAAAGGGTAACAACAAAAAATTAGAGTAGTTCACTCTACAGATTTTAAATTCAATGAATTAAATTCTGAAAAGTGCTTTTAGAAACATTTCCAAACAAAATTGTTTCCACTAATAGGACACGCCTTTCTCTGTAGTGTTGGAGCTTTGTTTAAAATTCAATATAACATCTATGCTGCTATAAAAATGGTATGTATGATAAGATATGGATTTGCGTTTCGTCATCGTATTTTAATTTTTCAAGTCAATGCACTTTTCAAGCGCCACTGAGGTTAAGTATGCAGACTGCAGATAAACGCCTTTCGTTGAACTCACGTGTATTGCGCCGTACGTTTAAGAGAGAAAAAAAGAGACGACGTTACGCATAGTTGATTGCACGCGTAGGTGCAGTGAAAAAATAATGTGTAACGTAGCGACGAGATGTAGGTTAACATGCGCTTAAAGTCTTTAAAGTGGAACGAACTAGGTGGTAACTAAGTAGTTACCAATGGAAAGGAGACCCCACGGCTCAGTTTAGAAAAGAGAATTCTCGATCGACCTTGGCCGGACATGCCTTTCTTTTTCATTTCCGCATCCAAATTACGCTAATCATCCATATTTCGATCTCGAAAATTGTTCATGCTTTACGTATTAGATCAGGTCATTGGGAAGCAGTGGGTCTAGTGATCAGCCAATTTGAAACTCCCGGTGTTTCCCCGACCACATCACAATAAATCTTGACGTATCAAGAGTGCTGCAGCTCATTTTAATCTTCCAGTTAATATCAAAATGATCCAATTTTGAGAATCAAAAAAATGTACGAGTCCAATTTCACGATCCTAAAAAAACTTTTTAAATATTAAATTCAGGGCTTAACTATCTTTGAAATCTGGTACACAATACATTTCTCTAATCAAATCGCGTGAAATCCTTTTGAATCTTTTTGAATGCCCAAGAAACTTTGAAATACGTAGAAATCCCTTGAAATTATTTTCCTCTTTTAGAGCATCGATACCTTGCAACGTTCGCAAACAAAAATCGAAAATTCGATTTTATAAAAACAAAACCTCTCCTGTCCTTGATTTTCAATTTTACAAGTTAGTAAGTATTAGCATTGGTTTTACTTCGAGAGTAAAGTCAACTTAAATGCTGATAAAATACACTTCATCTAATACAACGGCATCCATCCGAGTTTAATCGAACCAAGGAATACTTAACTGCGGTGATCAAACGAGAAGCATTAAACAATTCCAGGTATTCACGATTTCAGAAAAAAAATAGGTCGAATAAATAGGTAAATGGGAACTATTATTAAGACTGTTAATTCCATTTTTTTGCCACTAAAATTGAATGTTTTTCCGAATCATTGAAGGTGCTTTAAAAGACTCGCAGTTTCGCAAGATCCAAAATACATCTACAAGGATTAATTGCTGAATGTAATATTTTTACCACATAATCTAAAGGAAATTTTACCAGTTTGTACAGAGAGCTTTCTCTGAAAAAAGTTCTTGATACATTAAAAAAAATTGAAAATGGAGTGTTTCTGCGCCTGAAACTAGCAACACTTTGACTATTGTGTACTCAAGGTTACCGTCACACAATGACAATAATAATAATAAATAATAATGTATGATAATAATTTTTAATAATACATAATATAATATCTTTCTTAGTTCTGGCAGGGAAGTTTAATGTTTTTCTTAATTTTCCAACAAAATTTAGTGTATAATAGCTAACGCAGTCTTTAAAATAGGCCGCGAGTCTTATGATTAAAAAAGAATATCTAAATAATAAATTGGAGAAGTAGATATTTCTCAAAGCTTTCTAAAGAATTTGGGTACCTTTATTTTTGAAAAATTTTCGTCAATAAGGCTGTTTGGGCAGAAGCTTTAACAGCAAAATTCAACTGCCTCATTTTATTCCATAAATACTAGCAATACATCTTTTTTAAACACCAAATGGTACTCTTTTTTACTGAAAGTATGTATAAGAAGGGAAAAACAGTTTACTTAAGTAATTTTTGTGTTATATAAAAATTTGGTAGCATTGCCCGCTGACTGTCGCTCCTGTCGCTGCAGAATACAGTGGCCGGAGTCCCTACACGGTGTGGCCAGTTTCAGGCGCAAAAACACACTATTTTCATTCACAAAAAAAAAAAAAAAAAAAAAAAACAAGAATAAGAACATTTTCCGAAAAAAGATCTCTGTCCGAACAGGTATGATTGCCTTTAGATTATGTGGTAAAAATATTACATTAAACAATTCATCCTTGTAGACGTATTTTGGATCTTGCAAAACCCCGAGTCGTTTGAAGCAACTTAATTATTCGCCAAGATATCTTAAGTCCCCTGATCTAGAATGTCTTATCTCGCGATTGAGAAAATGAAGGTAAAATGTTTTGCATTCTCCCCCGCAATATCTTCCTGAAGGTGGAAAGTCGCCGAAAGAAAACTTGCGTAACGAAATACCAGAGAGGAAATAGAGCCTTGAAACGGGAAACAAAGTGGAACAAATCACATATTATGAAGAATCAATAACGCAGATTTACGTTTCGAGGTTGCATTGAGGAGATTGCCAAGGAGATTTTTCACGCGAATCACGAAACGCCTTATAATAACCTTATTTATTCTCGATCGAGTTGAGAAATCACTTGTCTCGATAACTGGATTCTGGTTCCAGCTACAAATGGATTCTGAAATGATGCAATCGAAATCAATCAAAAAGTGTGTGAAAGTATTTGCGGGTTCACAGAATGTGCGCAAAAAGTTCTCCGGTTAAAGAACACTAAACATTTTCTCACTATTGTTTATTTGAGAATGCAGACTGAAAAACAAAGGGCATAATTGGTTTTCATCATTTTTAGGGTTTTTTTAGATTAGAACTTCATTTTCAAAATTCTCTGACTTCTGCCTGACTAATTTTTAATTTTCCCTGACCATCAATATTTAAAGAACAAAATACTAATCTTGTTTTAATGTATAATCTTTTACAAGCGGGATGAAAGAAATTAAAATTTAAATTGATAAATTTTTAATCTATTATTCTCAGGGCTGAAAAATTTACCTTTTGAAATCGAATAAAGTGACCAAATGTGACAAATTTGTAACTCAAAAAGTGACTGAAGTGACTAATGTTCTTTTGAATTTAAAAGAATTCGATAAAATTTATCAGAACTCCATGTGAATTTTAATGAATTCCGGATAAACACATAAAACTTCAAACCAATTCAAGTTAAATTCAATAAAATACAAATGAAATTGAAAATTTTTTAAAATCCAAAAAATTCCATTGGTTTCAGCCAAGGCAAATGAGCAGCATTTAAAGAAATAAAAAAATTCAAGTGAATAAAAAAATCGAGTGAATTAAAAAAAATTCAAACATATGAAGAAATTCATTAAATTTAGTAAATTGAGAAGAATGCAAATAAATTCAAAAAATTCAAGAGAATTCCGAAGCCTTTAACAGAATTCAGGATAAATTTATAAGAATTTAGGGTTAATTCCGAATGAATTCAAATGATCCGTTAAAATATGATATAATCCCGTGAAATTCTATGGAATCTATTTATATTCCCTGAAATCCTAGAAAATATCTGAAAATACATCGAAATCTTTCAAAGTAACCTAAAATATTCTAAGTTCTTTGAAATCCCTTAAAATTATTAAAATCAATAAAAAATTCCTTGGTATCTTTTCAAAATCCCGAGAATACTGAAAATCTTTTGGAATAACTTCAAATTATTGAAATCTATTAAAAATATCCTAAAATATTTCAGATACTTCAAAATCTTCTAAGATCCCTTACAATTTTTAGAGCACTCGCAGCCCCCTTAGAAACTTTTAAAATATCCTAAAATCTTTAGAATTACCTTAAAATCTTTGAATGATATTTCCTGAAATCCTGTAAAATTTATTAAAGTACCTTGAGAGTTTTTAGAATTCCTTAAAATCATTGAAATCCTCGGAAAATCTGATAAAATCCATAGGAACTTTTTCAAATATTCTAAAACCTTATAGGTCCTATAAAATATTTCCATATCTTCCAAAATTTTAGGAAATTCTTTAAAACCCCATGAAAATTCTTGTAAATCCCTTGAAATCAATAAATGCTTGAAAATTCTTTGAAAATTTTGTAATCTCTTGAAAATGCTTTGGAATCTTTTGAAATACCCTAAAATATTTAAAAACATTTGAAATCTTTTGAAATCACCTGAAATCTTTTGAAATCTCTTGATATTTTATGAAACTATTGAAAATTACTTGGAAGCTTTAAAAATACCCTGAAATTTGCTAAATCCTTTGGAATCACTTAAAATTATTGAAATCTATTACAAATTCCTCGGAGGATCTTATAATATACCCTACAATATTTTGTCTTTCCTTTGAAATTGTTTGGAATACCCTAAAATTTGTAAAATCGTTTTAACTCTCTCGAAATTATTGAAATCTATTAAAAATTGCGGGTGGAGTTCCGAAAAGCGCTTACCTCCGATTAATTTGAAACTCCGTACACCTATGTATTTTGACGTGCTGATCACGAATATGATAGTGAAAATACCCGCAAATTTGATTTTCAAGGTCAAAACCCCAAAAAACTATAAAAATTTCATGTTTTTCCGTTTATTTCAGTAAATAATAAAAATTTACAAAATAGCTTCAAACAAAAGTTGTAGATCTTTTGAACATACATATTTTATGTTTAATATATTTTTACCCTACGACTGACCGTTTTAGAGAAAAGAAGGGAAATGTCGGTACGAAGTGTAGAATTGCTTAGGTCACACACTACACCCATTCCAACGTGTCAGGGGGGGCGGGAAGGCACCCCTATGACTGGCCACAGAAATAACTTAGGTTACACATGACCCCCTTTCCAACGCGTCATGGGGGGGGGGGCGAGAAGGCACCCCTATGACTGGCCACATAAATGACTTAGGTCACACACGACCCCCTTTCCAACGTCTCATGGGGGGCGGAAAAACACCCCTGTTACTGGTCACAGGAATAACTTAGGTTACACATGACCCCCTTTCCAACGCGTCATGTGGGGCGGGAAGGCACCCCTATAACTGGCCACAGAAATAACTTAGGTTACACACGACCCCCTTTCCAACGCGTCATGGGGGGGGGG
>CAKNXH010000202.1:584200-601647 GCA_932178445.1 Andricus quercusramuli | reverse complement strand
GCACCCCTGTGACTGGTCACATAAATAACTTAGGTTACACACGACCCCCTTTAGAACGTCTCATGGGGGGCGAGAAAACACCCCTGTTACTGGTCACAGGAATAACTTAGGTTACACATGACCCCCTTTCCAACGCGTCATGTGGGGCGGGAAGGCACCCCTGTGACTGGCCACAGAAATAACTTACGTTACACACGACAACCTTTCCAACGTCTCATGGGGGGCGGGAAGGCACCCCTGTTACTGGTCACAGGAATAACTTAGGTTACACATGACCCCCTTTCCAACGCGTCATGTGGGGCGGGAAGGCACCCCTATAACTGGCCACAGAAATAACTTAGGTTACACACGACCCCCTTTCCAACGCGTCATGGGGGGGGGGCGAGAAGGCACCCCTATGACTGGCCACAGAAATAATTTAGGTCACACACGACCCCCTTTCCAACATCTCATGGGGGGCGGGAAGGCACCCCTCTTAGTTCACACACGACCTCCTTTCCAACGTGTCATGGGGGGGGGGGAGGCACCCCTGTGACTGGCCACAGAAATAACTTAGAACGCATACCATCCCCATTTGTTCCCTAATGTTTCGTGGAAACATATCTTTTGCCATTAACCCATTTGTTTTAGCATTAATGCTTACTTACGCACCGCTGATCATTTTGCAGTATTTCTGTGATTTTTCATATTTATCGTCTATTTTCTCGAAAACTATCAGTCGTAGGGTAAAAACATATTCATCATAAAATATGTATTTTTAAAAGATCTACAACTTTTGTTTAAAACTTTTTTGTAAATTTTTTTTATTTACTGAAATAAACTGAAAAACATTGAATTTTTAGTTTTTTGGGGTTTTGACCTTGAAAATCAAATTTGCGGGTATTTTCACTATCATATTCGTGATCAGCGCGTCAAAATACATAGGTATACGGAGTTTCAAGTTAATCGGAGGTAAGCGCTTTTCGGAACTTTATCCAAAATTGCTTTGAATCTTTCAAGATACCATAAAATATTTCGAAATAATTCAAGAAAATTCAGAAATAGATGAATTCCTGAATACCTGAATTCAATAGTGGTTATGCCATGGGTTAATTCAATCAGAAAAGAGTGACTAAAGTGATATTTTCAATTAAAAAAGTGACTAAAATTTAGTTTGAAAAAAGTCACTAAAAGTGACTGTGTAGCATTTCTGATTATTCTTGACAGTTACTTGAAAGTGGTTCTTACAGAAGTTTTCTGACTTTCGCAATTTTTTTTATCAAAATCTGACTATTCCCCGAGTTTCCCTGACCAGAAAAATTCTCTGACTTTTCCCTGATTTTCCTGACCTGCGGCAACCATGGCTCAAGAAGGAGGTATTACATTCCTTTATTCCATATATAGAATGTCGTTTATTTTTGTTTAATATTTAAATTGTTATTGTTAAGTGTTAAGTTTAGAGGATTAAAAAATATATGAGGGGAAATGCCGCACGACAAAGTTGCGAATAGCGTGATAATGACTCTCGGCAGATGGAGCATCTATTCATCCCACAACAAAAAATTTTCTGGCGCCCAGCAAATTCAATGTGTGCAAGTGTGCATAGTTTGTGAAGTGGGTGTCATGCGTGGGTTGCGATTAAATAAACATAAGCAGGCTTTACCTTTCGTGCCGACTGTTCCGGGCGATTAATTTATTGCAGATAATTCGGAAGCTTTCTTGCATCTGTCCCTATTCGTAAAATTTTCCAACTGCATCAATAAAAAGGATAGTCGGATAATGTTCATTTTTAATTACAGACTTAAATTTCTACGTCGCTTATCCTCACTTGCAAGGTATTGAGCTCGACTTTCTATTTATGCGAAAAACATCTTCTCGAATTAATTAATTAATTAATTACAATATCAGCGGGTGGTGAGCATTGCGCCGTACTTCCGGTTAGCTTCGTGATTTCCGATAAATCTGTATGATAAGTGACGTGAATCCCAATCCAGAAACCGTTTCAAAATCGATTGCAAAATCAGGAATCAGCACAAGGCGGTTATGCTCGTTAGTCTGAACTACGTTCTAATGGCACTGCAACTTTCCTTCATGTTCGATCACCTTTCAATGAAGATAAAGTGCATTTGAATAACATTTTTAAAAAAATGTTAATGTTCACTTTACGATTTTTTTACTTTCATTAATTTTACCTAACACATAAACTACTAAAAATTAATATAGTATAAATCGTTTAAACATGTACTTTTTACAGGGATCGCAGTGTAGCAGTATCTCAACAAAGGGGAAATAGGGTAATTTTTCACGAAGAAGGGGAAAGAGCAGCCATTAATTTTGACACGTAGGAAAGAAGAAACAATCATTTTATAAGAAATGTTTTATTTTTAAATAATGTTAAATTTTTTTTAATGACTTCCGACATTATATAGAATTATTTTTTACAAATTGGATATAGTTACAAGATAATCAGATTTGGATTTTTTTTTAATCTTATAAATTCCCTACTGTCAGTCCATTGGATGACCATGAATTTGCCAAAAAACATTATTTGCCAGTAGCCACCAGCTTTTGAAAAAATCTACTTTTTTCCAAATTTTTGTTTTATGGATTGAATGGTTCATTTATTAAATCCTCATGATGAATTATCAGTTGAAATTTGAAGTAAATTTAATTAACAAGTATATTAATTGTCAAGCATTATAATTTGTCTTCAATTTTCAACAGCTAAAAAAAATTGTCTCCACTTTTTAACAGTTGAATATTAAATGATCAATTTTCTTCAATTTTCAATATTCTTCAATTTAGAATAGTTGGAAAGAAAATTGTCAACATTCTTCAACTTAGAACAGTTAAAATTTTAATTTTAAACAATTGATTCTTCGTCTGATTAAAATTTAATTTTCTTCAATTTTCAACAATAGCATTTTCAACTGCTTACAATTCAGTTATCAATTTTCTTTATTCTTCAACAGGTAATAATTCAATTTTCAATTCTCTTTAATTGTCTACTGCTGATAATTCAATGATCAATTTTCTTCAATTTTCAATATTCTTCAACTTGGCACATTAAAAAATTCAATTTTCAACAATTGAATTTTCAAATGTTGAAAATTGCAGAAAATTTAAAATTGAATTTTCGAATTTCAAAAATTCACCTATTGAAAATGTAATTGTTACAAATTAGAAAAAATTGAATTTAGTAAATAAACGATTCAATCAATACAAAAAGTTTCGATAGAAGTTGTTTTTTCGAAAACGGGTCGCGATTAGCAAATTAATATCAATCAGTTTTAAAAAAAGTCCAACGCTTATCACCTTCTCGTTAGGTCGTCGATAAACCATTCACGGTGATATGAAAAAGTCCGACAAAAAATACAATTTGTTAAATAAACAATTTTCATGTTTGAAATTGTTCTCATAATCAGAATAATCTCTCTTTTGAGAAATGCCATCATTAATAATCAAATCATTATACTTTTTCATACGGAAAATTATTTTAGATTTAAAGTTTTATTTAAATCCTAAATAGTTTGAAATCGGTAATGTAAAACATTTGTAAATTTTTAATTGGCAAAATTTACAAATAAAATTTGAGACGAAAGAGTCCCAAGTTTGAAACGTGAAATTTTTATTCGCATTTGCTAAGTAAATATGTAATTTATAGCTAACACTCTTTAGTAAATTTGAAGCAAATGCAAGTTAAAATTTTACAATTCAAACTCGAGACTACTTGCCGGTCCAAAGTTTCCCGGGGAAGTTTGCGAAAATAGGGAGTAAAAGGAGAATTTTTCAAAATAGTGAAACTCTGTAGAAAAAAGGAGAGACTGTGATCCCTGTTTTTATAGTAAGGAATCTTTCTTTTCTTTACTTCTGGCATGCCTCCATCAATTTTCTAAATTCATAGTGATGGTGTTAATTGGGTTACCGAGACGGCTAAGCCCCTCGCTCTCATGAATAATTAGATTCGCACATGCATGCCAAATCGTTTACTTGAGTTCTCTAAAAATTTACTGTTTTTTATTGTCACGCAATTTGTTGTTAAAAGAAATAATACTCAACTAAGGGTTTTAAAATTCTATTTATTACTACTTTAACTCTGAGATAGAAAAATTTCACTAATGCAAATTTAGAGAGTAATTATTAGTTTCTTTCGCTAGTTTTTTTATTGTTATAATTACCCGTATAGTTAAAAATGTTTCTCAGATTTTAATTAAATGCGATAATCAAATCCATTTCATTTTTATGTAGATAACATCATTAATATTGTTGGAGCGAAACTTAGAAGAAAAAGAGGAAAATTGAGGACAGACTTTGGAATGATCCTTGAGTTTCGAATTGATACGAAAACGGGACTCTGATAAGTTTTATCGTTGGTAAAGTAACGAATCGAGTTTTCTCTCAACGATTGCTAATCTGCTGACTTCCATTCAACCTGATTGTACAGGATGTGTAAAAAAAGGCTTGATTCGAGAAGAACTTTTACTTGTAATTACTTAAGTTCATCAGAATTATACTACGTAGAAAAGTAGCAGATTAGGACCTTTGAAAGTATTTAATTGATTTGGAAACGATTGATAAGTGTCTTTTAATATCGGATGAAAAAATAATTTAAAAATACAAAAAACAGAGTATTTAATAAATTATCCTCTTTACGCATTCTTCTGTCATTTACGTAAATTCAACAATTTTTTGGTGTGGTTTAGTGTCCTGAAAATGTAGGAAAAAACATTGCAAATATTTTTCGCATACACTACTAAATTCAAAATCACGAAATTGAAAAAAAAAAACTTTATTTCCATTAGATCAAAAAAGTGGTGAAGTTTAGTGTTTACTCATTATATGATATTAGTTACAAATGAAAAAATCGGTAAGAAAAAGAAATCTCCACTTTTTTGAACTAATACAAAATTATTAAAATTCTTATCGAAGATTGGTAGATTTATATGGAATGGGAATTTCTTTAGGGAAAACCGAACTCGGATGATGTACCTCTACTACTTGCGCTCTTTGTATCACGGTCGGTTGAAACGTTCTCTTCTATACGAAACTTTCACTAGGTACCAAGTATTACCGCTTGGTAGCGCCACTTCCCTTATCGGGGTTTAAATTAAATTTTCTTTAATTTTATATTTTTCATGAATAAATTCTCATTTTGTTCTTGATGTTTAAAAAAAATGTTAGATAGGAAGAAATTAATTTTTCTTAGTTACAGATTTCTACATTACCCATTGAGTTGGTAACGATCTGTAAAAGGCAGATCGTCATCGACCGATTTCATCATCTCTTCAGTCGGTAAGGCCGATTTCTTTTATTTTAAAACTTTTAAAACATTTAAAACACGAATCAAAATTTTTATGATTTTTGAAGTGGAAAACACCTGAATGCGAAACTTTAAGAAACTTCAAAATTATAAATACATTTATTAGACATTTTAACACTTATAAACATAAAAATGAAAAATGATGATTTTTCTTACATACTTGAAATAAAAGAGTTTTGAAATAAGGAACTAAATAATAATTTTTTTTCTTATTTCTTTTTCACTTGTTTTTAAATGAATGCATTTTCAAAGGATTTATAATTAACATTTGTCACAGTAACAGTATATTTGAATTTTGTGGAAGATATACAATATTTTAATCACCTTATTTTTTATAAATAAATTTCTCATTGTTTCTTCTAAAACAAAATTTAGAAGAAATTAAAAAATACAGAAAAAAAAATAAAACAAAATCCTAGTGAACTTAGGGGAATTTAAGGAAAATATGAAGAACTGGATGAAATTCACAAAAATTCAAGTAAATTGAAAAAATTTTAAGAAATACAAAATATTCCACTAATTTCTTTAAAACTGCAGTAAAATTAGAAGAATTTTACCAAATAAAAAGAATTTTATAAAATTTGCATCGAATTGGGTAAAAACAGAGTGGACAGAGTTTAGGGCAAATTCAAAAGAATTAAAGTTAATTAAGAAAACCAACGAATTAAATAAAATTGGAATGAATTTAAAGAAATTCAAATACATTGAAAAAAGTTTATAAATTTAATAAAAATGCATTGAAATCATTCAATTTGGAATGAGCAGAGAAAAGTTCGAAGGACTTCAAAAAGATTCGATGAAATTCGTAAGAATTCAAAGTTTGTTTAAAAGACTTCAGGGTGAATTAAAACAAAATTGAATTGAATTGAATTTATGAAACTTTAATGTAATTCACAAAAATTTTAAAGAATATAACTAAACAAAATTTAAAAATAAAAGAATTTCCATCAAATTGAGTAAAATGGGAGTGAACAGACTTCGGGGTGAATTCAACAGAATTTAAGTGAATTGAAAAAAAAAACAACAAACTAAATGAAATTCTAATGAGTTTAAAGAAATCTGAGTAAGATGAGAATTCGAAGAACAATTTATGAAAAAAAATTATAAACATTAATAAAATGTATTGAATTCTTTAAATTTGGAATGAATTGAGGAAAATGCAAGGGAATTTAAATCAACTTGATGAAATGCCTAAGAATTCAAGGTTTGTTTAAAATACTTCAGGGCGAATTAAAATAAAACTTTAAAAAATCCAATTGATTGAGTAAAACTGAGTCAATGTAGATGAATTCAAACAAATTCAGAGTAAATCAAAAAAATTCGAGAGAATTCAAAAGGATTGAATATAATTAAAAATAATTCAGGATAAATTAATCAAAACATAGTGTACATTCAAAATAATTTCAAAACATTCAAATTGATTAAAAAAAATTTTTATCGAAAATAGTGCATTGATCTCACTAAAACTGAAGTCAATTTAGAAGTATTGAACAGAATTCGAAAGAATTCAAACAAATTCATAAAAACTCAAGATAAATACCAAAAATACAAGTGCATAAAACAAGATTTTTAATTATGAAAAATTGCATTTAATTCAGATAAATGGGCGTGAATAGAATTAGTGAATAAGAATCTGAGGAAATCCGTAAGAATTCAATGCGCATCCTTGGGTTCTTCGTTTCCAGTTATTAAAATAAGTGACTTAAGTGATATTTTCATTTTAAAAAGTGACCAAAGTGATTTATTGTTTTAAACTCTGCAGTAAATTTTGATGGTAAGTTACGAAACAGATTAAAACTTCATTACCAGCACTAAAGTGGATATTTTATTATATATTATTGTAAAATTATCATTATATATCATTATTATGTGATTATTATTATTGTAATATATTACATTATTATATTATATATTCCTATAAGCGATCGGGTGACTGCAGCCAGACATACATAATAGCCAGAGTGTTGCATTTTACAGGCGCAAAGAAATACTCAATTTACAATTGCAAAAAAAAAATGCAAAAAAAAAAAAATTTCGGAAAAAGCTCTCTTCTGCAGTCGGTATAAGTGCCTTTAGATTATGTGGTAAAAATCTTACATTAAACAATTCTACCTTGTAGACGTATTATGTATGTGGTGTACACCCGAGTCGATTTAAGCACCTTAAAGTCCTGATCATCTGAGACATTCTTCTTTTCACATTAATTTTTTCTCGCTTTATAGAATGGGATACTGTACAGTGTACATTATAGTTTATGGATTGGAACCGATCCGGAAGCTAGAGAAGCATATTTCACCCCATGAACTTTAATGAATATATGAAAAATCGAAACTAATATGCGAAACCGAATAGTGAAAGTAATAAGTAAATAACAAACGACTAGCTTCTTCTCCATTAATATCTTATTGAAAAGTGTAACCTTCACACGAATATGATACTATACAAGGATCAAAGAGTAAGAAAAATGACGGATATCGCTATATGTCTTCGACGAGTGTCGCGAGAGAGAGTTGTATTTCTTTTTCCTTCCTAACTAATAAGGAGGATAAAAGAAAAACCGAATCGTAAAGAATTCCTTTATTGCCTTCTTTATCTTATTGGCGTTTTTGTTCCGTCATTCTCTCCCCTCTTCCTCTCTTTTGTATTCTTATGTGACCATTGGCAAAATTTAGTTTTTGTGAGCGCAGGTTCAATGCTCAATGAGACGTAAAAAAGTGAAACCTACAAAAGTGAAAACACTCAACAATAGGACGAAGGTGCTAAAGTTTCGATGTAAATTCTTGAAAAAATGAAAACTTTAAATTATTTTTAAGATATAACATTGATGAACGCTACTATCACGATTAGAAACATAATTAATACAGTTTTTAACAGAAATTTGGTTGTTCACTTACCATGGACGTGAAGTAAAACTTTTCAAAATCTCTCTCATGCACTCTTGCGGTTGTAAGAGTTGAGGCTGCGTGTTGAGCGTGTTTTGAAAGAATGTCCTCGCCTTTTTTGCACAGCCAGGACAAAACCTGTAACGAGAGAAAAATATAACATTTAAAACCTGTAAATTATTTATTCAATTTGTTCTGAAATTTTACAGTGACGCATTAAAAGTTTGGTCGCAAAACTTGATTTTCAAAATTCCCTGACTAACACAGTTGAACTTTCAATTAAGAAATGGGAATTTTCTACCAAAAAGACGAATATCTACATTCTTATTACAAAAATTAATTTTAACCCCTCACAAAAAGAGTTTTCAAACAACGAGATTAATTTTTAACTAGAATTATGAATTTTAAAAAGAAAAAAAGATTTTTTAACAAACGGGTTCAACCTTCAACAACGTAATCGAACTTTTAACCAAAAAAGATGAATTCCCAACGAATAATTATTCGTTTTTTTGTTTTTTTATCACATTATAATGTGATAGTAAATATTTAAGCCAAAAGAGATTTTAATTCTAAATAAAAACCGCTGAATTCAACAACAAAAAATACGAATTTTCAAACAAGATAGTTGAATCCTCAACCAAAGAAGATTGAGTTTCTACAAAAAGTGATAAACTTTTAGCCCAAAGAGACAAATATCAACAAAAAATTTGAACCGGAAAATGAAATTTTTAACTAAAAATATAGTCTTTAGAAGGAAGCACTTGCAAAAAATAGAAATGGAAATAAAAGGCATTTTTTTCTGACCAATAATCGCAGAGAGGAATTTTTATCTTGTACAAATTTTAACATAGAATCTTTTATAAGCAGAATAAAACAATTTTAAATTAAAATCGAAAATTTCAAATTTATTATCCTTAAAAGTTATTTAAAGAGCCTCTTACATAAATTCCTTGACCAATAAAATTCCCTGACTTCCCGCTGATTTCCAGGTATTTCGAGACCTACTCTATATTAGCTATTTTTATTATTATTATTATTATTATTATTATTATACCATTAAGCCATTTCCCTTTCGGGGTAGGCGTGACTTACTCGGTTGGAAAGTATTGGGATAGGTATATAGGTGTAAAGTAGGTCGTTATATGGTATAAGGTAGATAGGTATATAGGTATATGTGTTATGGTATAGATATTTTAGATTGATCTGGAGTTTTCGTGTTATTTATTCAAATAACACGTTCACTCCGCAACACTGCTCCGACCCAGGTTGCTGATCAATCTCTCTAGCGATCACCCCAAGTGAGGAGCCTCACAAAATTGTTATGTATGGTTCCCCACTTGGGCCCATTAGTATCCAAGGTCTTTGTTTCAGGCATCATTCACTCTATTGTCACTCTGCTTATAAACTATTTGTCGCCACACATTTCTGTCCTGGCATACTACTCTAGCTTCATTTACGTCCATGCATTTCTTCATACAAGCTCTTCTGTTCCTATGACTTCTTATGTCTCTTCGGATCAATGTCTCATTTACAGATTCTAACCGTTCTTTCGGCGGTCTACCTCTGGGCATTCTGCCATTTACTTTACCTTTATATACTTGCTTCGTCAGTCGTTCATCTTTCATTCTTTCAAGATGTCCGAACCATCTTAACTGATTTCTTTCCCATATGTCAACTAGCGTGTCTCCTGTACCACATTCTTTGAGGATTATCTCGTTTCGGACTTTGTCCATCAGTGTTTTTCCGCATATTATGCGCAGAGGTTTCATGCCGATCGCGTTGATTTTTCTCCTGTCCTTTTCTTGACAGGTCCATGCCTCGCTACCGTATAGTACAGTTGGTACGAATATGGAATTATGTATGGCCATTTTAGCTTTTTTTGATATGTTTTTATTCGTGAGGATGGATCCTGCTCTACCGATAACCTGCTTACCCTTATTTATGCGCCTATCTAATTCCCCATCTATTTTTCCGTCGTTAGTGAATAGACTACCTAGATATACGTACTTGTCAACCTGTTCTAATCTCACATCATTTAGGACAATGTTGCATATTGTTTTCTCACTTTTTCCCTCAAAAACCATGACTTTCGTTTTATTCACGTTAATTTTGAGGTCCATGTTCTTCATGCTTGTGTTAAGTTTATTCAACATTCTTTGCAAGTCTTCGACTGATTCTGCCATAACAATCTTGTCATCTGCGAAAGCCAACCCACGTACTTTGACGGTTTCGAGATCTATACCTTTTTCGTTGAAGAGGGCAGTTCTTAGACACTTATCCATGAATATGATAAATAGCCACGAGGACATAACGCATCCTTGTTTCACGCCTTGCATTATATCGAACCAGTCACTCAGTTTCCCATTTACCCTTACACTTGCTTTACTACCCGTATATATTGTTTTTATTGCTTGTAGGAGCCCTCCATTCACTCCATACTCTTTAAGGACTTCCTTTAACTTGCAAGATTCTAAATCTGAAAGCAAATATTTTGAGTACAATAATCATTTGTGGGATAATTGATTAATTTTAGTTCCAGGACTTTAATTTTAAGTTTTGAACTTGGATACTAATGGACCCGCGTGAAGAGCATTATTTGGTGGATGTGATTAGAGTAAAGAGTATGGATCTTACTATGTGATTATGAGCAAGCTTGCGTATTTTTGCGTAATCTGTGACACATGATGACTTTGTGAAGCTCTTCGACTGGAGTGATTGCTAGACCCCAAAAGGGATTTGAATTAATGGAAAAATCATATTGAGAAGAATCTTGGGTACAAATTTCATGATCAGGTTTCGAACCAGTCGAATGAGTCATTAACGTTTTGGCCAGTGATCGATATACCATCAGAAATTGGTTTCGCTTTGGGTCATTAAGGCCGAACCGCGCAGTTGGACGAGGATTTAAATGCTGTACGAAAGAGTAATTTATGGCAGTCGAATGACCGTCGCTAAAGACATGTACCGTATATCATTGCACTTAGACAACCTATACTGTGTAGATTCCAACGAATGACAAATTGTCAGGCAAATCTGGTTTACTGATAAGCTTCGTTCCTTTGCAGGAGAAGATGCGTCGGTACTCACTGATTCCCCACAGGATGAAAGAGCAAGACTTTGCTTTCAAGAAACTAAAACTAATTAATCAATTTGTTTTATTATTTGAATTTTTCAGGATTTGTAAATTGATTGCTTGTAAATTAATTTATTACATGTACTCATTAGAGAACATTTGATTATTAATTATGATTGTTATGAAAATATCTAGTTTTTAAATTTTTTAAATAATTTTGATGTAAACTGGAGAGATGCACCAAAGACATATTTCTATTCTATGTTCCTGATACCTAATTTGTAATTTGGAAAATGCAATCACAAATGAGGGTCGACATGGTGTCATTATTTACATGAAAATTTTCCTTTAATTTTTTCCTTAATTTTTTATTTTATTTTACCATCAATAAACTAAGTATTAATCCCTTTTATTGAAATCTAGTAAAATTTTACTAAAAATCATTAATCAATTCGCATTACTTATAGTTTGTGTTAAATTAATTCCACTGTTTGACAAAGTGCGACCTCTGTATTCATGAAATGGGCATATGTCATTCCCGTAGTAGTTTTTCATGTTGAATGTGAATCTGACTATTTCTTGCTTATAAACCACTGATTTTTGAAATGTTTTGGGTCACGTATTTTTTTGAAAAATCATAGATCGCTCAGTAAGTGTCGGAAATTTTTGCAACAAAAAGGCGTAGGGTAGATCGGGCAAGACCGACGGGTTAACAATAATTTCTTTGTAAAAAAGTTAGTTGAATTTTCAACAAAAAAAAATACATTTTTATAAAAGTAGTTCAGTTTTCAACCAAGCAGTTAAATGTTCAACAAAAATAAATGAATTCTCCACGAAAAATGTAATAGTTGATATTAATACTAAATAATATTTTTATTTTAAATCAGAAACAATTGAATTCAACCAAACAATATGAAAGTTCTACAAAACTGTTCAAATTTCAACCCGAAAATATGAATTTTCAACCATACAAAGGAATTTTGAACACAAACAAAAACGAATTTTTAACAAAATAATTTAACTTTCCACCAAATTGTTACATTTTCAAGCAGAAAAAAAAACAAATTTTCTACAAAAAACGTAAATTTTAAACAAAAAGTGTAATGTTCATCCAAATAGTTAAATTTTCTACCAAAATAATTCAAATGTCAACAAAATAGTTCAACTCTCAATCAAGTAGTTGAACTTTCAACAAAAATAGATGATTTCTCAAGGAAAATGTAATAGATAGTTTTATTTAAAGCATTCAAACCAAAAATATTTTTATTTTACGTTAGAAGCAATTGAATTCAACCAAAAAAGATGAATTTTCTACAAAAGGTTAAATTTTCAACACGAAAATATGCATTTGGAATGAAAAAAGTTAATTTTCAACCAAATATTTGAATTTTCTAACAAATTGTTACATTTTTAAGTCAAAATGACGAATTTCCTACAATGATGTTGATTTTTTAACCCCAAAAATATGAATTTGTATCAAATACGTTAATTTTCAAACAGAAAATATGACTTTTGAACAGAAAAGTTCATTCTCATCCAAAAAGTGTAATTTTCAACTAAATAGTAGAATTTTCTACGAAAATAGTTCAAATTTTAATCAAATAGTTAATTTTAACATTGTAGTTCAATTGTCACACGAATAGTTACATTTTCTTCAAAAATAATTTAATTTTCAACCCAAAAAGACGAATCCTCAACAAAATAGTGGAATTTTCAATAAAAATGGAATACCTTTTTAAAAATCTGTCAAATTTTGAACAAAATAATTAAATTTCTGACCAAATGAAAATAATTTTAAAAAAACATTACTTTTTAACCGAAAATAAAATTGTAAACTTTTACAGACGAAAAAAAAATTTGCAACAAAAAAGTTAATTTTCAATCAACAAACGTGAACTTTCTACCAAAAAAGATGAATTTTAAATCCAAAAGGACGAATTTCTATAAAGCATTTAAATTTTCAAGAAAAAAGTTTATTTTTAACCAAGAAAGATGGCATCAATAAAATTAAGAACATTAAAAAATATATATATAAATTTTCAACAAAATAGTTGCATTGAATTTTCAACCGAAAACAGTTGTATTTTTAATCAAATTGTTGAATTTTTCAGCCGAACAGATGCATTTTTTATAAGGCAGTTGAACTTTTAACAAAACAGCTTATTTTCAACCAAGAACGATGAATTTTCAATCCAAAAGATGACATTTCTATTAAAAAAAGAAAATTTTCTATCTAAAAAGATGAATTTTCAACAAGCCAATTGAACTTTGTACAAAAAAAAAGACTTTTTAACAAAATAAACAAATGTTCAATCAAATAGTAGAATTATTAACCAAAAGAAATGAAATATATACTAAAAATATAATTGTGTACTTTTCATCCAAAAAGAATTAACATTAAACCAAAAATAGTTGGATTTCTTATTGGCTTCTATTGATTCAGTTCTCATTTACGTGAAAATAATAGGCTTTTATACGTAACGCTTCCAGGGAAGGGGCCGCTTGTCACACCGGTCCCTCAAGCGCTTCGCTACTGTTACATACAGTTACATTTTTTAACATGGAACAACCTACAAAAATAAGGAAAACTTCGTTTGAAAAGCCTTTCCTTTGAGAAACGGCTTTATTGTGATTAATTTCTCAAATGAAGAAAGTACATCAATATTACATATAAAGGAGAAATAAAATTTATTACTCTTGCAGAGGGCGTTTCTACCTCGAACTGCCTAGGGGCGGATAATTGCTTAAATTCGGGCCGCTTTCAGCTGACACATGTGAAGCTTATCGAGAGTAACGAGGAAAGCGAAGTCTCGCGATGCTTAATTAGATCGCGCATTTGCCAAAATTAATCATCGGACAGGTTCGTGGGCCGAAAGAATAACGGATAATTAACGGGCACGCAGATTGCGAGGGAGAAGAAAAGGCGGAGAAAGATCAGGAAGAGTTCCTGAGAGAAAACAAAAATAAAAAATAAAATAAAATAAAAAAAGAGGGGACAGGGAGGAGTGAAAGAGGATTGCAAATTGAAGATTGAGGAACGAAGGCTAGGGAGTCTTCATGATCATGAGTAACGTCTTCGTGGAGCCCCAGGGCTTTGGAGTCGTTCTTCCAGGTCCAGGTCCAGGTCCAGGTCTCAGACGCCATCTTGCGTGAGAATGAGGGATAAATATCGCGAGTCCAAAGGCGAAAGAGAGAGGAAGCGAGAGTTCGATTATAAGCCAACTATCGGGTTATTCGGGTCACTGGGCCGAGTTAAGAATCGCCGGACTTGTATCGGTTATACTATCGGTTAGGCTAGGTACCCTTGCAGCCTCCGTGCTGTGCGAACCTGCGAACATGACCTCCTCCCGCGCTGTGAGGCTCAAGATCGCACCTACCAGACTTGTCTCACCTGGTCTCACCGGGTCTCACCTGTACAGACTCGATATATATGCGAAACCCGCCACGCGACTCCGAAGGTATTTAGGTTCCTCGAATAAGAATTAAAAAGTCGAAACTTCGCTCAGTTGGGTTTCCTTAACGTATTTTAGGGTGGGTATTAGAAATTTCCGAGGTACTGGAATGCAATTTTATAAAGCATCTTGGCAATGGAATGCTGTAGGCATCACTGGTAAAAGCGAATTCTTGAAATTGTTAGACCTGAAGATTGCGGGACTTGAATTCAGCAATGTTTGTCTTAATTTAAGTTACTTTGACTGAATTTAGGCAATATTGGTCTTAATTCAGCACGGCAGCAGGGCAGGAAATTAGGAAAAAGTCAGGGATTGTGAAAAAAAGTCTTGCAAAAGTCAAGGAATTTCTATAAGAAGCGTTTTACATAACTGCCAAGGATAATAAATTTGAAATTGTATTATTCCGTTTATAACAGATTCGAGAAAAGATTCTGTTCTATTCTATTTCTAAATGTTACAATATTAAGGTTCTGGTCTCTGAATATTAACGGTCAAGGAAAATGAAAAATTGTTCAAGTAAATATTAGGGAATTTTGAAAAGAAAGTTTTGCGGCTACTATTTTCTTGAAAATTCATCTTTTTGGTTGAATTCAATTGTTTGTTATTTAAAATAAAAACCTTTTTTGCTTGAAATATCTTCTATTGCATTATTTGTTGCAACTTTATCTTCTTTAATTGAAAATTGAACTGCTTGGTTGAACGTTGAACCAGTTTGTTAGAAAATAATTGTGCTGTTGTAGATTCATTATTTTAGTGATAAATTCGCCGTTTTTTATTTGTTGACTATTCAAATTTTTAACTAAAAATTTACTATTCCAGTTGGCGATTCATAATTTTAGTTGAAAATTCATTTTTTCGGTTGAAAGTTGAACTATTTTGTTGAAAACTTTATCTTTTTAAATGGAAAATTTAAATACTTTGGTAGTAAGTTTAACTAGCTAGTAAAAAATCGTATTTTTGTTGAAGGTTCGTCTATTTGGTTGAAAATTTAACTTTGTTGAAAATTCTTCTTTTCTCATTTAAAATTTCGTCTTTTTTTGTAGAAAAGTAATTCTCTTGGTTTAAAATTACTTCGTTTTTGGTTAAAAATCCAACTTTTTGATTGAAAATTAACTCTTTTGTTGAAACTCTAAGTTCAACTTCAATTCGTCTTTTGTCTTGAAATTTCAACAACGTCAGTAAACTCTGTTTGCCTTTCTTGACTGAAAAATATTTATTTGATGAAAATTAATCTTCTTGGTTGAAAATTCGAATCCTTGGTTTTAAAATGCATCTCTTTCGGTAGAAATTAAACATTTCTTAGTTGAAACATAAACTTTTACATTTTTTGTTGAAAATTAAACTTTTCGGGTTGAAAATTCAACTGTCTTCTAAAAAAACGTCTTTTGTCTTAAAATTTAACTAATTGTTTGAAAATGCAACTTTTTTGGTGAAAGTTTAATCTCTTTGGATTAAAAAATCGACCATTTGATTGGATGTTTATATTTATTGGTTAACAATTCAACTAATTATTTGAAAATGTAACTTTTTTGGTCGATTTTTTAATGTTTTTTATTAAAAATTCGACAATTTCATTGAAAACTCATTTCTGTTGGTTGAAAATTTAACTATTTATTTCAAGAATTAATCTTTTGTTGAAAATTTGTTCTTTTGGACTGAAAATTAATCTTTTTTGGTTGATACAATTAAATAAAGTTTTATATTTTCAATCTGAAATGGTTTTATTGCGTTCATAAAAGATTCTTTGTTAAAAATGATATAAAATCAAAATGCTGGTCTCTGAATATTATACTGATCAGGAGAATTGAAAAATTGTTTCGGGAAATTGAAAAATTCGTCTGGAAAAAGTCAGGGAAAAGTCAGCGAATTTTGAAAATAAAGTTTTCGCTCACCCTGTCATTAAAGACTCAAGAATTCAAAATGTTCATTTTCTAAATGTAATAATTTCGAGTAATTTAGTTTGTGTTACATTTTAAGACATATCTCATGACACCATTTTTTTTATTTGGGGTAAG
The DNA here is from genome assembly GCA_932178445.1 of Andricus quercusramuli. NCBI lineage: Eukaryota > Metazoa > Arthropoda > Insecta > Hymenoptera > Cynipidae > Andricus > Andricus quercusramuli. Next base: position 584,926 of record CAKNXH010000202.1, on the reverse strand, counting down.
TGAAACTCGACTCTTAATCGAAATTTCTTTTTTATTTATATTTGATGCGTGAGGACGTTATTTTATTTATGATTTCAATGTATCTTCTCAATTTCAATCTTTCAATTTTATGACAGTGATTTTATTGACATTTACTGTGTGTTGGCATAGCGCAAAAGCGTAACTGATTCGGTGAAACGATTTTCCGGAGTCATAAACCTTTCCTGAGGTCAGTTAAGTGTTTTCCCTCGTGGCAATTAGAAATCAATTACATTGCGTGATTAATGTATGTTTCTACTATTAATGCAATATCTTTCTTGATAGGAGAGTTTTTCTTCCGTAAGTAAGAAAAGCAAAAGTTAATAAATTAGAACAATACGAAAGAAATATACATGGCATATATTCGAAAATTTAATTACTCTAACAATAGCATAAAGGAAAGAAGAAAATAAAAAAGACCTATAAGAAGAATGTAATTCTATTATGCAAGGAACAAAAATTTAAGATTGCAGAACTAAGAAGTATAAAACCGAAAACCGACTTCAGCTATAAAACAATGACATACATGTTGACCTAACCTCTTTTGACTTCGGTTTGTTTATTGTATGGTGCGTGCGACACTATTTAATGCTGCATGCGCAATATTTCATGAGACAGCTTGGAAATTTCTCAAAGGACAGCATTCGAGATCGAGACAGCTTGAAGATTTCTCAAAGGACAGCTTTCGGGGCTGAGACAGCTTGGAGA